>OX465592.1:36742700-37330200 GCA_950022655.1 Alentia gelatinosa
AGACGAAAGGCGGGAGAGATCATTTATTCGGCGTCTACAGGGTAACCACAAAAAGGCGCCCAGAAATACGATAGCAGTCACTTCTATTGGCAAGAGTAAATTACGGGAATGACAATATGGCAGACAAACTGGGAACAATACTCCCAAGGACCTCACAGCAGATGCTGCAATAGGCATAAAGGAGGAGTGGGAGAAAAGTTAAGCCGGCGTAAAACACAGGGAGAGATACATCAGTGGGAGGGTGAGGGAGCAGACTGTCATTAGGTGAGGATGAAAGAGTCGGATATATACTGTGAGACGTGGGAAGAAGGTACTGGCTGACAGCCAACCCTCCCTCCGACACGGCAACCCACACAGCCAGGGTCACACCAAGACGTCATTACCGACACAGCCCGCCCCACGACAGTGGCGCCACCCGACGGTGAGTAATTACACACACGGGGGAGCCATCTCTCCCTGCCCCCTCCTCTCGCCACCCGTCTCAAGTCCCAGGTACGAGGTACGCAGCCTCCTCCTACCCCCCCCCCCTCTCACACCCACCCACACACACACACCGCCCATCTCCGTTCCCGACCCGCAGAACCCAGATCAAACACTCCCAACAGCCAACAGGTAGCACCACTAGTCTACAGACCACTATCTTCAGGGTGCATCTTGATGTAGGCCTATATGTGCACTTAACCGTCTTAGTTCATACATGTATATCTTCACTGAACTTCACCGTCTTAATCTATGTCCTCACTGCACTGCAATGTCTTATTACATCTCCTCACAGCATTTTAATATCTTGATCTGTATATCTTATTGCACTTCACCATCTTGATCTATATATCTTCACTGCACTTCATCGTCTTAATCCATGTCCTCATTGTATTCCCATGTCTTAATCCATCTCTTCACGTCACTTAATCATTTTGCTCTATATATCTTTACTGCACTTCACCTTCATATCTTGACAGCACTTCATGTCTTAATCTATGTCCTCACTGCACCTCGCAATCTTAATATTCATATCTTCACTGCATTTCACCATCTTAATCTATGTCCTCACAGTACTTCACCATCTGAATCTTTATATCTTTACTGCACTTCGCCGTCTTGATCTATATGATCTTTAAGGGCCGCACACCATTCATGTGTGCATGGACTACAACCTGCAGCATAAAGAATTGTGACCTTTGTATGGTCGGCCTCTGTGGTCTTTATCTTTTTAAAAATGCACAGATTTGATACTCACTAGCTCATAAATGTTCATTTGAACGTTGATATTTTAGAAAATTACAACACCCAGCCAATTATGCCTTGTAATTCTTATAGTTAGTTCTGTGATAAAAAAAACTACAAAGGAACAAAAAAAAACAGCAATATCCTCCCATGCCCATGGCAATCCCATATGGCAATCCCATATGGCATTCTCCAGCAATTACATTGCCTGCCATGAAAGGGTCCTCACTGCTCTTTACCATCTTGATACATGTCCTGTATGTGCTTTACCATCAGATCTGGATACATATGGCCTCTGTCCATTTAACTTTCTTAAACAACATGCATCCAAAGTGCTTCACTGTTCCCATTATGCATCCTTTATACTTACCTCGTAAGTTAAACGTGTGTGGATTTGGGGAGGGTTTGACAGGGCTTTATGGGATTTGTTTTAAGTAGAAACAGCCTGCATGGGCCTCTACAGATCAATGCCATCACCACCAGAAGACAGGCGTCAGCCTTCTGTCTATTGTCCCTGATTAGAAGTTTTCTATTTGTGGTGCGCACCGAGTATGGGGTGAGGTCTTTTTAGGTCTAGTTGTCAGATAGGACTGACGACCATTTGATTGAGGCACACGACCATCACCAGGGGGCAGCAGGTGGACCACCTCACGTTCTGCCGCGCGAGAACTCGAGAACACGGCATCCCATAATAGCCGGATGTAAGGAGCGGGTCCTAGTGCGCCTGCGCCCGTCGAATCACGTCAATTTGCTCTGCAATATTCCTGGCTCGGCCGTCATTCAATGGTTTATCACAAGATTACGATCAATTTACAAAATGGATTTGCCACTACTTTATGTCTGGCTCTTTTGCCGGGTCTACCCCGCGGCGAGCGATAAATCATTGACAATCTACACCAATATGGAGCCCCGTTGCCTTGGCAACGGCCCCATACATCACGCTTTCTAAAGCAGCGAATTTGACAAACCTGCACAACAGAGGTAAAAGACGATAATCCCCGGGAGGTCCGCAGTGAGGTCTGGAGGTCGGGAGACGGGGCATGGGGCATAGAGAGCAGGGCATGAGGCACATCCCTCATGGTATGGGTCATAGGCCTAATGGCATGGCACCTATAGCTCCAACCTCAGGGCATAGGTGTTGGGACAGGAGGTATAGAGCTTAGGGCATGTGGCTTTGAGCTAAGAATAGGTGACATAGACCTGACAGTAGGTGGACTAGAGCTAGGGGTGTGTGGCTTAGCACATGGGACATGTGGCATAGAGCTTAGAGCATATAGCATAGAGCTTAGAGCATATGGCATAGAGCTTAGGGCATGTGGCATAGAGCTTAGGGCATATGGCATAGAGCTTGGCATGCAGGACTGGAGGTGGAAGCGTTCGGCCTAATTCACGACCTAGAGCGTGTGAGATAAAAGAAGAGCTCAATGGGCTTAATAGCACAGATAGTTATGCTAGGGAGTAGGACCGGGGATAATTTAGAGGATGGGACATAAAGCTTCAGGGGATACTCGGGCCCAGACAAGATGGTAAAAGCACTGGTAAATCAAGGTGCAGAAGAGTCTGCGGCGACAGGGCAGGCAGATGGGAGGGTATGTTAGACAAGGGGGCAGGAAGCCTGTGCATGGGATGGAGCGATCACTGCCCGGGCTGAGGGTAAGTGAGGAGAGCAGAAGCATGCCTGTCTCCAGCACGCAACAAAACACTAGATACGAGCAGCTCCGAGCAGTTTAATCCCCGGAAATCAATGAAAATCTCCACATGACGACTGCAAATAGTCACGCGAATACTGTGGAGTAATATCTCCTTGATATCCCCTCTGTAAAAGTGGGCTCTGTGCCAGAACGGTTCCCGTGCGTCCCGTGCCCCTGTAATATGTTGACCCCACCTTGTCTACGTATCCCTGCGTCATCCCCAACCCACCCCTTCGGCCGGCAGACGGAACGGGGAGGCCCCATTAGCCGTGGAAGTGCGGTCTGAAATAGTACCAGTTGCTGAGGCGGGTTGTTGGAGCAGCTCGGCGGCGGAGTGAGTCGCTCGCCGCGCCGGGCTGTGATCAGTGGGCCGGGCTGCCGCTCACCCCTCTCCCCGCCCCCGTCAAGCACTGACTCCCCAGCCTTACCACCCCTCTTATCGACCCTTAAGCACCCCCTCGGGGCCCGCGGCCCGGCCACCTTTTAAGCATGCGCCTTCAGCCCCGGCGACGCCGATCCATACGTCCACTCGCCAGCCACGCTTCCCACAGGTGGCGCCACCGCCGCTAATTTGACGCCCACTGCCGTCAGGTGGCGCCACCGGGCCCTACATCTCGGGACGAGGTCACGTGAGCGTGACTTTGATGTGAAGGGTTGACGTGGGGCCTGGTAGGGTCCCCAAAGCGAGGCTAGGTCGGGACGAGAGTGGAATAATATGCGATTTATTGAAGCAGTATTAAACTTCAGTTGAGAAAGGCAATAGGTAAGGACTCCAATGCGCCAATGGTAGGAAACCTTGCTGGAATTTCTAGCAATAACGGCTTATGTGTATTTGCACACACTATTGTTTTTGTTTATAAATGTCATACAAGTCATACATAGTCCTTCTTAGTACCAACCAAACCAATTTACTCACCACAACAGCTTTAACAACACTTCTGTTCGGTTAGCCAATGTCCTTAAACTCACCTGAAAAATAGAAACAATGGTATGAAATGATAGGAAAGTAAAATACATACATGTATGTTAATTTTTAGTGACGCGCTTCCGTAATAACCAGCGATCGGGGAAAATTGAAGTGGAGGAAACAATGAAGAAATCAGAAAGGGAATCGACATTTTGGGGCAGGAGTAAAGTTGGAGAGAAGGATCGAGGTAGACAGGCAGGCAATGCCGTTACAAATTACAGACAGTAGGGGAGGGGAAGGAGGTGGTGAGCCAGGATCAAGCATCAAAACGGAGCAAGAAAGTAGGGACAGTAACACGTTTCCTACAAGTTATAAAGCCAGTGGGAGAGGAAGGTTTGATGCCAAGGGCCGGATGTGAGAAGATCTAGGGTGACACTACACACACAGATATCACAGATACATCACGCGGCCGACAGGGGGCGGGGTGTGAGGGCATCACGTGACAACGCGCATGTCAGCAACGCACGCATGCGCACTAGCGGTGCAGGCCGACTCGCTTTTCATCCTGTCGCCAACGTTTATTGAACGCCGTTTGATCCGGTGGCCGAGTGGCGCCGTATCGGTTGGGAAAGGAATGGTAGGAGGAGGTGGGGCGAGGGGGCGGGCAGGGCAAGTAGCAAGGGACGGCCGTAAAGTGGTGACTGTAAGAGAGGGCGACAGGCGCTGGTGTAAGGTGACACAGAGATGGGACCGCGCCGCCCGCCCGCCCGCCTGCCAACCTACTGCCCGTCCGCCCGCCCGCCCGCCCGCCCGCCCGCCCCCCAATCTGCTGCCCGTCCGCCCGCCCGCCAATCTGCTGCCCACCGACCACCACACAGAGCCACACACTCACCACAAGTAGCTATGACCACATACTTACTGCCTCTCATCACCTACCTGCCATCCCCACTCACCCACCCATAGCTTCTAGTCACGAATCTGCCACTCATTATCCACTGCCACCAACCTCCTGCCATCCACTACCAACCTCCTGCCATCCAACACATGCCTTCTGCCGCCTGCCTCCCACTACATGCTTGCTGCAACCCGCCACCTGCCTCCCACCTCTCCTGCCACCCACTTCTCTTCTACCACCTGCCACCCACTACTTGCATTCTGCTGCCCGCCTTCCACCACCCACCACCTGCCACCCACTTCTTGCCGCTTGGTCCTTTCACCCACCAACTACCTCCTACCATCCACCACCTGCCACCACCTGCCACCACCTGCCTGGCGCCATGCCCTTGGGGAGGTGGACCTAGACGTCACTACAGTTTTACTGCGGCCAGTCGTGACGCCTGATTCCACTCTACAATCACGCCCCATAGCCACAGTGTGTGACGGCCGCGGCCACCCAGAGATAAGTTAATATCGTAAAACGAAAGGACATGCTCCATAAAAGACCAATGTGATTAGGCGCAGGCCTCTTAAACGTTTATCGTGATGCAGGCGTATTTGTACGCAGGCTGTACAGCAGGCTTTGTGGTCTGATGCGGTTTGATGCGCAGCGCGGCCTTGGGCTATAATTAGATGCGACGTCAGTCTAACCTAATGTCCCGGGACACTATAGGGACACACCGCTATATCCCTGTATTGTGGCTTTCGGCAATTGCTGGCTGCTTTCTTTACAAACATAAGTCATTAACACTATTATCAATATCAATTATCAATATCGATACACCTTTGTAGTCTGGTATCAAGCAAGTTAAACATCAAAATAATACAAAATAAACTATAAACCCTAGGAAGATAACACTTACATTATTAGACACAATACATCCAAATTGCTATCCATACCTGGATAGGTGTTGATATGATGGACAAACATTAGATAAACGTTTGAGCAACAAATTATATTAAAGTTAAACTGATATTCCTCTTATCAAATCCTGGTAAAGGAACAATATAAAGCATTTCAGTTCTTTTTCTTTGCTTGGAAAAAAAATTGCGGTATCAAAATTCAAGTCAGCGACATGCAATCGATCCACATCGTAGGAATACGGCTCGAACAGCTGCAGGCAACCAATCCTGAGTCTGTAGCTGAAAGTGTAGCTCATGCAAAAGAGCCCAATGCCTGAATGGACCTGGAAGCGTGAGGTGCACAAGAGCTTCATTGCTGTAACATGTGCAGGAGTAGGGCGTAGACTTGCTCAAGTCTACGATCGTGAGCACTCAATAATCAGATCTCAATATGAAAAGAAATTTAATTAGGAAATATGTAGCTTTTAACCCATGATAAGTCCAGGAGTCAGAGACTTATTTTTAAAAAAACCACCCCCTTTATACAACATGAACCTCCTCTTCTCCCTGATCGGGGGTGGGAGGGGGGGGGGGGAGGGTTGATGCCCCTGTTATCCGGGTATTCAATCACCCATACAGTGGACTCGTGTATAGAGGGTGGGTTTAATCCAGTGCCTCTACATCATTACACTAATTGTATGTTCTCCAGATATAGGTCAGCTCACTTCTCTATCAAATACATCCCATACAGGCATTACGGCCTGATGATAACAACCACAGACTGCCGTGTATAACGTAAAGTAGCTCCGCAGGCGGGAGGCACACATCGACATGGCTGCTTGGCGTGGCTGCCTCACCCTGACATGTGAGTAGCATATGGAGTTGGCGCCCGCCGACACTTGGCCAGGCTTACGCGGTGCAAGTAGTATACGATTGGAGGTTTGTTGATGGCGCTCTCTCCCGCTCAGTCCGCGAGTGTGTTACTGATAACCTTAAGTGCAGGCTTCGTTTCAGGTCCTACAGTTCTACGTATCATGGATCTTATTCAGCTTTACAACAAAGTGTTTTCCATCACCATTTACTAATAAATCGTCAACTGTTTTACTAAAACACTTGAACTCCGTTACTCTAATAAATATCTACTTACTATGCTTTTGCCACCTACATTCAGTTCTAGGGTTTCTGTTTAGCAAATATACCGTATTCTATGACAATTGCCTGGAAAGATGAAAGCGCCCATGTAATGCATAAATCGAGCTTATATCGAAGTCACAATATAGTCTTGCATGGGTATCACCCACCCCAACCTGCCCACCACCCGGTTACGCGGGGCGCGGCGCTCCTAATCTGGCCGAGTGACCCGCACAGAATAGCTAAGCGTACTCATGGGCAGCGGGCCAGGGACGCAGCCATCTCATCTGCTCTGCCGTAAATGGGCTCGTCGTGAGTAAGAACGACATGCCGTTATTTGGCCATGTCGTAAAGCAGTGTCTCGTCCATTCTCAGTCGCCATCTTGGGTGAGGGAAAGGTGGGAGATGGGTGATTATCTTTAAAGGCGTAGGTAGGCGAGAAAGTAATTAAGTTATTTGGAGGGAAATCAGGGTTCCTATGGGATATATCTAAAGGGTAAATTTATAGATATTTGGGATGTTGATATAACCTATTCAACCCAGTGTAAATTACCCATTACTACATAGACCGTGCAACAGACAACATCCCTAAATGCAGGTTCTGTGTGATGCTTATTATGAACTTAATTACCAATGTCGTTGCAGATCTGGCACAATCTGCTCAGAAGATTATCCCCATATGCCCACCCTAGTAACCAAAACCGCCACTCAGACCATTAGTGCAGGCCAAGTGTACTTTCTGTTAGGGCAGATACTACATCTCCTCTTGCCGTGATCCCACTAATAGGCACGCATCCCCTTGTTCGTAAGGGGGCGGCACAAGGGAGGCCAGCAGGGTGTGATGCTAATTCAGAGGTTAGGAACCAGCCTGGGATGTTAGACCCCACTGTAGGCTTCCCAGATGGTGCCAGTGTGGCTAATAGAGGGCGCGGCGGTTACCTACAATGGCCGCCCACGTGAGGGTTTGATGGGCGGTTAGCGGCGTCCCCACAATCACCGGTTCTGCTTCACGAGCGGTGCAGTGTGAGTAGCTCACATTGAGCAGCTCAGTGTGCGCAGGGCATCCTCCAACGCGTCTTTGTGAGTTTGTATTTCTTTTGTACATTTATTTTTGACTATTTCTTTCACCTGCTATGGTGTTTTGCCAAGTACCCGTCGCACGACTGTTACAAAACCTAAATCGGTATACAATAGAAAAGTATAAATCATTCTTATGATTTTCTTCTTTTCACAGGTACAATGTCTCTTTCTCAGGTACAAAATTTAACTTAGTTATTCCTCGTGCATACGATTAAGAAATTCTCAGTGTATGAGTGCATAGTCTAATATGCAGAAACATGGTTGTTGCAGTTGTACAAAATATATGTGGTATGGTTCTCAATCAAATTAAACCAATGTCAAAGGCAGAAGGATAATCTTATTGACAATTTTGTATTTCTGATGTCCAATTACAGTCAGCATGTACCTTAAAATTCATATATACCTTAAAATGGCGAATTCTTATCTTCTATTGACGTCGATTAAATGGTTATAAACTATACATCATAGTGTGGCATAAATCTATAAATATGACATGGGATGGAGCGGGCGGTATATATTGGAAATATGGCCACAGGTACATCTTCCAGGGTTTATAGTTGGGGTAGAACAAAAAGGCCAAATGCCGTTACTTTTTATACTTATTCTGCTAGGGGTCGTGTTCTGTATAAACTCCCCGTTTCTCTGTGTCCCTGTCGCTGTAGGTGATTCACCCATGCTGATTGGCTGCATTAAACCAGGGCTACACTCTAGACACACATCCCAGCCCTAATTGACAACCCTATTATCTAACCGTCATTCGGGTGGATACTTTTGTGTGGCTACAGGATACGCTATAGACAGTGGAGAAAATATAACAAGTTCTCAATAGAAACTAAAACATTTAATAGTATCTTGATATACCTAAGATCTCCTAAACTATTCAAATGAATGCTAATTACAAGATATACATAAATATAACCTTCATATTGTGATTCATAACATAATATATGATAGCATGCAATCTATGGATCAATAAGCATGATAATATCTAGTATAGTTAGTATCATGTAATCAATAATATGGAGGTATAGGTGTGGGGCCCCTGCACGAATATGACCCTACTGATATCGACCCCAACTCCAAACCCAGACCAAAACCCAACACACGCTGGGGAAACCATGGGAGGTAAGTGGTCGGGGCAGAATCATTTGTGACAGCTGCTACCACGCCACCCGGCCCCCAGTCCCCGGCTCGTCCGGGGGAGCTCCGCCGGGTACAGTTTACATCCTCCGCCCCGCTACCCAATCTATGCCATGTCTATATTTATAGCGCTAATGTATCGTCCGAGCCTATACCCACTCCCCCGGGCAGTGCCTACTGGTAGCATCAATATAGAGCGCCCGGCCTCGGGGTATCGTTTGATTCCCTTACTGCCCGTTTGAGTTCTACTCTCCCATTCGAGCGCGCTTAGATTAAACATCACGGCAGGTTGTATAAATCCCTCCATAAAGGTCGTGTAAATCCGTCCACTGTGCCCTCATTAGGTCGGCACTTACGTGGCAGGTGCCCCCCACACGGCGTGGCCCAGGCCGCCGACGGGGAATTTGCATAATTAGTCCGTTGTGATGAGCCCTAATTGGCGGAAGCACTACGCATGCGCCGCTGTGATTGATCAACATCAATTTGCGTCGTCTGAGCAAACTTTGTAATTACACTTGTTTGGTGGAATTATATCGAAATGAGCGGGGCTGGGCATAAAAGGGCCGACGGAGGAATACGGGTGGCGGACAGAGGAGGTTAGTAGTGGCCTGCAGGGATAGGGACAGCAGGCAGGGAACATCAGGCAGGGGACATAAGGCAGGGAATGAGTCAACAGGCAGGACATGGCAGTCAGGGTACATCAGTAAGGGACTGCGTCAATAAGCAGGGGACAGCAGTCAGGGGACATCAGACAGTAAATGAGTCAACAGGCAGGGGACGGTAGTCAGGGAATGAGTAATGACAGCAGTCAGGGTATAGCAGCCAAGGGGACAGCAGGCAGTAAATGAGTCAACAGACAGGGCAGGGCAGTCAAAGGACATAAGGCAGTAAATGAGTCAACAGGCAGGAGACAAGGAGGCAAGGGACATCAGGCAGAGAATGGGTCAGAAGGCAGGGAATGAATAATGACAGCAGTCAGGGTATAGCAACCAAGGGGACAGCAGGCAGGGCACACCAGTCAGTTGGGGTCATGAATAGGATAGGAAATAGTTTGTGTGTGGAATTTACTGTAGGGTGTGATGGGCAGGGAGCAGCTGACAGAGGACCAGTTCACCAGGGCGCATAGGGAAATTAATATCAGGTATTATCCTACCCCTAATATAAAATCTCATAGGCTTAACATTGACTTTCCGTATGCGCCCGTATGTCGCATACGGATAACAAATCGCTCCTAGGAGCGTACAAAAAATGGACCAATCAGAGATCAGCAGCTGAAAGTAGTTCCAAGAGCCTTCGGAGCAGCAAGGAGAGCTATATGGAGGACTTCAGAAAGTTTTTATCGTGTTTTTGTTATTATCCTCACATAAAAATATCGTTCACAGGGTAGGATAAAATCAAAACCTTATTCGTTTTAATCTGGGCTCCCGTATGCGACTCCTGGAGTTTTGGCTCCGGATATCACTTGGCTCCGCCTCGTGATATCACTACGCCAAACTCCAGTCGTCGCATATGGGAGCCCAGATTAAAACTCATCCGGTTTTACGATAGGATAGGGTAGAGTATGTCACTCCTGGCATAGCGGGCAGCGGACGGTGGGCACAGTACGTAGAGTACGTTCTGGGTGAATCTTAGAGGAGTAAGGTTTTATTCATTCACGAGTAACACTAGGTCATTAAAGTTAACTATCAATAGTTAAAAACGTGTATATGATGTGGAATGCCGCCAGGCATCTTTTGGTGCCAATTTTCTATGAGATAAAATTTCACAATTTTGTTTACAATTCATGAAAAACATGTAGCACATCATTATTCAATGCAAATATACTATATGTAACCCAGGTAATATAGGTAATATGCGCTTCGTCGTTCAACTACCTCCAACCAAACCCGATTTCAGTTTTATCTCTATAAAAGCCACTGTTGGCCTTTTGTTTGCCTTCACCGTGCCACTTGTCCAATCGTGAGGGTCATTCAGACAAGCCTATTGACTCTGGTTGGCAGACATGATCAAATTTTCCAGGAGTCTAACTCAATATGCTAAACTCAGAGCGGGAATGAACACTTTATGCTCCTTTGATGTGGACCACAAAAATAAAGGACAATCAGCACCCGGCCACCTAGCGGCCAATCCCGGAAGCGCCCGATAACTGGTTCCCGGGCTCTTCCCATAAATAATAGATATATGTGTCACCGGTGCCTTGCGTATACAGCCATCTGGGTACCAGCAAGTTTACATAGCGAACCGCGGGAACCAGCCGCTTGTGGAGCATGCGCAAGAATCGGCGGAGCGACAAAAGCGCCATCACTTAATGCGGCATTATTGCGAACTAGGGACGTGCGTGAAAAGGACGCTGGGATTGGGCGGCCACTACATCACGTGAAGAGCGGCGGAGAGGGGCGAGTGGCGCAGTGTAATCATCACTCGTCCCTTATTGGACTGCCAATCAACGAGCGGACGAGCCGCCAGCGGGCGGAAGCGGCCGGAGAGGCGGCCGGAGAGGCGGCCAGACCAGCCAGCCAAGTTTAGAACCTACTTTTAAAATGTCTCCTAAATCATCGATTAAAATCCGAGCGACATTGAACGCAAGGACGCGTCCGATGATGAGACGGAAAGGGGCCTGGGACTTCCGCTAAAAGTAAAAGTGGGTGGCCGGGAGGGTGATAGAGAGAGAGAGAGGGTGGTGGGAAGTGAGGACAGTGTGGTGCAGAAAGGGATAGCGTGGCGGGTGATAGGGTGGCGGTGATAAGGGTATATGTGAGTGGTTGGTAAGTTGTAGGCTGTGGTGGTTGGTCATGGGAAAGTGGGGTGGAGAGAGGATCATAGGTGGGAGAGGAGGGTATGTAGGAATAGGGTGAGGCTGGGTGCAGGTGATGGGGGACAGGTTCAGGAGGGATGGTGATGGGTATGGCTGAGAGGACGGTGAGTGGGAAGTGGGTAAAGGTGGGTGCGGGTGATTGGGAATGGGTTCAGGATGGATGGTGGTGGGGCATGGTTGAGAGGGTGGCAGATAGGAAGTGGGTGAGGGTGGGTGCGGGTGATGGAGGACAGGTCCAGGACGGACAGTAGGGAGACAATGGTAGATGTAGGTTGGGCGTTGTGGAGGTGGTTAAGGGGAGGGGTACTAATATAAAGGATGATACTATTGGGTGGGGGTTAGGAAAAGGGCCAAAGCAGTCAACATAAGATGGAAGCAGAGAATATGCACCTCTCTTCTAGTCCTATATGTAATACATACACACGACCAGACTAACGTCACAGCAGAGGCGGTGTGCTGCGTAGTAGCGCAGGTTTACGTTAATGGCGGCGGACAGTAATGGTGCTTGGAGAGTGTCCATGGTGGTGACGGATCACCGCTGTTCTGTGTCGTTGCGGTGATGGGTCGCACGCACCCTCCTGATGTATCCTGATTGGGTGGGAGACAGACTTGGCGAGAGTGGGGAGGCAGTGATTGTGGCCATGGTGGGTATGGTGTCTGCGGAACAGTATGGGACGATGATAAACTGGATATAAAGGCAGGGATGGGACGATGATATACCTGGATATAAAGGCATGGGTGGGACGATGATATACCTGGATATAAAGGCAGGGATGGACAATAATAAACATGTATATATTATCGTAAAACTGGATGAGTTTTAGTCTTGGCCACCGTATGCCACGACTGGAGTTAGGCATAGGGACTTCATGAGGTGAAGCCGAGTGAAGTCCGGAGCCAAAACTCCAAGAGTGGAATGCGGTGGCCACGATTAAAACAAATCAAGTTTTGATTTTATCCTACCCCGTCTCCTCGATTTTGGAATATCACGTGATATCTGTATGCCACTAGTGGCATATAAAACTCCGTATGCCAGTTGGCGTGGCATACAGAAACTCAATGTTAAGCCTATGGGATTTATATTAGGGGTAGGATAAAAGCAGTGATAGGACGATGATATACCTGGATATAAAGGCAGGGGTGGGACGATGATATACCTGGATATAAAGGAATTGATGGGACGATGATATACCTGGATATATAGGCATGGATGGGACGATGATATTCCTGGGTATAAAGGCAGGGGTGGGGCAATCAAATACCTGGATATAAAGGCAGGGTTGGGAGAGTGATATACTTTGAAATAAAGGCAGGAATAATACAATGACGTACAGGAGGATGGACACAGGAATGATTGCAGTGATGAGAACTTCTGTGAAAATGATGGTGGACATGGAAACAAAGCGACATGAATGCCAATGTAATGAGCAGAGCTGGCGCTTGTGAGGCGAATTATATTATATCTGGAAATAAGACCAATACCTTTTTCAATATCACAGAATTAAAGGCAGAGGAAGAAATCACTTTCCTAGATCTAGATCAAGTAATAGTGGGCATCATAAGACTAGGGATGAAGATAATGGTAGGATGTATACAATTAAAATAAACATGATGGTTGCATATTGTGGAAGTAGGATGCTCTAGAGGAAGTAGCGTTACACTAGTAATACTGATGAGATGATAATTGTGTGCTGCATAGTGATCATAAAAGTCGAGGTGTCCTGGTTCTGGCTGACATCGGGTTTGTGGAGAAATATATATTAATGGTAAGTAATGATAAAAGTAAACTAGTGTTGTAGGTATACTGATAATGATTTGTATTATGATTATAGTAGAGAACCTTCCCTAGTAGTACGAATGATAATGGCGATGAGCATGATTAAGTGACAGAAATTGTAAGCAATATTTGACTGTAGGGACAGCAATAGTACGAATACATAATTCTGCAATGTATGGTGACAATGACATGGAGAGCTACTCATGGAGAACGTGGTACTGGTCAGAGACAGCATGGCATTGAACCAGTGACTGTGAATAATACTAAATAAAGATATGGATGCACATTAGAATATTGTGTCTTCACATAGACTTAAGATGAAAACGCAACAGGAGACTTATGGGGATATGTGTGTGTGTGGTGGGGGTGGGGGTGGAAAGCATGGCGGGTGGTGGGAAATAAGAAGGGATGGTTTGAAGGCTCTGACAGGCGAATCTTAAAGGGCGGTAATCACGTTAGGCGTCCCCTTCCACTGTGCGTCTCTACTAACCGCCTCGCAGCCGCTACTCACGCACATCCACCACTCGTCACGAAATCACAATCTACATATTTCATTTCTCCTTTACTCCCCTCCGCCTGCCGCTCGACAGTCGCACTGCCATCGGTACGGGCCAAGGTCAGGTGGGAGGGTGGGCAGCCTCCACAGGACGACCGCTGCAGCTATTCATGTATGCACATAGAAGTGGAGCTAAGTGAATTATCTGTTGTGCTTGTCATACCCCACAAAGTATATCTCATGTCCAACTATCATATATAAGTTTCTTTTAATATTCATTATATCACTGATGTTCATCGGAAGAGGACGGCTTATAAACATATCCGTAGTTGTAGAATTTAGATACTGTGAAGGAAATACTTAGGTTCTACAAACAATGTGGATTTCGGTAAATGTATACCTGACGGAAATTACAATATACCCTTTCATCTCATTTATGTATCATACACCTCCGAGTCTCTATATCAGGCTCTTGCTCCGTAAAATCATCATACAGTAGTGTGTCGGTTGAAGGCGATATATTAACAGAATATATCAATTACTGAATGTGTGTACTCAAAAGATCTGTAAAACCACCAGAATCGGTGAGGTTTGTTACCAGATAAAAAAACAACATAAAAAAGATCGTATGCGACGTAAAAGGGGTATGGTCTACACGCCAAGATATAGAAAGAAACGTTACCCTAAAACTTCAGTTCACTCTTACTTTGAAATATTAGCGTGTGCATAATTTACTTCAGGCAATGATATTTTGAGATTAATTTTGTCCATTCGATGTGTATATATATACCAATGTCTTCCAGGGGTTATTTGCCAGATGGCAGGCTTACATATATATATATATATATCACAGCAGTGTGCTCATCCCCCACGTCTATATCCCTGATATTCTCTCCCTAGCTGAACTACTCATTAC
The DNA here is from genome assembly GCA_950022655.1 of Alentia gelatinosa. Lineage (NCBI taxonomy): Eukaryota > Metazoa > Annelida > Polychaeta > Phyllodocida > Polynoidae > Alentia > Alentia gelatinosa. The sequence continues at coordinate 36,757,657 of OX465592.1, forward strand.
GTGGTAAGCAAACGCGGGAATCTCCACGAGAAGCAAGGCCTATGCTTACCTCAGCGGCTCAGTTACCATCAACCGGTGTCAGAAAAATAACATACAGCGACAGGCAACAACAAGTCCTAGAATTGGGATAGAACAGGCAGAGTAGCCTAGATTAGAGCCTCACTCTGGCCACTGCCCGGGAGAGGTACTACTTTGTGTATACTACTCAGAAACTGATCCGACTGGCAAAGACGTGTCAATGCGTTTAGCGGTATAGTGCATCAACGATGCTCTAGCGATTGCATGAATATAATAAAGCTTTATATTAATGGGAGTAGTTATTGATCTAGGCACACTCCCACGCTGATCGCAGCAAATGTTAAAGAAGCACTCATTTTGAGGGTAACGATAACTATTACTAGCCCTAATAAAAAACGCCATAGGTTTAACATTGACTCAGTGTATTTGACAAAGCGTTGGATAAAGTGTCATTTATGCACCGAGGTGAATAAAAAAACGGACCAATCAGGGACGAGATAACAAAAGTAGATCCGGCAGCATTGATAACTACTAACATGGATAATTACAAATATTCTCTGTATATCGCATTATCGGTGAGATGGGGTAGGATAAATACGAAACCGAACTCGAGTTAGCCTTGTCAATGTTTATACCACTCTGGTCAGGTCTGCTACTCACTAAACTCGGCTTACGCCTCGTGTAGTAATACACGACCTGCCCATCGTGGCATAAAAATTGACAAGGCTAACTCTCGTTTGGTTTCTACTAACTATTACTAGCCGTAGCCAACGCCTTTCTGTCCTCTTACTGTGTTGCCAGTCACAGCAGTAGTCTTGTACCAGAGAGCATACACTCTTCTGAATGTTTATCTTTCTTTGCACTGCATCTCATAAAAGTCTATACGGCTCAAGGTCAGGTATGTTCCATGACGTCATTTTCTAAATATAGCCGATACAGTTGTGTGGGCGATCTGATAGGAGATATAATATACACAAGACTAGACAAGACAACCAGATGAAGAAATATCAGAAGACACAGTTCATGTTAATCTTTAGAAGGATGCAGACTGCATATTTCATATTGAGATTAGGGGCCATCCAGTAAGTACGAACGCAGAATTTCTGAAATTTTTGACCCCCCACCCTCACCCCCCCTGAGTGCGTACGTACTTTATGGATGGCCCCTTCTACTTCTTGGCCTATCTTCCTGTGCTACACGTTAATGATTCTACCCTGGGTGATATATGTTAAGGTGTCAACGTTGTGCTATATAGATATCTTTAATATATCAACAACTCAGACAAACTGTTGAATTATACCAGATGTTCACAATGATATCTGATGAGTGAATGACACTGGAAAAAACATTCAGAGAATCCATTGAGGACACGTGATGTTGGTCTATGCCCTAAGGCTATTTATAGAACAGATATTGCAAAAATCCCGGTGACTATACGACTGACCAGTACATGTCTAGTGTCATCAGAGGGAACCCAACAACTACAGTAGTAACATCACCAGGAGGACTGACGTCTGGCCACACCCCTCCAGGCATGAGCAACTTCCCCAAGATAGGCATTAGAGCAATCTGCAGCACTGGACTATCTCCTGGCTGACTGCCCATATTGAACAATGGACACTTATCATCACAGCTCCCACGTCTAATAGTAATTGGACAATCGATATTTGAGTGATATAAGTCAGTCTGGCTATCATTACTCGGAAAGTGCGGAAGCCTCTCGTGGTTAACGGAGGGATTCGCAGACATTTGACCAGAAATCTGAGGACCTGGGCATGATTAGTTGTCTGCTACCAAGACCGCCAACCCTGAAACGACTTAAATCTGTAATAGAATCTGTAATGATGATTTGAGCAAAAAATCTCTACATAGCTTGCTATTGATACAATCTATTCAAAAGGATGAGCACAAGACATATTCTAAACAAATTATGGAATTTATTTCCAATTTTCGAAAACAGCTGGGAATGTTTCTTTTAATATGTAAGTAGTTTAATCAACTGTCTCAGACTCTTCAATGGTAAACTTCGCTTTCACACTTACATTATGCTTTAACTAAACTATGCCGATGTCCCAGGCATTGGCAATCAAAAGAACTATTAAAAATATATACTTTCTTTGATAAAGGTAAGAATGAGGTATTCAAATCTAAGATCATACCAGATGTGGGTCTTGTCGTAATCCGTATTATGGCACTAAAGAGTGCCAAAATTCGTAGAATTACGAAAAATGCGTAATACTTGGCAGCCCTGTACTATGGATAGGGAAGTGCCCAGGGGGTCTATAGTAAGCATGTAAATGTGTATCTAATAGATGCCAGTGAACCCAGAGCCATTCAAGCAACATCCAATCAGACTATGAATGCTTCCAAAGTACACAATCTCTTTTTATGACCTCAATAATATGCATTTAGAGGCAGTTTATGGTAATTCATGCAATGCTTTACAAATTACAAATTAAATGATTTTCCCCTGAAACCCGTAAAATAAACATTTTTCAATAGAGTGGGCGCGCGTCGTGCTTTTTATTGTCGGCCTGTCCGTTCAGCCTCCCGTCACATAAATCAAAGTCAATGGTGAGAAACGGCATGAGAATAAAATGCACCCCCTCCCCCACAAAATAATCAATTCACCTTTCAAACGCAATTTCAATTTACGATCCAGCGATAGTACCAGTGGTCCGTTTTTTAGGGGCGTGTACATGTCAACATCACCTTTGGGCAATTCCCGCGGCAAGAGTCCAAGAAGACGACAACTGATCTGTCTGTGATCAGTCCACGGGGCAGGGTCGGGCAAATAAATGAGAGAAATCCCAAATCTGCGAGCAAATCCGCACGGCCAACCCCGCCGCATGTATCCCCATCATCCCCGCCTCCCTCCCCCTCCGCTCCTTCGCCCACCGCCACGGCAGGGACATGAGCAATTTGCTGAGACCAATCTGTAGAGGGTGGCCATCTTTGTGAGCCGGGCCCGGGTCTACGGTATGGAATTAGTCTGCTGACACCGAGAGAGGGTCTGACCACCGGGACGAGCGCCTCCCCGGGTTCTACCCGTCATACAGGGAAGGACAGCGAGCAGAGACACCCACTGAGCAGCTCACTGAGCAGATCCTGTATCTCACTCAACAGCTTACTGAGCAGATACAGTGAGTATTGTAATGAGCAGATACTGTATCTCACTCAACAACTCACTGAGCAGATACTGTATCTCACTCAACAGCTCACTGAGCAGATACTATAGAGGAAACCCATGAAAGTTACGGGTCTGAGCTCGTATCCCATCGAGTTTGAATCACGTAGTAATTCACAAGGCGAAGCCGCGTGAATTGCTATGTGATTCAAATGAGATGGGATCGAGCTCTGACCCTAAACTTGAATGGGTTTCTGAATTTATCTCACCCTTAATATTGACTAATGGGCTAACATTTGTGACATTATCCCCCATTGGATATTTTGCCTAAATATCTAATGGGTGTTAGATACGAGTTTCCAATGTTAAGTCTATGGAGGAAAAATATCTGGGGTGAGATAAAGTGAGTATCTTAATGAGCAGATACAGCGAGTATCTCATTGATTATCCTACCCCTCATATATATCTCCATAGACTTAACATGGTGTCACTGTATGCCACAGTTATTCTATAAAATATCTATATACCACGGGTGCCATATGAAGTTAAAACACATGACAGGGTAGGATAAAATCTAAACGTCATTTAATCTCATATAATTGTTTACATGGTGTTCGCTGTCTTCCACTACAGATATTACTCAGCTCTGCTTCGTGATGTCATTCCGCGAAGACAACTCACACCATATAAACACTGACGTTTCATGATAGTATCTCACAGAGCAGATAGTCAGTAACCCCCTGAGCAGTTCACTGAGCAGATACAGTATCTCACTGAGCAGAAACAGTATCTCACTGAGCAGCTCACTGAGAAACAACAGTGAGGATTCCACTCAGAAGGCCACAGGGCAGCTTAGTGAGCAGGTCACAGAGCTGAGATTGAGTATCTCACGGGGCATCTCAGTGAGCAGGTCAGAGAACAATTAACTGGGCAGGTCACAGAGCAGGCATATTGAATACCGGACTGATCCGGTCACTTGTGACCAGACACACTGAGGTCGCTGCGCAAACACAATATCCAGGTCCCTGAGCAACCATATTGAAGATCTCACAAAGTGATGCATTGGGTATGACACTGAGAAGGTCACAGAACAGCTCACTGAGCAGACACATCAAGCAGCCCACCGAGCAGCTCGCTATTATCTGCGATCACCATAAAGATATCAGGAGACTCAGCCTGCAATGACATCTCTAAATAGACGGAAAGCCATTCGTATTTTGGGTCATGTTTGATGACAAATAATGATAATAGAATTCACATTATCTGTTTCTGGTCAGGCTTGGACATACATGTTTCCATGCTGTACACGTTTCTTCACGCCAGGTAGATATATTTTCCCATATTCGGATCTTGGGAACTAGATGCCAACCACAACCATATATGGTGGGTTCCCCTTGAGGGACTCTGCTGATTAAAGTTAAATCCTTTTCCCCGTCCCTTCCCCAAGGGTACAACAGGATAGGTATATCTCTATGAACTCCCTATGACGTGTGCCTAATCATATATGTGTTTACCTAGATATATACTCAGTAAATACCTAGATTTTGCACGATCACACTGCATTCCTGCAGCTACATACGTGTAGTTACTTGAAAATTGAGTTTAGAGCCTATTTCTTAGGAATATGTAAGCTCAGCTATTGTCAAGTTTATATATCCAATAACCTATCATATCTGCATCTCTCAGAATTAAATTGTGTACCAAGCATCTTAGTATTCAGAATAGATTTGTATCGTCGGACACAATCGTTTGACATTTGAGAGTAGATGTTTTTTTAAACGGCTTCTTTGTAATGACTAGTCAAGATACTAAATAGTTGTTGGAATTCACCTTACAGCGGTGTGGGGGATGTTGTAGCTGATGATTAAACGGAGTAGCAAGAAAAAGAGGTAGCTCATCATACACATTAAAGATGCTACTAAACTACGTGGTAAAATTGTAAAGGATTTGGATAGGTATAAACTTCGACAGAGGTGATCAACAGCCAAGCTAGTCTAATCATAATTGATAGAATTTAAAAAGAATAAATAAAGATATAATGTGTGAATCAATACCGACCATACAATGGGATGAATGAGAACTATGATGTGTACCTACCTGACGTTAACACCATGTATATGCATGTACTATGTCACCGATGCAAAGATTGTACCACTGGCCAAACCCTTTTCCCTATATTGTATATTTACTGTTTATGATTATTCCCTGTATAGCACTGTAAAGATGACCTCATAAGATCACATAAATATAGTTTCGAATGTAAACTACTATGCTACATAAGTATGCCCACATGTATAATGGGTGCGTGGACGCACAAAGCAGCATGCTATGGAAACCAGCCACTCAGGCTGATAACATGTCTGAACTTATTGTCAAACAAGCAAAATTATGATTGAAATGGATAAATACGAATACGTTTTGTAATATCAATGAATTTGACAATAAAACAAATCAAAACAAAAACAAAAAACAAAAAAACTCTCAACCTAGACCCTTATGGCTTACCGCTAATTAACCTGGATGGTATAACAGCATAATTCCCGGCAAGGTTCCCACCAGGGTGACTATACAATCTGTCCTCTATTTACCCATTCATCACGTGTGTATCAATCCATCTGCCGGAACTACAGAGATGTGCGTGGAGATCTACTCCCGTGAGCAGTTGGGAGCTGCTCGGAGCTTCTCATCTAAACGTCATTACCACGAGCCAGGTAGGGGTATGAACGATAGGCGGCGGCCACCACCACTGTACCCCCGCCACCCCAGCGCGCTCCTGTCACCCCTCACCCACCCCCAACCCCATCCCGCTGCGGGCCGTCTCTGCTCGAGCCAGGGGCAATGACTTTTTGCCTGCGAGTAAAAAGCTCTGGTTGCCATGGAAACCATTAAGCCGCTTTCCTTGGATGAGGATGATGGAGAAGGGAGGAAATGTATTTGGTCGTCGGGGCTGGGTGGGTAGGTGGGTGGCCGGGGAGGGGTTGGCGGGCGGCGGGCGGGCGGGCGGGCGGGCGGGGGCAGGGAGGTCAGTGCGAGGAGTGATACCGGGCCGTGATTCCCGCCTGATTTCAGTGACCGTCACCTGGCCGCAGTCTGAGCAGAACGGAGAGTGTAGCCGACAGCCCTCCATCTGCGGACAGTCACAATGAGGCCGGTAAAGGTCAGGGTAAGGTCAGGGGGTGATCAAGGTAATACCATTAAGTGGTCACTCTGAAGTCATCAAGGGCATTGTAATAACAGGCATGGTTCATTACAATGCCAATGAGTGGTCAGGTTTGTACTTCTTCTATGGCCTATGTATCTTTCACAATATTTATATTATCAGTTATTTTTGCAACTTCTGTGCATCTATTTGCTGTTCATATTGAACCATTAAAGGCATCGGGTATCGATCTTTACATTGATATTGCTTTTATCAAGTCTGGTTTTTTTTAAATGTCTTTGATATTTATACGGGAGGCTCAGTTAAACTGACTAGCCGTCCATCTTCCAGTTCTCCAGTCTGATTAGTAATATATCAAACTAGTGGATTTACATATTTTGGCAATAATTTATAAATAATCAAGAATGCATTACAGTAAGCGTCAAAAAAGAGCCACACACACTTGATAATGACTATTAGGTTAGATAATTCCGAAAACCAAATCCGTCACAGCCTATAACAGACAAAACAGATCCATGGAAAAACGACACGAGGCAGTTTTATGAAAGCACTGTATCGCATCGCATATGGATCTCCTTTCTAGTTCATTGTGCATCGTTAATTTAGCTTATAGTCTGCCTTGCCGTACACTCAACATCGCGCTGAAACATCTCAGGGCTTATTGTATTCGTTTACAACTTCAATAAACAAGTCTCCATTGACATTCATTTTACAGTAACAGCCGCACAGCTATCAATGCAGTATCCGGGCCCTATGGGAAATCACAGTATCTTATCTGAACGTGAGATGATCGTCATGGTACTTAAGCACCTTATATGTTCTCATTTATCTACTCAATAAAATCACTGACGTTACCTATTCACTATTTGCAATATTTTTTGTCTCCTCTATTGTTCATATAGTGCGTCTCTACAATTCCTCCCAGTTGGAATCAATTGAACGCCTTACAAATGCCGTTCTTTACGACTACCTCCAGTCAGGTTTTCAAGGTACCTTGGCTTTCATGGCTTTTACAGCACTCGTTTATCAGCGTTAATACGGTACCTTGTTTTCGAGGTCTTTACCCATCTCGTTTATCGCCATCTTTACGGTACCTCGGCCATACCCGTGGGCTGTAACCGCCGACGGCCAACCCAGCCCCTGTCATCCGCCGCCGGCAAATTTGCCGAATTTGCTTTCCAGTCAGTGTCCCCAATTACCGAGAAAATTCTCGCTGGCGTTGTCATGGCAACCTAGACAGCCTCGGAGGCGCTGTCCGACGCCCTGGTGGTTGGGGGGCGGGGGTGTGGGGGTCGGGGGTTGAGGCGGAGGCTGACAACTCCAGGGTTAGCAGCACAATGTGTTTCCCTTACCTCCAGAGCTGGTGGGAAATGACGCGAGGGTGGTCGGGTTGGGAGGTGGCCGTTTGGGCGGGCGGGCAGACGGCGGCTGGTGGGCGGGCAGGTCGACCGGACAGTAAAGAAGGTCCACGTTCCTGGGTGTGTGAGGGAGGGGGCAGGAAGACGCTGACCCCTCTACTTTACCAAGCCCTCCCTAAAGGCCAAGATGTGCGTGCGGCCATTCCACTTCTATGCCACTGGCCCTCCCTTTCTATGATGGCTGCACCTTGGATGGAATACTAAGCAAATAGGTCGGCCCGGTCCTTCAGTGGTCTTGAAGTAAAGCCATAAAGATCCCTTAAGGTGAATGTTTTCAGAGTTTCAGTACATCTAGGTTTGCCTTCTATCTGTGTCTATCCGACCCCTATCCCAGAGGCTGTCTCTCTTCAAACTTGCTAACGTCTCCTCATGACAGCTGCTCGAGTATTCTCATTAAATGACACGGTATTCTCCTCATGAAGGATTTAGAGGCAATCCATTGCTGTACTTCCCACCACATGCTTCAATATGTCCCACTTCTATGTATGCCTCCCGCGGTATCTTCTGAATCACATCGCCGCGAGTATATCAACATGCAAACTTTTCCCACCGTTACAGACTTACACCTTCTCTAACACCTCGAAACTAAAAAAGGATTATATAAATCTTAATAGCGTTCGTCTTTTTTACAATTGCTCTTCCAGGCAATGAACAACATGGATCATACATGTTTGGTAGTTATAATGAGATTAACAGTAATTACAGATCATTTCAGCTACATCACTATCATTAAGTACCTCAATTCATTCTAAGCGTCTTCATTACAAATATTTTTCCATACGATTACAATTATGACTTTCGTTAATCTAATTCTGATCCTCATATATATACAGGGTGACAATTTTGCAGTTCATAGAGACAGATCCCCCCCCCCCTGTTGATTTGCCCTTTATAATATATCGAAATGGAAACCTTCCTTAGAGAAAATCTAGACCAATAATACATCTCAAAGGACACTTCAATTAGCACATCTAACGCACATTAGTACAGTAGTGAAATGTATTCACCTCGTACAGCGAGTTGAGTAAAATTTCTTAAACAAAAATGTATGGCACACAATTTCAACAAGCTGATTACGTTTTACTAATACTATAAACTCCAAATATCGATAATCATTCATATATTTACACTATCTAAAGTGCGTTGGGACGGCAGAAGACTGCTAGTATCCCAAGATTACAGATATCATGACAGAGGTTGGTAAGTATGACACCTAGCAGCATTGGTTTATGATAAATCTACTTCTATAACCCCATCAATACATCTCTAAATGTATCTCCCTTAGTACTTCTGTAAAAACAAGTACCTCCTCAAACATCTACATGTATAGCTCCATTAGTACATCACTAAGTGCACATCATTAAGTATAATGTACATTACTAAGCACAACAGTATGAACATCCTAAAGTAGACCTTTACTAGTATACTCCTACATACACCCCCCTCATAGTGTGCGACGCTTCTCCCCTCAACACCTCCTCTCGTGAGGGTGATGCTCAGTAAAACGAGCGCCGCCCCCTCTCTCACTGGCGCGGAAATTGATGGAGAATACACCGTGTGATATGAGACATGATACTACACGGGTGGCCGCTCGCGAGACGTACGATAGCCGCCGTCCGCGCCCTCTACTGAGAGCGGCTTTCTGCGCATGTCAACGCCGGGCGATAATTGGCTAACAAGCCTTGCATCTGTGAATGGAGAGAGGTGTGGCGGGGGTTGGCGCGGGGGAGAGCTCGAAAAGGCCAGGAGGAGAGGCAGAGAAGGGACGGAATGAATAATCCAGCCACACCCACATCCATATCCCAGAATTCATTCCGCGCGCAATTTCCTGTCGCCGGCATTAATTCTTTGCCACGCCGTTGGCGACGCTGCCATCGCACGGCGGAACCGGAAATAGCACCTGTTTAAGTGCAGGCCCGCGCTGGCGTGGCGCCATATTGCGGCGTCAATGAAGGAGTAATCACGTGGTCCGGTGTCAGTGGTGCATGCCGGGAAATGGGGAGGTGGGATGGGAACGAGGCTCGGCTCGTCTGAGAAACCCAGAGACATTCAATATCGCTTTAGCTTTTCTACTTTAGCTCAATATTTATTTCATCGGCAAATGTATCAAATAACACACTCCCACAGGCGATATCCACCGGACTGTAAGATATTGAAGTGGAACCAATGAAAGCCGATAGGGTTTTACTTGGAGCTACGTCCTAGTTAAATACCTTTCCATTACATGATCTGAAATGAATATGCTACGGAAAATGCCTAAAAGGGATCCATTCTGGTATTCATTTTGTGAGGCTTCTTCTGTTCTTGTTATCTTTTATTGTGTTATCCGCTGATGAATCTCAGAATTAAACCAGTGGAGGATATTTGATACTACGGGAGTTCTTTTTATATCGATCTGAGTGCTTTCGTTGGAAGCACTCTTGGAAAGATCAGTTTACAGTTTGTGCAATCATGCCCTGGTTGTGTTGGTTGTACAAGGGTTTAACATTCACCCGGAACTACTTTCAGTGAGAGACATACGTCGATATACTGGAACAGAACATACTGCATGTCGTATCCGCTTTAATTGAGATGAAGACATGTATACCGAGATAGGAGTATAAACAGAGCTATTCCATCTTACTATGGAAAATAATCATCAAGTAATGATGTGTGATGCTTGCCATTGAAATGTGCCACTGTTAAGTGAGATTGAATCGGAGAATCTGGCGTACATTTGACATCCGAGCAACTAAACACAATTGTTACCTGTATCTGTATGGTGTTTGTGTTTATATCATAAATTTATTCAACAGTGAGTGTCGCATATATTGTAATATATCCCTGTCTACAAAAGTATCATCTGGTGATAAATAGTAAATATATTTAAGTCACGACTGAGGGGATGTTCATGTCAATTCGGGCCCCTTGTTTGTTTGTTTGTTTGGGTAGTTTAACGTCCAATTTGTTCAATTAGACTTTCGGGCCCCTAGAACACATGTATATGGATGGTCAAAATGTGCAAATGAACTGTTAATGTTAATATTAAAGATAGCAATGTCTGCCCCTCTAATCTAAACATAAATTCATGGTATATTGTATAATGTAAACATAATGAGCATGGCTACCATAACTTTCAACAGAAATCAAGATGACCAAAAATAGTGTTGAGCCTGTAAATATGCTATTAAGGATAAAGCAAGCTGGGATGCCAGTTGGGGTCAGGAAAAATTCCTACATGGGGACTGAGGCCAGTCTATGTATCACTTAAAACGCACATGGTGTAGGGGAATTCCCATTACTCTCCTAACAGATCCTTGGGCATGGACTGGCAGTATAGGATATCTAGATATCTGCAATGAGAGTGGGTATATGTGTAGTTCTGCACTAAATGGGGTACTCTTCAAAGAAAATCATTTAAGAAAGATTACCACACACTATCAGTTCTATATTCTGCAGAATACCTTTACAAGTTCATTAGGCATTCCTCTGATATTTTCTTTTAGACTTTGAAATGCTTTAATAACTCTATTCTCACCTCACATATTTTAAGCCAATCAGATGTCAGTATTTAAGTTTGCCCTTATCCGTAGGAGCATTTCCCACAGGAATCCTACCATCCTACAGCTGTAGGTTGGAGCACTGGGATCCATAGGCTCTGTGACTGAGTGTGCTGGGGGTAGCGGAATTCAGAATTTTGAAAGATAACAGAACAATGATTTAGATATTAGGGAACCTGGAGTCTATATCATTCTCAAAACATACAATTTCTTTAAATTTTCATCTCTTTGAGACTAAAATGAAAATCAAAATCCTACAAACTGGCATCCCTGAGCAAGGAAACTAAAAATCGCAGTACTTGCTGTCTATAGATAAACGTCACCCCGCCCCCCCCCCCCCCGCCAAAAAGAATTAAATTAAATTTAAAAAATGAAGAAGACAACAACAAAAAACAAAGCAAACCAGAATGGGGAGGTACCATAGATGACGAGAGGTGTGAGAAGCAGACACTTGGGTCACGTGACAGAAACGCCCTCTGGTGATTAAATCTGAAGGCTGTGATCCGCTTCTCCCATGTCGTACGCAATCAGACTTTCAGGTCAAAGCCGAGAACAGTGACTCTGATTAAAATCGGGATTCAAGCGCATCTCTGGTTACAATAACACGGCGCCCCTGGCGATGGGCAAATATTTAGTCCACAGAAAACACCCGTATTCCTCGTTTAGTGAACTATCGAGTCTGTGATCAGCTTCGCTGGCGGTCAATAAGTTTAATGTTCCTGGAAATGATAAGGAGACGGTCAGACTCTGTGGAATGAGTACGAGGCGTTTTATATTTTCTTACCCGTGAGTTACAAAGTCCCCATTCAAAATGCATGGGGCCACAGTAAATCACTGCCCTATGTTTATTAGTAACTGTGAACCACACCGATGGTGTACGGCTTTTCTAAACCCATTATCGAATTTTTATGAATGTAAATTATCAGTAATGACCATTGAAAAGGAATACAATAGTCGATGGTTTCTGGACGATCGGCTCTGTAAACCACTCGAGGGTTTCTTTCTTTGTTTGGGTAGTTTAACTTGAATATGTTCTTTTAGACTTACTTTGGTTTGGGTAGTGATCGACTCTATGAGATGAATTCAGAAATTTCACCCCTACACGCTTACTGAGGTGAGAGTTCTGAGAACGATTGGCCTTTGAAGTCTACCACTGCTGGGGATGAAGGAGAAAAGTGGCTGCAGTGGGACACAAACTCACAAAGTTCCACAACCTTGGAATTACAAGTAACCACTGAGCAAATTAAACAGCCCATATCGTTCCGTCCTGTGTTTTGCCTACCTTTTTTAGTTTTTGGCTAGCCTTACCTTGTTCTGAGTTGGCCTACCTGAGAACTCTAAAATCAGTGACTAATTCTAACGATAACTACGTCTTGTTGATATTGTCGCAAATACTAAGCATATCAAGTGGAGTTTTACCCAATTATCTACTTATGAAATAACGACAAAAACCAGAAGGATCGGAGATATTTTACACTACAACTTTATACACGAAGGAGTTGCGTTGTTCATGGCGGGAGTGACAGTACAGCATATCTTGTGCTTCCTCCTGGTATAACAAGCCCCCAAAGTCCCTCCCCCAGCCACGTGCACCCAACTGTCCGCTAGAGTGGGGTCTGCCGCACAGCTTTGATACAAACAGCCCCCCCCCCGGCAGTCCACTGCCCGCCTAGCAGGGTCTGTTGACCAGTACACACAGCCTCAGACCCTGCTCCTCCGGCTGCCCTGATGCCCTGCAAGTAGGGGTCTGCTGTACTGTCCCAGAACCTTCCTCCCTTCCAAACCAGCCGAGTTTCCTCCAGGTGGAGTATGTGGCAAAGCTTTGGTACAATAACCTCAAGACCCCATTCTCTAGACGGGCTGGTGGCCTTGAAGTAGGGGTCCTAGCCTCAGTATTAAGTCCCAGACCCACTCCTCTGGGCCACCTCAATTTCCTCCAGGTGGGGTGTGCGGCAGAGCCCCGGTACACAGCCCTGGTATTATCTCTCCCCTGGTATTTTTGTTCCATGGACTTAACATTGGGAACTTGTTCTCCATGCCCCTAGGAGTACTGCAGTCTGTTCTCCTTGGTCTATATTCTGTGTATCGTACATTCTGTTAGTGTATACAGGGGTGAGATAAATACAAAAAAAAACTACTCCTTTTAGTCAAAATCTTTGACCTAAACTTGTTGGTTTCTTCTTTCACGCCAACCTCAAAGCCCCATTCTCTAGCTGGCCTGGTTGCCTTTATCCAGCCAGCTCGGTTTCGGTTTGGGTGTGCGGCACAGCCCTTGAACACAAGCCTCAAGATTCCCTCCTCTCGTTGATCCCCTCTTCTCGCTGGACCTGTTAGCTTGCAAGTATGGTTTCCGGCCCCAGTACTCAGTCACAGACCTTCTCCTCCGGCCAGCCCAGTTTCCTCCAAGTGGGGTCTGGAGCACAGCCCTTGTACAATAACCCTAATTAGGCTAATATCCAATTCACCGGCCGGCTTGGACTGCAAGTGAGGGTCCCGGCCACCGTGCACAGTCCCAGTCTATCTCCCCCGCCAGCTCAGTTTCCTCCAGGTGTGGTCTGCAGCACAGCCCTTGAACGATTACCCCAAGACCACCTCCTCCTGCTGGACCTATTGGATTGCAAGTAGGGGTCCCGGCCCCAGTACGCAATCCCAGACCCTCTTCTCCAGGCAGCTCAGTTTCCTCCAGGTGAAGTCTGTGGAACAGCTCTGGTACTATAACCCCAAACCCCACTCTGGTGGCCTGCAATTAGGGGTCCTGGCCCCAGTACCAAGTCCCAGACCCACTCCTCCAGCCAGCTCAGTTTCCTCCAGGTGGGGTGTGCGGCAGAAACCCGGTACACGGCCCTGGAGCCGCGTCGATTCTGTCAAACGCAGAGCTAAGTGGAAGCCTGTCAGGGCCTGTCCGGACCCTGCTGCTCACCCAAGCCTTATTTAATCACTCAATCATTCATGAATCACTCTACTGTCTGCGGCAGGGGCACGGGCGACCCGATATGCCTCCAGTACATACTGCATGTAATAATAAGTGACGGGAGGATTTACAGTGATTACACTGACATGGATTATATAGGCTTCACTGTAGCCTCATCAATTACCGGAATTCATGTTATTATTGATGTGGTTTTTGCACGTGCCATAAATGTACCCGAGTCACTTTAAATCGTGATGGCATCTAACATTCTACTAATATGTATTATTGGAGTGGAAATCACAAAGGCTTTAAGATAATATACAACGGCTTTTACTACGAAAAGCCTGCTAATAGGCCCAGCCATGGTTTGTAATCTGAATGGCTTCTGTATTCAATCAGGCGAAAGGTAACTAAGGGAATATTGTTTGACATAGACTGTTTAATGAATGTAAATCCAATTACCAGTCATGTACATACATGCATATACAACTAAGCTCAGGCTATATTCTCTCTTATCTTGCCCTACACACCTGTCCTGTGTCGGTCCGTCACACGAGGTTACAATCGCATCAGGGACATTTAAAATCCTCTCCCCTGAAACTAAAGCCACACAAGGGATCGGTTTTAAAACAGCTCAGCGTGCGACCAGTTTCCCACGGACAGAAATGCCGTTTTTCTGTGCAGCAAACGCCGCTCCAGCTCCTCCAGGGGTAGGAGCTCGGGGGGCGGCAGGGGGGTTTCTCCAACTCTTCTCTGAGAGTTTCTTATTTCTCATTTCAGAAGCTTAAGAAAATCAAGTGAGTGGGAAAGAGATGGGAACAGCAGTGAAAAAGAGTTAACCGAAAGAAGACGCGTAAAAGGGCGAGAACCCAGCCTGACGCCAGCCAATCTTGACCACAGGAGATTTAACACTTAGGACCAACCATACCCCGCCCTGCCACCCTCTCCCTGCCAACCGCCCCCGTCACTTCTACCCACCCTGGAGCATCACATTTACCCCCTGCCCACCCCTCCCCAGCCCTCGCCCTCAGAGAGCCGGCCCCACTTCCCAACCGTTAATTCCGCGGGGCTGCTTTCAAGTAGGTCCCACATTTCGATTCGCGCCTTGTCCCGCGGCCAAATTTGATTTGCGGCATGGCCGCCGGCAGCCGGTCTGACAAGGTGTCAGGACAAGCCCCGGCGCCGGCCCCGCCTCGCCCCCTCCACGGCTACCTGCAGCCCCTGGAGACGGCGCCATTGACGGCAGGCCTCAACACGTTTCGCGCCCTTACGTTAAGTAAGGGATGAAAATCTCTTATCGCCAGAATATATACGGAAATTGATGGAATTCTGTAAAGTACGAGAGACAAACACCAAACATGTGCCCAACAGTGTATATGATGTTCTACATGGGTCAGAATTCCCCTAGTAACGACAGGAATCACGACAGACATGGATTGACCAAGCCTACAGCACGGTGCTTTATTGTAGATGTAGAAGCCAAAAATCTAATTATGGTGTAATCAAATGCCTTCACTTCCCATTTCAGATTATACTGTGAAATATAGTTTCTGGATTAGTGGGAAAATGATTTACAATGAAGAACTAAATTTTCACTGAAAGTCCAGAAAGGCTATTTCTCAAATCAAGTTGTCTCTCGCGGAACAAACCAGAACCAATATAGGTTAAACCTGTGTATGGCTCTGTAAACATATCCCTACGACGTAGCTGGTCCTGTCACAGAGTAGTTCAGAGCTGAATATCCTCGTTACATGTTCCTGTTTGAATGAGGGACTGAAGAGACATGTCCCAAAAGAAACACTTTGATATTCACCATTTACAAAGTAACAAGGGTAGACAGTGACACTGTGGCACAGTTGGTCGCACCCAAGGCTGGGACATATTGGGTGTGTGGCTAAAGGCTAGGACCTAGGCCACACCAAACTGTCAATCATCTGCCAGACATGCAGTTCAAACAGAGTGGGGTGTGCCTTGAGGTTACCTTGTTCTTACTACTCTATCATGATTAGATATCTGAAAATCATAAAACCAAGAGCAAGTCTCCACAAAACATATAGATTATGACTCAGTAAATCAGAAGCATAAACATAGCTCAGCCTTGTATATAATCTGTGTCTTTATCTTATTGATGCCCCTGTCGAAATGAATACACGTATCAAACACTGAAAGCCATTTAGATATTACTGTAGAACTACATACACTGTGGTCAATCACACTATAAGACCTTGTTTATATTTTGTCAGCATTTTGGTAATCCATAAGGATTATACTTGATACTTGTTGATCAGCAGGACCAGCACTACAGTTGATCTTAAATATCTTAATGTACTGACGATGTACTCAGTGTCTGTCTCTTTATATAAGTCAGTAATGAGATTATCTGATTATAATACCTGCAGTAGGACGCGGAATTGACGGATTATTCCTATTAAAAATTCTAAATGTGGAAGATGTTTAGAAAGTATAAAAAAATCATATTTTGTGTGAAATTGGGAAGTGATAACACCTATGGGCAGAGTGAAGAAAACCATCCGATTGTATGCCACAGCGCCTTTATTAGCAACGTATACGTACGTATCATGGTAATATGTCACATTAATTTGTAACTGAATAACGGCTAATAAAGAAATTCTTTAAAAAACAACCTTTCTGTTTGTGTTGTGTGTTTTGTCGTGTATTGGGGCGGGTTCCCCTCTGTCAGGTCGGAGTGGTCTGTACCATGGTTAATATGAGAAAGCAACGTTGGGGTGGTCCAGGCCTATCTATGATGTTGTCCTTGGACGCTGAGGCAGAGT
The DNA here is from genome assembly GCA_950022655.1 of Alentia gelatinosa. Classification (NCBI taxonomy): domain Eukaryota; kingdom Metazoa; phylum Annelida; class Polychaeta; order Phyllodocida; family Polynoidae; genus Alentia; species Alentia gelatinosa. The sequence continues at coordinate 36,774,625 of OX465592.1, forward strand.
GGAGTCTGTGTTGGAACTATCTGTGTCTACATCCTGCGAATTGGCAGGTGAAAATAATGTTGAAAATGGGAGGATCCATCACAGGTTTGGGTAGAAACACAAACATAAAGTTAGACAAGGATCATTCGTATAAACACTTTCTCTTGCTATTGTTGCCTGACCTTGGTGATTCTACACGACAATTCGGCGCTGAACGTTGTGCCCAGTCCTAGGTACGCCTACGCAGTCTAGAAACACATCAATAGACTATGATAAAAAATGCCATATCAGCTTTCAAATCTTTCCTATACATATTTCTCAAATGAAAGATGAAATCTAAAATATAGAAGACACAGCCAAGCAATTCTTGTGCAACATTATAAATGCCAAGGTAGAATATATGATATCACATTTAGTGCAAGGTAATGGGATGAAAGTCGGGACTGGGAAAAAATTGGAAATTGAACACACTCATAAAAAGAATTATTCATGATGTTATTTTGGAACAGAGTGGCTATGACTCCATAGATAATCTAGTGTTGTCGGTGTATATAAAATGTCAGAATTCCGTAATTTGTCGGAAACCTGCATCCCTGAAGGTAGTCACAACGAAAGAAAAGGGTAAAGATAGATACATGCTAATGTAGCAAAAGCTGATATTGTTTAAGGCAGATTCATTGTTTGTTATCGTAGGGTAAGAGTAGACTGGTAAAGGCTAGGTTACGGTAGTGGGCCTATCTATACACCGGGATAGCACAGATTCCATTATTCATCAGAGGCGCAGGGCTTTATCCGGATAGCTCATAACGGCAGCCACCCAACATAACAGGTTTCTGTCGTTATCATTGATCCATTGTCTCCACTTTTTAATTAAATATGATTACGCCTCATCGATCCTCCGTTAGCGGAGGGAAAAAATCATCAAAACCTCTTTTCTCTAACCCTACACAAATTACACCGGGGGCACTTGGGAGCTCAGTTGATGGACACGGTCCGGGGTGCGGACCCAATCTGAAAGGCGGCAGCGCAGTGACAGGTGGAATCTGGCCGACGGCGCAGGACTCCAGCGTTGTTTATCAGACGCGGGCGTCCCCACGTGACGCGGAGCGGGCGTCCACGCACTGATACTGTCAGCACATTGTCAGCGCATCTACTGACAGATGACACCCCGCCAACCCCTCATCTGTTACAGCCCTCCCGGACGGTGGGCTGGCATCCTCTTATCACCCTCATACATTACCCCCTGAATAGACACCCCTACCAAGCATTATAGCCCTACTGCTAACACCCCCACCCCCATCCAAATTCAAACTGCCCGTATCAATATAAACCACAAGACTAAAATATACCCACCACTCGTCATTTGGAGATAATATCTCCATGCAAATGCACCGGAACGATGCTCATCAAAATATGGTTCCATGTAGGGGTAATCCATCACAGTGCTTGGTGCTAGCTCGACAACCCATTTACGTGGCTTTAACAAAGCTTGATCAATATCTGATATTCTCCATGGTAATGTGTGACTGTGGATTGCTTTCTTGCTGATTAGATGTCCGGGCTGTGGAGTGTGGACGTGGTACCTGGCATCACCTGGTTGCTGCCATGTACGTGGGTCACACTCTCCAGTACACTCAAAGAGGATGGCAGTTGTTAAAGGTGCGATATATCTAAGCTTTTCTTCCTTCCTCACCCCCACGCATATCACGTGACCACACGCAATGCACTCATAACTATTTTCTCTGCTGGAGGGCACCACTGGTGCACCCATCCAGCATTCTACGGCCATTTGTTTTGCGAGTGTGGCCTTTGTTTAATGTGGGCCATTGTAACAGCATAGTCTTGATTATCATTTATCTTCCCAGACACGCCCTTCATTTCCCATTTCAGAGCTACCTTTCCTCTATCTATATCAAAGTGACATCTACATATTTAATCATTTATTGGAAAATATCCTAAATATAAAGTATAAACAAAAATTACTCTCGAGTTGACAGAATACAATTGTTGGGAGTAGTTTATAGTCGACTGCCAAGAACAGAAATTGAAGCTAAATTATCACATTTTGTTATTATATTATTCAATAACATACCCATATTACAGTTTCAAAGCACGTTGCTACAACCAGAGAACAGTCTAATCGGAGTCTTCATGGAATATAATCCCTCGAACGTGCACTATTTTTATGAGACACACACCCCTACATGTATATAATGTATAATGACCAGCTTCCGTGCTGAACAACGAGCTGTGCAGTGTGCCCATGGTCCACTGCTACGTAATGCACAAACTGAGCGGTGCAGCAGTGCGTGTTTGTCTTCATCAATCCGGAGAGTTGCGGACCTCGTCCTCGGGATCTGCATATACACACCGTTATTAACTCATGTACTTAAAGCGTTGTCTACACGAACACATCCTGTAGAGTAATCAGTGCTTCGAGGCGAAGTACTTCGCCGCGACATCATCCCTCCGCTGTCCTTGTCTTAGGAGACATCTCAAGGACTGTGTCTTGTTTACTTTGCCTGCTACAGCTCGTACATTAAGGTCGCATGCCCATCTCTCATTCCGCTACATTGACTGAGTGCATGTGGTGCCACCTGGCTGATTCCCATTTGTCTTGTAACATCAGCGTGTGCACACAGCTATACCTACAGCAGACAACCTCATCACATACAAGGGCCGCCCCCCCCCCGTCTCCCCCCGCGCAAATAGTTCCGCGCGACACTATCGTCATACGCGACTTTCAACATGGCGGCCTGGGGATCGTGCCCAGAGAGATTCCTTCTGAATAAACTCGGTATAACAGTATAGGGCAGATAGGGGATGTTCCCTGGAGGCCGCCATCCTGGGAGCCACCAGGTTATGTGTCCTGACCTCGACTGGGAAGAACATCTACGGACGACCGTCTGCCTGTTTTCTAGAAGGATAAAAAAATATCTTGCCCCTGAGTAGGTGTCCTTCACGGGTGGAGGTGAGAAAGTGGGTTGTCTTCACTGCTGGAGGTGAAAAATTAAGTGAGTGATAATAAGCAACTGTCACAATTTTAACGCTTCTCATATATGTGTATAGAGCCTCTCATGTGAAAAGAAACATGTGTTAGGTAGCAACTTAAGTTTTCTTAGATTGGGATGAGTGAAGAGAGACGAAGGAGACTTTGTAAAACTTTCTAAGGTATTTGAATTTCATAAGAACAAAGAACCGCAGTACGGGAATTGTATATCAAATAGTGCCGACATGCTCTCGGCCACCTGGTGACAGCTTAATGATCTAAAATGGCTCTGTCCCCTCTGCATATTCCCCTCTAACGACGAGCTCGCCCAGACGACCAGCACGCTCACTGAAACGACCAGCCCGTTAATAAAACCAAATACGGTCAGAGCAATAGAAGGTCCTATTTAATAGCCGGAGTCTACTGTCTGTGTATAAAATTTCTAATGCATTTAACTAACTTCGCTAATTAGTAGAATGTATTCCCAAGCTGACTGAGAAGAGTTATACCTTTTTTCTATTATTACTAATGTGCAAATCCACTTCGACCAAGAACTTCTCAGAACGATATTCAGGAAGGCTCTAAAGGTTACTAACAGAAGTCACCGGAGCACAGGCTTCCATCGTTGCAGCCATCCTGGCCAATCTATGCAATTTTCTACAGGAATAGGAGCTTCATGAGTGGTCGTGGGCTGGCCTTTGATATCAAACTAAGTTTACCACTGCTGGGGATGACGGATGGCTGCATAGGACACGAAACCACGACATTGGGATTACGTGTCGAGTGATTTAACCACTGAACTAACTCCTCACCCCCGCCCCTTTATCCGGGTTAACCACATGGATCAAATTGCTAGTAGCATACATCTGCAAGGTCAAAATATCTTGAGGGATACTGACATGGGTGTGAGGTACTCAATGAAAATGGTATGAGTGGAATAATGATATTCAGAGCATTAACATTCTAAGTATTATCCTGTTTAATTGACATAAGCTGGCACTGTATTTAACCTGCATCAAAGTGTGTCAATTAATTCCATCAATACCCTCGACACGACATTTAGACTCTCACCCAAACCTGCCTAAATCGTTATAAACATGCCTATAAATGATGCTCATTACCTTGCTATGTCGTATGCAAGTCAATGTTCGTGCTCTATACTCTCCTGCAATTTGCAGACCGCACTGGGATACACACAGACCCGGGTTTGTATGCACAATTGGACTAGAAAGCAATTCTTTTCAATCCTTGCTCCTTGTTATCCTACCCTCCCAACGGCTTTCCTCATTTCTCAGAATCTGCAAGTCTAGCTAACTCTATCTCCTCAGCTGTCGGGTGAACCTGTTGCTGGCAGTATCTCTTCTCTATCTAATCTCTCCCTCGCAGTGCCCAAGGCGGCAACTCTCAGTGACAGTCTCTGTGTGTCGTGCTTCCATATCCCACCTCCGCCTCTCTTGGGGAGATCTACCTTCAGGCATTGCTGAGTAATTAGCTGACACACCCTGAGGCGATCTGTCATACCCTTGGGGACTCTATCATGGCGTTTCAATGTAAGCTAAGGTTGTCAAGCTGTTACTAAACAAGGTATAGGCACACCCGAATTAGTTCACAATAACATAATTCAAGAGGTAAACCATACATCATTCCAGAGGAAAGCATGACACGGAACTATAAACCTGTTGATGTCAGAAGGTAAACATTGGGGTTTTGTATTTCGCATGCCATGCATAAAATGCGGGTGGAGACTGGAGCTCTTTATGCAGCAGGCCCCACTCTACGCCGACTGCTAGGGACACTATGGGCAGGCTGGGGAGAGGGTAAAGCAGCTCGGACGGGCACCTCGTCAGAATACGTTTACCCGAGCCACAATCACCTCACTGACCCTCTCCCATATAGCCAGCCCGCGCTCGCCCGCGCTCGCCCGCCCAATTGAATACAGTATGCATGAAGCGGACACCCAGAGCCCCCGTGGCGACACAAGCGCCGCCCAGCGGCACTACAGCCCGGCCAGCGGCCATATGCAATGAGCAGATTTCTATTCTGCCCGGGGCAGTCGTTGTAGGGTGATAAATTCGCACCGCGCTGAACCAGATACAACCCCAGAGGGAGCAGAGCGTGGGCCCGCACGGCGCCGCCGTGTGCACGAGACGGTCGTGTAAATAGTGGGTTATACAGCACGGCCTCGCCGTGTCTCTAAACAGCCTCTGGCCGATATGAGTGATGTGGGGTAAATCCCGACAGGTTTAAACCCGGGAGCCGGGGTATGACGTCATTTAAGGTATTCATCGGGGAGGTCAAACCAGAGCCCTAGATATGGTATAATTTGATATATGTGCCTCATCTATATGTAAATATATGGAGTTCCCGACAACATCTAACGCAGGATTACCTATTGGTGTAGACCACCGCCAATACACGAAGCGAGGCTCCAATCCGTCCAAATTGATCCGTAATTAATGTGCAATCTACGTGTATTATACATCGAAACGAGCAGAATTAACGGCAATAACATATCCTAGAAGCGCCTCCCCATATCCTCACCAGATGCTTAATTCTACATTAATTTCTATCAGTAATTACTAAATTGAGCTTCAGAGCTGCCGAACTGCCGTATTGGGTGATGATATTGCCCTTTGGTGGAAAATTGCAAAGAGAATTAGCAAAGGCCCAGGATACAGAGAGTTCTCGGGACGTTTGTCTGATCTACATCCAGTAAACCAAGATTGTGATAAGTCGATCTTACCTTAGCTTCAGTGTCGGGTCAATGGTTGTGGGTTCTGGAAAGAGAAATGTGGTTATTTACTATCAAAGTCATCTAATAGAAGAGGGCACAACAATGAACTACATGTATATGATCTCTTATTGTAAATGCGAAACTAAAGTTCATCATCAAACAGTATGGGTGAAGCTTTGTTGTATTGACGGTTGGAATCACGATTTCACTGTCTTCTGGGGATGTGGCACTAGCTAAGGTTTCAAAGATGCCAGCGAAATTATGAAAAAAAACACAGAAAATATCCGAATCCCGATTATATCTACTATTCATCTCTACCATGATCAAGCAAAACCCAGAAACCCGGAAAATAACCGGAAAATTGACATCTCTGTAATAACTTACTGATTGAACTACATGCTTATTCGACTCTCAACCAAATCAATACAAGAGTCCTAACGGTTGGAACCTGCAGAACCACTGTACTCTTGAGTTTTGTTCTGGTTCAGATGATCTTGGTAGTGAATAATCACTCTACCGACACTGTACCCTGTTAACCGAGACCTACAAGTATTTTGATGGTTTGTTTAACATCCTAGAATCCCCTGCGGACGATCCTAAGGCTCAGATTACCGGACTTGGTTTACAACACAGGAACAGTGATAAAAAACTATGAGATGAATTCAGGCGGAAATCCTGTCCTACACATTCGTGTGAAGCGAGAGGTCTTGAACTTGCTACACATGGACAGGGTATGAAGAAGACTGGCCTGACCACTCATGTTACAGATAGTAGTAGTCAAGTGTAGGTTGTAAATGTGGTGTATTTGAGGGTTTCAGAATATGTGTTGGTTGCTATGACTGCATTCGCTGGGGCTAACAAGAGATATGGTGGGGGAACTATTATCTTTATTCATCTAGTCCCACAATATTAATCATTTTATAGTGGGGAAATGACATAACAGTCTGTATGTAGCTGACAATATACAATCCAATAAACTAGCCGGTTTATTTATGAACCCATATCTATTCTCAATAACTTCTTTGCCATGTGAAATATCACCTGCCACGAGATTTATTCATACCCTCCCTGTCTATGACTATCTCCCTTACCCCATCGCCCTGCAATATGTTCACAATTCCATATTTCGCCGCAAGCGACTCATTCCGGATATACAGGAACCACTTCACTGGTTCCCGTCGTATTTTACATCAACATATCACGACACGCCGGGTCTCGCTGCTCAACCTAGAACGCTGGAATTAAGTCCCGCGGCTGAGACGGACTCGGCATCTGATTGGCCGGTGCCCTAGCCATGAAGAGCTGTAAGACACGGTTGCCATGACAACTAAGAAACTGTATTGTCTGAGGCCCGGGGCTAAGAGCCGGCGCCGGATATTGGGACGGGACGCAGCTAGGACAGCGGGACGCATGCGCACTGGACAGTCGAGGACCTGAAAACACGCCGCCATATTAATACCAGCAGACGACCTTTTTTTAACTTCGTGTTTTCCCACCGCAATGGGAACCACAAGTCACGCTCACCGACCTTCAGGTCAAGAGGGGCGACAAAGAAATAGAAACAATTGTATGTGAGAATACGAGGTGTGTCTGTCTGTGACAGTGTTTGGATGTCTTTGTCAGCCAGGAAACCAACTGGTATTGCCACGGGAAATATAATAAAAAGTATGGTATTGTTAGAGCATTTTTAGATGAAAATGAAACATGAAAAATACATGTTTTCTATGCAAGATGCATATCCAAACAGGACAGAATACAGGAGCTAGTACAAGACCTCACTTTGGAAAAACATTCTGAGACGCTGGCAAAAACATAAATGAGATCCAACTGAAAATACCTAATGGGCGCCACCAAATGGTTTTTATCTTAAGAGATTTTATGCGTGACTGAAAAAGTGCATTAATTCAGGATGCTCGGGAGGAATAGGAGAAGCAAGTAGAGGTAATAGTGATATGATTATCATGGCCATCCTTACTTTCCCACCTCTTCCCGTGGCGTTCAGTGTTGGTAGCCTGATCCCATGTGACATATTGTATACTACTCACATGAAACAAGAATGTCGTCTGCTTGTTATATATCAAATTACTCGGTTTTAATTTCTTTCCGGTATGAATTGATGTCCTGAGTATGACTGAAGACTAAAGGTGTACTTTTTGTGTCATGTGCAATTTGGTTATTACGGTCCCGTATGATAGAGCACAGCTATCATATTACATGTGTTAGCCACAAAAAGTCCATTTCGATTTCAACCGCATTAATATATCATATCAAAGCACCAGAATTGATCCAGATATCACTGACGCTTTCAGTCTGTAATACTATCTATCTGCGTATACATGAATACCTGATTTTTAACCACACGTCCCTGCAGAACCATATCGTTAAGTGGAACGGACAGCTCAATCTCCCCAATGGGTTAGAAACATGAAGTATGTAGGCGTAAGGTGCAACTTGTGGGGAGTCGACGGCATTCAATTCTTAACTAAGACCCTCATTCATTATGCAATCAACACATTTCACAATTCATAAATAATGCATCCTGGGCTTAACCCGTACTTTATGGTTCTGTTGTTCAACCGAACAAAGTGAAGACATCACAGGGAAGGTAGAGAGTGGCAACAATTTTTCTCCCATGGAATGCATATTACATCAACCTCCCACAGGTCCCTAGATAGCAATGGCGCGGACAGCCCGCAACCACCCAGTCCCAGCGGCATGGAATCCGGTCAAAGGTCATCAGAGGTGGGTCAAGGCCACGACAAGGTCATCAAGGCGGACGGAATCTGACAGGCGTTGGCCATTATCAAGCTCGGCGTTCTTCTGGTTCACAACGAACACAATTTGTCATAGCGCGCTAAATGCTTCAGGTTTCACAGGTTTTTTCATATGAAATTGTCCTGAACGCTTTCTCTGGTCTCCACACCTTTAATACATTTTCCCTACACAGCATCCCCTTCCCCCGCGCACACGTCCCCTCTCCCCCAACCTAGCCCCCGGGAACGCTGACCTCAATCTCGCGAAAATAATCCTCGTGGTCACGTGACGAATATATCATCATCCAAGGTGGCATTGAGCCGGCGGCTAGCTATCTAACTCAGCATGTCGCACGGGAACCAGCCAACCTGCGGGAGGTCTCCATGTTTTCCATCAAACTTACTTTCTACTGAGGCAAAATTCAGCCATTTTATGGGTACTTCACATTGGAATTGCAAGACTATGACGCATAAAACAGGGCAGTACCCGGCGGTAAGAGTGCTGCGAAGGACCAAAGTACCTTGTACAGTGTCTACACTACTACTCCATCTACACTGGGCTATAGTTTCATAGTCGTACCCTAAACTTCACAGCTACCCCTTCCATGCCCCAAATACCCCGTCATATAGAAGTGTAGGCAGAATAGAGAGAATAAGAGAGACAGCGAGAATGAGGAAGCATGCGGCGAGGCAGACTGGGAGTCGGGTGGGTACGGGGAAGGAGGCAGAAAATCAGGGAGGCCAGGAAAGGAAGGAAAGAGGTGGAAAAGTTGGAGTATAGTGGGAGAGGGATTAATGTCTCAGTGACGAGAAGGAAAGTGAGGAACTATCGTAAAACCGGATGAGTTTTAATCTGGGCTCCCGTATGCGACGACTGGAGTTTGGCGTAGTGATATCACGAGGCGGAGGTTTTGATTTTATCCTACCCCCTGTGAACGATATTTTCATGTGAGGATGATAACAAAAAAACACGATAAAAACTTTCTGAGGTCCTCCATATAGCTCTTCTTGCTGCTCTGAAGGCGCTTGGAACTACTTTCAGCTGCTGATCTCTGATTGGTCCATTTTTTGTACGCTCCTAGGAGCGATTTTTTATCCGTATGCGACATACAGGCGCATACGGAAAGTCAATGTTAAGCCTATGGGATTTTATATTAGGGGTAGGATAATGTTGTAAGCAGAATAGCAAAGATCCACTTAAAAGGACGGGGCTACAACCCTGGTCGCACACCTGAAGCTAGTCCACGGCCCTGTTTAGTATACAGTACGGCCGGCTAGTCTAACGAAGCACGACAGACTCCGGGGAGGTAGGGGGAGAGACGAAGGCCGGGCAGGGGGACCGGTCACGGGACCGGCCCACACAATAAGCCTCAGACCGGTATCTCGGCCTGATTGGCTGCCAAGCCCACCAGGCGTCAGTAGCAATGTGGAGTTTCATCATTTTTGTGTGCGCCCTATTTGGTCAGCATTTCTTTATTGTGGAGTTAGGGTAGGTTTAGGTTATGTCGGGATCGCACAGATACTGGACGTAGAGGCATGGCAGGGAAATGCTTATAGAATGAATTCGCTTGTATCAGAAATAATTTAAAGGTTTGAGAGAAAATGGCCTCTATTAGGATTACCTTTATGGGAAATGATAGTTTAAAGAATACTTTGATCAGCAGTGTCAGTAATTGAACACTTAGAGACGGTACAGTTGTTTGAGGCATGGGCAGATTTTGAATAGAATTGTTTAGATTAATGGTAAATTGAAATAGCAAAGTATACAATCGGCGTAATCTATTTCAGTATTACGAGCTCTCTGGGCTGGAGGTATCTCTTGCTAAGCTGTAGACACTATTGACATGGTCTATGTAGGATGCCTATAGTTACCTAAAGATGGGGAAGTTTGATAATGAACAGTGTAATAAGTATCATTATAACTAAGATGAAGTCGCAAAAACTACGGTTCGATATCCAGTTACTGTGTAAAACCAGACACGATGACTGTAGGTCGAGCATGTTTGATTCATACAGTTAATTGGTCCTAGGTATAACTTTCCGGTATCTATTTCTGCCTAGAAGGTTGAGTGTAGTATTTGGAAAGGAATCTATATGCACTTAAATCAGGGTTGTCCAGGTAGATGGGGCTACCTGGAGTAGGGTTACAATCCATATAGTGGTAAGTGTGTATTCTTTATGTAGCTATAATTCCATGCAGTAAGGAGCTTAGTTTGCGCTGCCAGGCACTGGTCTCTAGTTACCTGTCAATCACACCTAACCTGAGTGCCTGTTGACCACTAACCACAGGCCATATAACCAGCTCTGCCGGGGTCACTGCCAATCATCATAAACCCCGCCTCTACTTACCATAAACTCCGCCCCTTTTACGACAGCAAGTCTCTCTGTATGGGGTTCTAACTCAGCTGGATTTTACACCAAGCTAGTAGAGTGTAGACACAGATTGCATATAATCGAATGAGACACCCGTCGGATGGACGTGAGTTTTGCACGTGCCTATATCCCATATATTAACTGATTATTTCAATGCTATCAACTGCTTTACGAACTTATACAGTGATGTTTGCCTGGGATACTCTGGATTCAATTTGTGTTTACATCTGTTCAAATATCGTGGATCCTCTCATGAATTCAAGAATATGTGCCTAACTGAGGCTGTTCCATTAATCCAGAATTTATATCTTACTACCAATTTACGGAGGAGTCTTCTGTGAAAGCATATGTACCTCGGTGTACACTTCGCTCGTGCATTACTCTGCGTGAATATCTCGGTGAATAACCATTGATTATTCTGCACCTCGCACTACTATGTCCGAAACCGGTATAAATGGGTGATGCCTCATATATATATGTATATATATATATGAGGCATCACCCATTTATACCGGTTTCAGACATAGTATATATATATATATATATATATATATATATATATATATATATATATATATATATATATATATATATATATATATATATGTATATATATATATATATATATGTATATATATATATATATATATGTATATATATGGCGGTGCGTCTTTATGAAATAACTGCACTCTTCTGTTATCAAGAGGTGCCCTTGAGGCATGTAACCACGCCGTTAACAAAAACATCCCCACTTTAGAACACAAAGCGATGCATTCATTATCCGCGTTTTTATCGTGATACTATATTAAATGAAGAAGATTCAGCGTGGCTTACATTCCTCAAGTCGACCTTAATTATTCATTGGTTTTTTGTTAAGTGAAGGAGTAAGTAGGTATTGACGAGGTGTGGTATAAAGGAGCCGACCCGCCAATTACTAAGAGCTGGGTGCAGCGGGGACGTCGCGCGGCCAGGAAATGGTTGTGCCCGGGGCTGAGTAGCACCGGGAAATGGGGGAACAGGGACGGCAACAGTGGTGTGCGGACCGCCACCCACCACCCCACCCCCTCTAAGCGCCCTGCCGGCTGCCACCCACCACCTCTTAGTGCCCTGCCTGCTGCCACCCACCACCTCTTAGTGCCCAGCCTGCTGCCACCCACCAACTCTTAGTACCCAGTCTGCTGCCACCCACCACCTCTTAGTGCCCAGCTGGCTGCCACCCACCACCTCTTAGTGCCCTGCCTGCTGCCACCCACCACCTCTTAGTGCCCAGCCCGCTGCCACCCACCACCTCTTAGTGCCCCGCCTGCTGCCACCACCACCTCTTAGTGCCCTGCCTGCTGACACCCACCACCTCTTAGTGCCCAGCCTGCTGCCACCCACCAACTCTTAGTACCCAGTCTGCTGCCACCCACCACCTCTTAGTGCCCAGCCTGCTGCCACCCACCAACTCTTAGTACCCAGTCTGCTGCCACCCACCACCTCTTAGTGCCCAGCTGGCTGCCACCCACCACCTCTTAGTGCCCTGCCTGCTGCCACCCACCACCTCTTAGTGCCCAGCCTGCTGCCACCCACCACCTCTTAGTGCCCTGCCGGCTGCCACCCACCACCTCTTACTACCCTGCCGGCTGCCACCCACCACCTCTTACTACCCTGCCGGCTGCCACCCACCACCTCTTAGTGTCAAGCCGGCTGCCACCCACCACCTCTAAGCGCCCTGCCTGCTGCCACCACCACCTCTTAGTGCCCTGCCTGCTGCCACCCACCACCTCTTAGTGCCCAGCCTGCTGCCACCCACCACCTCTTAGTGCCCTGCCGGCTGCCACCCACCACCTCTTACTACCCTGCTGGCTGCCACCCACCACCTCTTACTACCCTGCCGGCTGCCACCCACCACCTCTTAGTGTCAAGCCGGCTGCCACCCACCACCTCTAAGCGCCCTGCCTGCTGCCACCACCACCTCTTAGTGCCCTGCCTGCTGCCACCCACCACCTCTTAGTGCCCAGCCTGCTACCACCCACCGACCCGACCCCTCTTAGCGCCCTGCCCGTTGCACGCCGCCACCAACCTCACACCCGACTGGCCTGACGCTCCCACACCTCTTACGAGAGCCTAACTCTCCCTACCCCCACCCGCCCGGCTACTATGAATCTTTAACTTACAAATTATAGGTTTCTGAATAAAAGTGTAAGGTAGGTAGGTATTCAAGCCACGTTATGGCTTTCCATAAAATTACAACACTATAGGGGGCAGCACGTGTTGCATAATGTCATTGAATCATTGCCATCTCATGTATACCCACCCCAACGTGTTTCCCCACATAAAACCCTACTATCATTAACATCACATTAACAGATGAGTAAGTTTTTAACTATTGCAGAGGTGATACCTGAAGCCTAGCAAACCTGAGACGTTTCTAACTGACACATACCATTCTTATGATCAGAACCAGCCAACTCTGCACTGTACTTTTTACTGTTCAATAACCTCACCCAGTAGACAAGCCGGAATCTATCCACCTGGTGATTACATTTGTCCGGTTCACTATCAAAAGGAGCATGTCTACGCTCAGATAAAGTCATGTACTATCAACCGAATGAGTAAGTTATTTTTGACAAGCACAATGATCAATCACTCTCATCCGTCTACCAAATAGAGACTGTAGGGTGTGTCCAGCGACCACAATGAAGCAGATCCAGTGAAATAGTTTGGCACATTCTGATAGCTGTTGGTGTAACTCTCTCGGAGTATAAACAACCCTATTTGGCATTAAAATCAGATAGCATTAAAGACTCCCACTATGGAACCCGAAAGCAGTGACACCATATAACGTGCCTTATTCCGGCATTGTGTCAGTTGGCGTCAGAAGAAAACTATAGAAATATTTTTTATGTAGAATTTACTGCCCCAGAGAGACCGAGGCAATATGGATAATATGTCGGTGTCACAGAACCAACAAACTGAAATTTATAGTTTTCAGCAGTGTTAAGGACTTTTAATCGTTCTTTCTGAATCATACTTATTATTTATTATTTGTTATCAAATATAAAATACTATATACATATGACATTCGCACGGACACTGGAATACATAAAAAGCCTTAAAACCCAAGGTAATCTGAAACCTGGCATCCATGTTGTCTCTCAGGTTACCCAGCCATGCATAACGCGGTCAGCAAATGGCGTGTCGCACATGATCAGCAGGCACACTCGTCCACAAAGTTGGGACAGTGCAGTGCTTACCTTAAGCCGACCTGGCGTTATTTCCCGCCTGACGTTTCCTCCAGCACGTAATCCTGCCCCCCTCAAGGACATTACGCAACACGTACCGCCCCCTGGCGACAAATTGGCATTGGCAGCGCGCATGCGCAATCCACCATTTGTGCCCTGGACGGCGACAATTAAGACAGACTGATGACGCAATATGAGCGTCATAAAGGTTTTATACGGCGCAGCTCGGGGGGGATAACAGGTTTTATATGCCATCCCCAGGGAATAAAACGTTTCATACGCCATGTCCGGTGGATAACACGAGGGGCATTTATCGGGATGATGGGTTGACAGGGGCTAACGACCAAGTCTGACGCGCGCAGACCTATTGCTATGGTAACCGGATTATCGCTGATCCCTTGAGCTACTGGAGGAGGAGGGGGCGCGAAGATCAAATATATAGAACTCTCGCTGCTAGTCCCAGGCCTCGTTTACTACAGTGCAGCGCCAGGTGTCTCTAAAACTCTGTCCACTAAATGCACCCCATACCCTACGTCTGTTGTAGCAGTTCTTACACACTGCGCCCCATTCTCCATACTGGTGCACCCGTCCCCTTATTATCCACCCAATACAAAGGTTCCGTAGAAAAAGAGGGTGTGTATCAACAAGCCCGGAGCATACAGATATACTGTATGCTCCGGGCTGCAAAAAACGGAGCATACGGAAAAATAGTGAACATATGCATGAAAAAAATAGTGCGTACCTAAATGAACTAATATCGGTGCGCCACATGTTATGAAAAGGTGGATGATAAATACAATATACACTGGTTTTAGATAAAATTAAAAAAGGGGTTGTATGCTCCTGGGAGTTGACTCTGCGCAATTGCCTCCCATACATTCGGATATTACTACGTGTCAACTCTCCGGAGCATACTGCCGCTTGCATCTGAAGTCAGTCAATATTGTGTGTTTACCCTGTGCCTGAGTCCGAGTGCCCTATTCCCATTGCACAGACCTATGCCCCTCATGCCGCTGAACCTTCTACCCTGAGCTTATTGCGTTGTATGCAATATAAAATGCCTTGTCCCCAAAAATGTATAGTAAACACCCTTTCCCTCATATCCGTCATCTGTCTTATACCTCCAAGCAGCATACCCATGCCCTCAGCCTTGTTCCCCTGCTACATACTCCATGCCCTACATCCATGGTGCCATGTCCAACACTCAGCGACACATTTTATAACACAAGAAACGGTGGTTACCTTGAAAGGACCAGGTGTTCAAACAGAATCTACCTGAAGGTGAATGTCGCTGAGCGAACCTGGGAAACACATTAACAGCCTGCCCAGGTCACGTGACTTCCTTACTGTCACGCAGAGAATGACCCACTTTGTGTGATGGGCCGCAGTGAGTCTGCACCACACACTCAAATCTCACACCACAACACCCTCAGTACGCCACGTGTGGTGTGAGTGTGTCGGTCTAAATGCGGGTGTCTGTGAGCAGGGATATCAGTTTTATCTCACCTGGTATTTTTGTCCCATAGACTTAACATTAGGAACTCGTTCTCAATGCCCTTATGGGTATTGCAGTCCGTTCTCCATGGTCTATATCCTGTGTAACGTCCACTCGTTTAGTCTGTATAGGGGTCAGATAAATACAAAAAGCAACTTGTTTTCGTCAAATTTGTTGTTCTCCAACTCGTTTGAATGCTACATGATATTCACTCAGCTGTCGCCTTCTACATATTACTCCGCATCAAACTCGTGAAGAACAACGATTTTGGCGAAAACCTGCTGCTTTCTTTTTAAGGGCCATGAAAAAACAGAGAAGAAGTATTATATTTGTGGAATTTACTGCCTCAGAGAGACCTGGAAACGTGGACAATATGTCGGCAGGGATGTCAGTTGGGGTCAGGGGAAAAATTGCAGATATTTTCCATGTGGAATTTATTGCCTGAGAGAGACTGAGAAAACATGGAAAACATATCGATTTTGCCAATGAAATGGGGCAAGGAGGGTTGGTCCACGGTGTATTGGTGTGAACAAGGACCAAGCTATTCTCTCTTTGTTTTACAAAAGAGAAAAGAATTTCATGATCTGAAAATGAAAACATGGATTTCTTAGGATAAGAGGGAAAGAGCCACCCCTGCGCGAGTGGCTGTTGATGTGTGTGCCTGTGTCTGGCAGGAGATAGGGTGTCGGCGACGATGTATCCGTCTCGCTCACGCAGACGGACGCCGATCAGCAGTACCCGGATGCCAAACGCACCGGATGACCCCGCCTCAGCGTCCCCGGATGCCAGTCGCCGGTAATCTGTGTCAGCGCTCTCCCAGCCTATATCTGCTCAATATTACGCCACGTACAGAGGCACGCCTGGATCTGCTGGGAGAGCGTGAGATCAAATGGGTCGATTAGCCGTCCCGCCATGCACTGCGCGTCTAATAACGAGGCTCTTAAGAAGACGCTGTTGATGAAACGAGTGAGAGACTTGGATCGACGTGACGGGAGAATACGTGGTGACACGCCAAGCTTCTTTACGTGCTGTAAATCTGTGCAAATGTCCCATCTTGTATTAGACCATTGAAACCGCGAAAGGGTTTCGCTAGGTCTTAACGTCTTTCCATTCATATGAACGACATGGGTTATTTCTGTAAGGGGCACACCATAAAGTACGTACGCACTGGGGGGGGGGGGGGTCAAAAATTTTGGAAATTTTGCGTATGCTCTCTCTTTGCTCTATTGCGTACAAGATCGGGAGGGGGTGGGTCCACAATTTCAGAAATTCTGCGTACTTTATGGATGGCCCCTAACACCTACCTAAAATATATCACCCAACAGTAAGAACACAGGTTCCTTGCTCGGACGGCATTTATGGTCCATAGAGTTAGAGGAAGCTCCATCAATCTAATCCAGGCTAACCTTGGCTTTAATTCCAGGCTTACCATGTGCTGGAGTTCGTGGCCCCTATCTCCAGTGTGTGACTAGAGGGCTGACCCCCGAGCTAATACGCAATTTGCCAATCATCATTTATTCAGACCGTCATCACCTCAGGTAGCCGTGCATGGACAACGTATGTGAGCTGCTCCCACAAGCGAGTGAGCCGTACGCGAACGGCTCGGCCTCCGTTCACAATATAGGAGCCAAAGGATGGGAAAGTGTAGAAAGCAAGATAAGGATACGAAAACAAGGATAAAAGGGGACCAAGATGGAATACTCCTTGCTGAGCTAGAACATATACTCAACATGCATATATATGTAGATGCCACTTGAAAATGAACTATTTTACATGTAGCATCCCATGATCATATTACTACTAGTTACCAGCTCTTGACGTCTCTTTGAACAGCCTGCAGCGCGTAATAAAATTTTAGGGGTGCGAGAGCGAAGATGAAAGGAAGACTGAGATTAGATTTTACATTTATCGAGGCATTCCACAACATATAATTTCATTACATATAATAATATAAGCAAGATACTAGCCAATGAATCATTTCCAATGCTATGCGCCTAAACATTTTCATCTATCTTATATCTACTGCCAGTGACGGTTAACGGCATAACCTTTTTCCACCTCTAGATGACTAACGGTATCTGACATTATGGACACCCTTACATGTCAGTGAATACGTCTTTGGCGCTTACCAGCATTTCTTAAAATTCCTTATTTCTACATAAGCATATAAACATAAGCCTCTCTCCCCGGACTTGTAACAGTATACTGCATCTATAACTCTGTGTGTGTACACACAGCTATATGGTATTCCTAAAAAAATAGTATGATTGAATGCAAATGTGCAGTGTGATGCTAAGTAAGGTAGTCCGCGCCCGTGTAATCGAGTCCTATGACTGTATCCTCAGCTTCTACGTATGAGAAACAAGAGGGTGTAGGGTAGTAAACCTTTTATGAGACCCTGTCCATGTTTTCAATGCAGCTACTAACGTATAGTTCTGTCTCCGCTAAGTAAATTACATACTACAGAGGAAACCTATGAAAGTCTAGGGTCTGAGCCCGTATCCCATCGAGTTTGAATCACGTAGTAATTCACAAGGCGAAGCCGCGTGAATTACGTAGTGATTCAAATGAGCTGGGATCGAGCTCTGACCCTAAACTTGAATGGGTTACTGAATTTATCTCACCCTTAACATTGACTAATTGGCATACATTTGTGACATTATACCCCATTGAATATTTTTCCTAAATATCTAATGGGCGTTAGATACGGGTTCCCAATGTTAAGTCTATGGAGTCCAGGGGTGAGATAATATAGAGGAAACCCATGAAAGCTTAGGGTCTGAGCTCGTATCCCATCGAGTTTGAATCACGTAGTAATTCACAAGGCGAAGGCGCGTGAATTGCTATGTGATTCAAATGAGATGGGATCGAGCTCTGACCCTAAACTTGAATGTGTTTCTGAATTTATCTCACCCTTAATATTGACTAATGGGCTAACATATGTGACATCATCCATTGGATATATTTCCTAAATATCTAATGGGTGTTAGATACAAGTTTCCAATGTTAAGTCTATGGAGAAAAAATATCTGGGGTGAGATAAATCATAAAAACCCTCAGTCTCCTCATGGACATACACACCCCCATACATCCCCATCGTATCACAGGCACTGTATGGGTATACAGATCAGCCGAACCCGACTGAGACTCTCGAGGTGAACTTGCATCCCTCTGGTAATTTTGTGGAGTCATCAGTTATTTATCCGCTTGGTTGGGCCTCTTGTCACTGTTGACACAGACCACTTGTCTCTGGGCCATAACCGAGTCGATGCACGTCCTGTGCGTTCACCATGAGCACTACGCCAGGTCTGTTTGCCTTGCCTTTTGTTTTTTCTAGTTGGCCTCCTTCAAATCAGCAATGACAACACGGGATAAGTGTCTTGTGTTGATGCTGCTCAGCCCAGACGGAGGAAGCTTTGGCCACAGTAAAATTTAGTTTAATACACGGAATTCCCGAGACTTCTGTGTTGATTTTCAGAATCCCATTATTATTCTCTTTTAACATGAGCAAGCCTTTGAAAAATCCCATTATTAGTTCATTACATTATAATGCACAAAGGCAAGTGAAAATCTCATTAACGTGACACAGTTTTATTCCTAATTACATGCCTAAACCAATTGTGTGGTTTACAACCTTCTCACTGACCAGACTACACCAGAGAAATGACGCCTTTTCACTTGCAGGTTTCTGGTCCCATTCTTGTCTACTGTGTTTCCAGGTAGATTGGCCTATATGCCAGAATATGACAACAGCTTCAAGACAACCTCTTCATTAGGAAGCATTGATAATTGTCGAATTAATAGTGGGGAAGTGAAAAATACCATACCTGCTGATGATAACACAAATGTTAGTTCTAAACCGCACTTTGGTAACGCATTTATAAATCAAGTATAACCATTCCTCACAGCCAGTACCCTGGATGACCATTTTCATATGAACCAAAGAAAACCACGCTGGTTTAGGTCCTGCACAGTGTCGGCCACTTTCTTTCTAAAGGACATGTTCACAAATCTCTCATGCATACAAATGAAATGTCTGAAGAGCAACTGCTACTACGTCCTATATACAGATACTGTTTGCAAGGAAGGTGTGTAGCTGAATATGACGGAAAGGCAAGTGTTATGGTTAGTGCAGGTAGGGCCCACAACCCCTCATCACTCTTTACTCACAGGTCCACTAGAACCGTCGTTACCTTATTTACTACTTATTTCAGACAATTCTGTCAAGGAAAAGCTTTTAATATCTCAGCCGAAAACCCACTTCCCTTTATGTGAAAAAATGCAAAACTGCTGACTCACTATCACGCACAAGGAAGTAACTTTGAAGAGTGTGCTGTCAGCGTGCATCCCGGTCCATCAAGATGGGCGTCGGGCGACACGGGCAAAATCGAATTGGCGAATCTCAAGTTGATTTTAATAGCCAATTTGTGCCTCGGGGTATAAGGAGACAACGTCGTTATCACTCCCTATAGAAGTTAGTGACTTGAAACTCCTAATGACCAATTATCGGAGACGATGGTTAAACAGAGGTAAAAAATTAATTAGCATCCTTTCGGTGAATTGTTGTTGCTGGGGAGACTGATGTGGAGATGGGAGGCTCTCTGTGCTCTGACATTTCAAACATTGTCTCCATTCATCGAGAAGTCTTGACCTCGAATCACAGACGGCCTGGACTTGCCAGGGTCTCCTTTAATGAATTCTATTAACTACCTGGTCACTTCCTGGTGCCGCACGATTTAAAAAAAAAAGAATCATAATAAAAGCCAGACAAACAGAGAGATAGTGAGGTTTTAACAACGCATCTGCTTACCATCACAAAAATTCATCTCAACTAACCCAGTTCTAACTTGGAAAGTATCCTTGTCCAGCATAAGAGGGTTAAAGGAGAAAAGATATGGATGTCAGTTGGAGTCAAGAAGAAAATAAAAATATTTTTCATGTGGAATTTACTGCATCAGAGAGACTGAGAAAACATGGAAAACACATTATTGGCCATAAAATGGGGCTTGGTGTGTGGGGAGGTTTGAACCACTGTATATTGGTGTGAATAGGGTCCAATTTATTCTCCTTGTTCACACAACAACGAAAAATCATGAACTGGAAATGAAAACAAGGATTTCCTGGGAAAATATGAAAACTGCCATCTCTGAATAGGAGAGGCGTTGAGAGCTCGTCTAGCAGACACCTGGCGGTAAACGTGGGGGAGGTGATAACTGGCCCTGACATTTCATTAAGAGTGGTGAAAGGTTAAACTTCAATCACCTCCCGGGCTCTGTAGTTTTTATAAGGGGACATCTCTCACGTGGACACACGCTGGTCAGTGCGCATGTCACAATCAATGTACATGGTATATGTAGCGCCGTGTCGTATATGTACATATATATACGACATATATATGTATGTCAAATCATTGCGTTTATGGTTTTTTTATATGTCTACTTGTAATGACTGTGTATGTACATAAATACCACATGCTAGTGTTTATATATGTGTACATATACTAAGTGTATAAATACAAACGCTGAATCTTCAGATAAATGCACATAAAAATCAAAATGCAAATTTGCATCAATTACATTATCCTACCCCTAATAAAAAACCGCCATAGACTTAACATAGGGACATTTTATATGGCAGGCCGTGACATAAAGTGTTTTTTTTTAGTCCACTAGAGTAATAACAATATTGACCAATCAGAGAGCAGGATGTCAGCTACTATGAAAAAGGTTCTGTTGGTCGTTGACTCAATATTTATCTTTTTAACAGTAATACAAAAGCATAGATGGGGTAGGATAAATTAGAAACCGAACGAGAAACTCTCGTTCGGTTTCTACTAATTCCCTATACATACATTAGTTATATATACATGTTTACACATATGTATGCCAATACACACTTACATGTATACCTATCTACCTATAGACCCACATACATAAATACACACACATATGCATGCATGCATACGCATACATACATACATACATACATACATACATACATACATACATACATACATACATACATACAAATATACATACATACGCACGTACGTATGTATATGTATGTATATGTACGTACGTACATACGTGTGTACGTACGTACATATACATACGTAGTCATATATATAATTTCAAAAGAAAGCCATCTTAAAATATGTAAATGTAGGGGGAATAAGCAATTCGTATAACAGCATTTAAAACACAACCTGGTGTTTATAACACGGTGATAGATCTTACATGTGTACAGACGCTACCCATCAATACGTCTTTGATCAATCAAGCTTAACCAAGTAAAATCAATGCTACCATGGCAGATGATATTTATGTATTTAGGTCACCAATGCCTCATTTAAAAAAAAGTGAAAACAAAAACTAAATCATATCGAAAACCACTAGCAAAAAGTACTAGTTATTTCTACTAAATACTTTATTCTATATGCGGTTCTGGGCGGTAAGACTCATTAGGTATCTGACGGTCTTTGGGTAAAACCTGGTTTTAATACGTAAATCCTCTTTAGCGCTTCGGCTTTTTTTCGCTAATCACGTGGTGGCTAGCTGGGCGCACGGCGCCGCACGGTTCGTTACAATATTGATATCTGTCCCTTCACATCTGTTTCTGAAGCCGCATTTGATGGAGACAGATGAGCGTCTGATATGAGAATCAATATCACCTCTCCCATAGCAACCCCTCCATCCAGCGAATCCCATTTCCCGCAGCCCCACACACCCCAAAGCCGCGACCCACTTCCAGCCCTGTTTTACTCTGAGACAGAGAAACGAGCATTGGTATTAGTCACTGCATTCATAACAACCCACCACAACCTTGAAGTAAGCTCACAGAATGCGAGTTTCAAGTGGGACGCCTGTGGGCGATCCTTTGTGGGATGCTGTATAGAGCAGATTTTATATATAAAGGTGTATGGAACTTGGAAAGCTACATGGGATTCTATGTATACTAAGGCCATATGAGACTGATGCATGTGGAAGTAGTCTTTAGAGCGATGTATGGGATGCTATTTGGCCACTGACTGGGATTGCATGAGGGACGAGGTATGGGACGCTGTGTGAAATATTGTATGGCACGCAATAGGGACAAGATATGAAAGGCTGCAAAGGAAGATGTGTGTGAATCTAGATGTGACGCTGTATAGGACGCTGTGTTGGACGCGGTGTGGGAAGTTGTGTGGGAGACTTATAGGAAGCTATGTGGGACTTTTGTTTGTTTGGGTAGTTTAACGTCCAATATGTTCTATTAGACTTACTTTGGGTCCGACCGAATCCATGAGATGAATTTAGGTAGAAATCTCACCCTTACACATTTACCGAGGTGAAAGTTCTTTTACTTCCGACACCACATAGACATGGCATGAGAAGGATTGGCCTTTGATATAGCAGTAAATCTACCACTGCTGGGTGTGAAAGAGAAAAGTGTTTGCAGTGTGTGATGCTATGTGGGAAGCTGTATGTAACACTGGATGCTACATTGTACAAGACGCTTTATAAGGAGCTGTGTGTACATCTACGACGGTGTGGGAAGTTGTTGATGACGTTGTATAAGAAGCTGTTTGTGACGCTGTAAGGAATGCTGTATATGAAGCTGTATGTGGTTCTGTATAAGGCCTTTTTCCATTGGCCGACAAACACTGTGCAGATTTTCTGTGTTCTCCTAATAGCCTATTTCCATTTGGCGTCAGCAGTGCTAAGGTCCGTCGGTGGTTCCTGACTGTATATCGGCAATGGCCAATGGAAATAGGCTATTAGGAGAACAGAAAAAAATCTACACGATGTTTTTCGGCCAATGGAAACGGGCCTATAGGAAGCTGTGTGGAACGCTCTGTGCAACGCTCTGTGAGAAACTGTATGTGACGTTGTATAGGAAGCTGTGTGGGACGCTGTTTGGGACGCTGTGATGGATATTTCCGCTGTCATGGCGACGATCTCCCTACCCAAGTATTGAGTCTGTCCCCATGCCCCCTAGATAGAGGCAACTCGGGCTCCCCTAGCGGACACTGTGTACGAAGAGCCACAGCTGGAATTAGCGATACAGAATATCACAGCGGAGGAGATGGGTAGGCCACTTTTCCGATAGACAATACCCTGGCTGCAGGCGCAGTATACAGGACAGCCGTGGAACCTCAAACATGACCAGGAGGAATGCACTGGAGAGGAACTGTTTGACAGCTGGATAAATAGGACAGGACTAGAGAGGAACTCTTTGACAGGTGGATAAATAGGACAGGACTAGGGATGATATGAATAACGATATGGGGACGAATGGAGGCCGGCAAGGAAATGGATGCTTGCTATATATTCATCACTGACATTGGGAGAAATGACGTCACAGAAGGGGGCGTAGATAGCGGGCTGTGTCCAGGGTAGCGGAGTGAGACGAGGCAGTGTCAGGACATCGCTCATCGCATCTTACGACTCTTTACTCCATCACTCGTGCGGGCACTAAAGCATACCCCACGTCACGTCCGCCGACTGCAGGAACTGTTCATATGTCATATGGAAACCTTCAATATTTTAGTGTTAGCACGGCCTGCTGTCTTTTCTATGATTCAGTGTGTTGGTCACTCGGCTTAACCGATTCATGCTTATTGTAATTTGACGTGATATCATTTGTCCTTATCTGCGTAAACTTTTTCGTTCCACTGAGGCTACGTCGAGCGTCGTCATTGGACATCGTTTGTCTTTATCCCCCTGTGTCTCTTGGTTACATATAAACATAGATACTACGTTTTGTCTGGTGAGTGTGTATTGGTGTAACGTTGTTGTTTATATTTGTATTTGTCTGCATTGTTGTATCTACTTTCGTCCAGTTCTGAATGTTGGTTTTATACAAGAGTATATATTCAACTAGAATTGAATGAGCAGTTGATGTATCACAATACGATCAAGTAAGTTATAAAAGCAAGAGACAATAACCTGTATAGTTTGAATCCCAAGCATTGGAGGTACTTATCAGACCACTGATCAGGCCTGTAACAGTGTATATATATTCTGCCAGATTTCTTAAGTTAACGTTGTAAACACCCTTCTATTTCAGTGTATCCGTGACGAATCAAGTTGAAAATCACATGTACTACACGTGAACTTATCGTCAATAAATACTTCTATTTAAAAAAAGAAAGAAATTAAGCGGGTCCTTTCCTAGCGATAAATGTCCCTCACATGTGTTTAAAATGCTCAAAACTTTTAAGGCGAACTGCGCAAAAGAATTTACCAAATTAGGGAAATACTCTCCAAAATAGCCCCCCTCCACTGGCAGCATACATGGTTCCTACATAAAAGCCTCCTGCCATAGGCAGCGCGATACATAATCAGCCTCTGATAACCAAGGGAGTAAACTTTTAGAATTAGCAATAAAAAT
Organism: Alentia gelatinosa; assembly: GCA_950022655.1. NCBI lineage: Eukaryota > Metazoa > Annelida > Polychaeta > Phyllodocida > Polynoidae > Alentia > Alentia gelatinosa. The sequence continues at coordinate 36,799,547 of OX465592.1, forward strand.
CATAGTACGATACCCAGGATTCCCAAAGGGCAAATCTGTAGGCTACTCTGCAAACCCTGGCACCATGCACGGCGCCCCGTATACTGTAACATGGGCACGTGATGGGCACTGCAACCAGTGTGGTGCTGCCATCTGTTGACAGAGGCGTGTCGGGGCGGGCAGGCGGTGAGCGGCCATTGTTATGTAAACTAGGGGCGGGGAGCGGCTCATCAGGGCGACATGACGGGGGCAAACAGAGGCGGGGCGCCGGGTGACGCCCTGTCAGGGTGCTCCCCCGGCGAACACGCTGACAAGGGCGCTAATTATTGCACGCTCCGTCTACACCTATATATCCAGTGTTTCAACGTGGCTCCACACTGCCTGGTGTTGGCAACCTGCCCCCTAGTCAGCTCTGCTTGTCCTCAGCGAGGTTTCTGTCTGGTTTTTTTTGTCTGGTTTTTAAATGTATCTATTGCATCATGCATACTGTCGTATTGACAGTTTTTCCACGAACGACGGGACATTTGACGCTTTAAAAGCCAGTATAATGATGATTGACTATACACGTATATGGTGAAAGAAGAATGGGTAATATAATGTGATGGGTTATGTTCATACTAGGTGAATATGTGTGTATTTATTCCTTAACACCTATGAATGGTTTATCTTTTTTTTTAACTTTTTTAAAAACTTTTCTTTCTTGGAAGGTTATCAACATACATGTATTCATCAAATTTTCAAATAGGGATGTCAATTGAGGTAGGGAAAAAGAGAGAAAATATTCTCATATGTAGAATATGCTGCCTCTGAGACACCGACAAAACAGGGAAACATGTCACTGATTGCCATTACATGGGGCCAAGGGCCTTTGGGGAGTTTAAAAGCACCGCGTTGTTGGCGTGAATTGGCTTCATTAACGTATTGCCTTTGTTTTACACAAGTAAAAAAATCACATACTAAACATAAAAACTTGAATCTCCAGAGAAAAGTCAAAAACTGCCATCTCTGTTCAAAGTGGGACCCAATTATCAAAACGTGATATATACTATAGCTTAAACGTCAGTGTCGTGATATTGTAGTATCTAATGTTGCACCGTGAGTGGAATTCAATCCCACAACCTCTTGTCATTAAGAATTACTCAAAGTTTCCTGTGTAACATTAATGAGGGTAATCATGATTGTGGTTATGCTTATCTAGATTACTAGAATGTTATTTTAACACTTAAATATAGGAGGTCTGTTTAATTATCAGAATCCAACAGGGAAACTACTCATTAAGTATGATAATTGATATGATTAATAATTATCACCACGCCAATTAAGATCCCAAACAGGTAACTAGTTGAGCCTTCAATTCCGTTTTAGGCCACCCTAATGGGACTATAGATCTATCCGAATCATCTCGCTATTGGGAATCATTTTATACTATCACCTAACTATTACTTTAACAAGTATGCCCATGTCTTTGTTGGGTGGTTGTAAACATTGTTTGATGTCAGAAACCACATTAAGTATAAAGTTTATTTATTGATAATCAACACTATGCAGAGCGTATAAGCCCAGTCATACACATTGATATCGATACTGCTTTTTTATTACAACAAAAATATAAAATGGACATGAAAAGCCATCTTCTGCAGAGCAGGCTTTCATTGGGCTCATTATCAAACTGCCTACGTATGTTTCACAGCGAACAGCACATGGTTCAACCTGAAGTGATTTGTACAAGTTGGAAGAGATGATGACTGATGAAATGTAGATGACATTTTACTTATAATCGGCGATAACGGCTTACCACCATTAATCATCTAGATCACTAGACATGCTGTTTCCGATGTCCACAGCCTTTGGCAATGATTACTGCGGTCGTTGTTAAGTGGTTTCTCGTGCGTATTCTCTTAGATCTTTTTCATTTAGTGAATTTGCTGAGTTCGTGTACTATCTGTGTTAGTTTGTTTGTTTGAGTAGTAACTAGTTTAACGTCCAATATATTATATCAGACTTAGTTTGAGTTTGGGTGGCGATCGAATCTATGAGTTAGATCTAGGTAGACATCTCACCCCTACACATTTATGGAGGTGATAGTTCTTTTAATTCCCACACCACATAGACATGATATGGGGGCGATTGGCCTTTTGATATAGCACTGCAGGGGTGAAGGAGAAATGTGGCTGCAGTGGGACTCAAGTCCCAAAGGTCCCACAACCTTGGGGTTACAAATCCAGTGACTTAACCACTGAGCTAACTCCCCACCCTAAAGTGTGCGTAAAGAACTGACCTTGGTCCGGCCTGCTGGTGTGACCGAGCCTCAGCGAGCCAGTCGTCTGGTATACCCTGCAAAAACAAAGACAACTCACGTTAGAGACAAAATCACAACCCATCATTCATGTATACATACATAGCGTAAATGTATAGTTAATATATTCAACTATAGCAATTATATAGAAAAGGTACTTTAGGTTTAAAATCAAAATGTTTGTGAATAAAGTGTGACAGGACGTGCGATCGGCTTGAGCGACTGCTGGTAAAAAAAAATTTGGAGACAGCACACGTCCCACACCCCCACCCGGGAAAGCGGAATATAACTGCGACGCGAATCATTTTGTCTTACATGTTTGTGAATAAGGTAATGAAACAAGTAGAAAAAGAAAATACATAGAACTAGTCTAAATCGCCTTTCGGAATGACATGACAGTGCATATATCTCAAACAACAAAGTACAAAATGTAGGTGGAAATGATTCAAAAGTTTATTCCTATAACAATTACAAGTTTATGGAAATAACCAGCGGATGGAGACACAGTTATTCCTGAGAGTATTTGTTGGTAGCAACATATTTCCTTGAAGCAGACCTGCATACGGGCAGATGTTTCACTATTGACTCCCTCAAGAATCGATAGTCCCTCCACCTGGAGGCAGTTCTTCACACTTTACCTTCAGCCTACGGAGTGATCATTCTAGTTACACTACTGGCCACTTGGGGGCTCTCTCCCGTCACTCCCATGTCAACCAATCAGCTCCCTAGTTACATCTAAGCCAGCTCTCGCGTAGTCCTCCTGGGCAACCAATAGGAGGGCTGGACGCATGCCCCCAAGTGGCACATGCCGCAAATGACCAAATGCCTGCATGGAAAGCGCCGATTGAGCTTTGGCTGGTACCCTGTCTGCTACAGGCCATTGTGTAATCAGTTGGCACTCCCCGTCGGATACCAGCGTATGAGAAGTTATGGCTGTGCCCGATAGGGGGCAATAATGTGGATGGACGCTGTGCTCTTCCCTTAATGTAACGGGATGTTCAAAGATCCTTCTGGGCAAATGCAAAGTCACTGCCCACTCACCGGAATAGGGCATAAGCAATGGCTCAGTGTCCATTATATCAAATCATTTGATTTTAACAGTTTCCGGTAAGAGTTGATTCTGTGTTCGAGTTTCTTGAAGATAAGACATAACATGCACAGAGAGTGTTATCATTATTTGTAGCAATTTTCACATTTCCCGAGTTAAATCTACACAATATTTAGGAATTTTTTCATGGGCATTGACATCCACACCCCTCTACTCTGCCTGAACACTTCCCACCCTACACACCATCTCCTTAGTATTACTCTGACTTACGCTACATCTTACCCGAACCCTGCCCACCCTGAGTACACGCCATCTACCCCCTCTCTGTCCGAATCCATCCTTCCTATACGACGACAGACATGGGGCCATACCCCTCCGAGATCCCTTAGCCAGATCCATAAAGTAAGGAACATCACATAGTGGCTGAGAAAGGCGTTTCACTGTGTGAGTAGGGACGAGGTTAGGAGGGGTGGCGGGTTATGTAGGCATGAAGGGGGGCAGCGAGGGCCCCCACCTTATTCCCCGGCATGGCCCGAAGTCTCTTTCGTTTCGGATTGGCAGCAGCCCGTCCCACGTAACAGATGAAACCACGTCGTGAAACAGAGGAACGGGCGGCGGTGCAGGCTGCAATCAGGCCACTACAAAGCGAGCCGCCCGCCCCCCCCCCCCCCCCTCCCAGCCCCTCGTGCGGCACACCGCGAACCGCCCCCCCCCCCCCACACACACACACACACGCCCGCGCATGCGTCCTTAATGACAGAGCCACCAGACAGGCAATGGCGGCCACTTCCGGTGGAGCGGCGGCCGTGTGGCGGTGGACGCACGCTATTAAGGCATAGACTGATTACAGACGCCGCTCTGACGGTCTCCTGGCCACGTCCACGTCCACCAGGCGAGGACGGAGAGAGTCAGCATGCCAAGAGACCGGGAGACGGACAGGAAAGAGGGGAGGGAGAGGGTGAGCATGCCGAGAGACCGGGAGACCGACAGGAAGGAGGGGAGGGAGAGGGTGAACATGCCGAGAGACCGGGAGACGGACAGGAAGGAGGGGAGGGAGAGCATGGCAAGAGACCGGGAGACGGACAGTAAGGAGGGGAGGGAGAGGGCCAGCATGCCGAGAGACCGGGAGACGGACAGGAAAGAGGGGAGGGAGAGGGTGAGCATGCCGAGAGACCGGGAGACGGACAGGAAGGAGGGGAGGGAGAGGGTGAGCATGCCAAGAGACCGGGAGACGGACAGGAAGGAGGGGAGGGAGAGGGTGAGCATGCCAAGAGACCGGGAGACGGACAGGAAAGAGGGGAGGGAGAGGGTCAGCATGCCGAGAGACCGGGAGACGGACAGGAAAGAGGGGAGGGAGAGGGTCAGCATGCCGAGAGACCGGGAGACGGACAGGAAAGAGGGGAGGGAGAGGGTGAGCATGCCGAGAGACCGGGAGACGGACAGGAAGGAGGGGAGGGAGAGGGTGAGCATGCCGAGAGACCGGGAGACGGACAGGAAGGAGGGGAGGGAGAGGGTGAGCATGCCGAGAGACCGGGAGATGGACAGGAAGGAGGGGAGGGAGAGGGTGAGCATGCCGAGAGACCGGGAGACGGACAGGAAGGAGGGGAGGGAGAGGGTGAGCATGCTGAGAGACCGGGAGACGGACAGGAAGGAGGGGAGGGAGAGGGTCAGCATGCCGAGAGACCGGGAGACGGACAGGAAGGAGGGGAGGGAGAGGGTGAGCATGCCAAGAGACCGGGAGACGGACAGGAAAGAGGGGAGGGAGAGGGTGAGCATGCCGAGAGACCGGGAGATGGACAGGAAGGAGGGGAGGGAGAGGGTGAGCATGCCGAGAGACCGGGAGACGGACAGGAAGGAGGGGAGGGAGAGGGTCATATACACAAGCAAATTGGATAAGAGTGATACCATGCACACAGGTGGCTGTAGACTTCGAGAGGTTGACGCGTAGTAATACACAAGCGATAGCGAGTGTATCACGACTTCAACCTCGCGTGGTTTACAGAACAGCCTGTTCGTATAACCATCGTTTGTTGTATTTATTATCCATTTTCTCGAGTGAAGTAATTCCAGGTATTGTCAGGTAAAAGGGTTTATCCATATGGACTATTTTTTGCTCTGTAGCACAAAGGGACTATTTTTCTGTATACAATGGCTTTGAGGCCGTATACCACAGATTTGAATCTGTATACTACAGACTTTATTGTATGTGACAGGTTTCATATAGTGGGTCTTGGTTTACTGAGTCCCTGTACATTTTCAATGGGGACTTTGTTTACCATGGATAATAAACGGCAATACCATGTGTCTATATAGTCATGCAGACTGACACGGAGCGGATACACAGTGATACCATGCGCTCTTATATGCAAACTCAGCCTGAGACAGAGTGGAGAGCCAGTGATACCACAACGCACACACAGACTAGTATCGGCAATCCCTCATCCAGACAAGTCATCCCTACATCCGGGTAACCTCACCCGCTATCATCCACCGCCTGCCTAGAATGCATGACGGTGAACCACTTCCGGTGGGTGACGACCTCATTTGTCCTTCAGCCCCGGGACCAATTAGCCGGACAGTGCCGAGAGGGGCCGAGAGGGGCCGAGAGGGGCCGAGAGGAGCCGAGAGGAGCCGAGAGGCCTCCCCAGATGTTTGTTCAGGGATAATGACTCCAGCGTCTGCTTCCAGACAAGCGTCCACAGACCGACGCATGCGCACACATCCAACCAGTATGGCGGGCGACGGACGCAGGCCAGCGTCTCATTGATCGGACCAGCGTCCTTGGCCCTCTGGCGGGACGCCGTGATGGCGTTCTTCGATAGCGATCTGGACGCCGCGGCCTTTTATTACTCATTTTTTGAGACGCGAGGTGGGGCCGGGAGTGTCATGTCGGCGCCGGGGGAACGATCATTGTTTCTCAGGGAATTCAATTTGGCCAGTGAGCACGAGGAACCCTCACCTTGCGCCCATATGGTCGGCCGCCGCGTGTGGGGGTTATGAACCCTGGGAGTTATCCCAGCGAGCCACAGAGGCGCCGCACTGTCTGAGCCTCCCGATGTAAGTAGTATATAAAATGGAATCTAGCAACTGGCGTTTGACTCACGGGCAGTCAAGAGGCTGTGAATGAAGTGCTTCCATGAAGTCCTCTAAAACGATAATCTCATTACCTTAATGACCAGTATGGGGTCTTTAAATCTGGGCTAATTGCAGAAAGTAGCCCGGGGCCCGTTCAATATTGCCTTCCATTGACGCCATCTCGCCTCGCTCCCACCTCAATACGTCCATTTGTCACAGTGACGACAGCCCCAAGTGCCCTCTGACGGGACCGTAGGAAATTAGCCCTGTCTGAATGGTCTATGTGGGCCAGTCGTCTATCAATATAGGCCCGTGCCATTGTTCGCATTCACGCCTAATCGATAGACAGGGGAGAGGTAGGCGGGGTTTCCCGTGTTGCGCTAGTCTCTCATTCAGTATCTCTAGTTTTTGGCCAGTCTGCGGACTGGTCTTCTGCAAATCCCTATTTCCTACAGCATAGACAAGATCGTACTGGTATTGGTTTGGGTTCTGACTTTGTTTAACATCTTGTATACTTGATATGATCAAACAAAAAATATTTTTTGATAAAAGGTTTTTAGATGTCCTTCCCTTTTGATCTACGCAGTATGAAATTAGAATACTTGAAATCTCTATTATTTACCTTACAAATTCTTCTACACTAATGCCAGTGACAGGCGTTGTGCATCACTATCTTTACCCTGACTCGTCTCTTAAGCATAGTAAACGTTCTGAGCATAAAGCGATTAGACGGTGGGACCGACAGCGAAATCACATTAAGGATTGTAGTGTCCCCGCAACAGGCGAGCCCCAACAGGAGACCCGCGTTACTCGGGTGACAGTCGTGCGCGGCACAACACGTAAGTGGAGCGTGCGGCTGTCAGTCAGCATCCCGCCGGGAGCTCGCAGACGGTCGGCCTCCACACACCCTCCCCGGGGTCTCTATTAAAGGCATATCCTACAACTCACAGTAGCGCCACCGGATGATCTTTAGATATTGATAGTTTTGTGGTCAAATTGGTTCCGTGTGAACTATTATAATGCCGAATAATTAGAATGTCAAATTTCATCCGGTTTGTCAGAACCCAATAGGAAAAATAGGCCTATCAATATTTGCTCAATTTACAGATTTCCCCATTCCCGTCAAAAATAAGAATGTGTCGTTCTATATATGTACAATATTCTGTCAAAATCTGACAAATATGACATGATCTTGATGTTAAGAAAAAAAAACTACTTTTGAAAAAAAGAATTCTATATATTCTTTTGCAATATTATCATACTATTGGTCTCTGAATTAGCAAGGTGACCCTGTGTTTTTTAAAACTAGTAATGCTTTCCATATCACTTGGAGCTCATCATATCCAATTTCCACGAACTTTCCATGTTTTTTACTTTCCATGGTGTCCTATATGCCTTTAGAGATTGGCGTGCAGGCAGTAGCCGCCACACAAAACCAGCCCTCGTAGACGGCGCCCTATCAATGTCCGTCACCCGTCCTCACGGCCGACGGACCCCCCACCCACCCCGACCACCCCTACACCGCCGCTACGAGATCTCCCCGGCACGAGATCGCATCTCATCTCCCAGACGCCAGCATTGATATGCACGCCCTCACTCTCCCAGCGTGTGAACCATAGCAGGACGGGTACGGTAAATAAGGTATTGAGGGATATCAGGTGGGAGAGTGGAGAACGGGCATGTCATGTTACTATATTCACTGTCGGTGCGTTTCCTTGGGAACGCAGACACCAGTCTATCAGCGCCGATACCATGTCCTCGTGTTAAGCAACACGAGAACAAGGCGCCATTTTTTTCATATTTCTTTTTTTGAAGCACCAGAGCCTCCAGAAAATGTAAAAGAGAGAATAATCACCAATGACACAAGCATTCAGCTCATTTCCCGGTTGGAAAAAATATAAATGGGACTGCCAAAAAAAATTATATTTTTACAAGGGCTCTTTAAATGCTCCAATACCAGATGCATATCGCAGTGGAGAGAGTCCATTAATCGTTGCCTGACAGTTCAATCGCATCCGATGACAGCACTGCGTGATGAACGGGGCTTTGATAGTTAAATGACGAGATAACACCGGCAATAGTTCAAGTTTGTGTTTCACCTGAACATTTGAGACAGTCCTACTAAAGGCTTTTCATTCTTCATCAATCGATTTATTACCCCAATTATCAGATAAATAATTTCTTAGCGCCGGGGAAGAAAGACAAATCAGAGGTTGTAAATGTCCTTTAAGTCTTTCCAAAATAGGGTCATCAAGCAATAGTCAGGGCCATATCAGAAACTTAACCGAAACTCTGATTAAACAAGAGAGAGAGTAATTTTAACCGCAGAAAACAAGTTGGATTCGCCTTGTAAAATTATATTTCCCAGATCAGGAAACAATGAGAGGCAATATTGATCCCTTGAACTACAAGCCTGCTCCTGCATGAATAGATGATACAAACATATTTTTAACAAGTGATGAGGATGACAGTTGGGATCAGATAGAAATTGTAGAACACTTTTAATGCGGAATGTACTACATAGGGGAGGCTGAGAAAACATGGAAAACACATCAGTGTCTCCCTCAGCGTGGAGGTGTGGGAATGAAAATTCACTGCTTTCTTGGCATTAATATGGGTCAATAAATACTATCTTGGTTTTACAGCAAGTAGAAAAACTTGAAATGCTGGAAAGTAGATTTCTATGATAAAATGGAAAACACCTGTGATTGATAAAAACAAAATCTTATGGGCATTGACATTCTCAGAAACAGTGCTCAATTCCTGAATAGTTAGGGTGTCAACTACGTAGTAATCCTAATAATCAATCATGCATTCTGGTATGGTTTATAGGTACCTACTAAATAATGCGATACTAAAAGGTGACCAGCTCTCGAACCAGTGCGCAGTACAACTTAAATTATCTTCGTGTTGTCATTAACCCTTTACAGGCGGGGGTCTGTGGCAGAGCCCCGTTGGTTTGGATGGGTACTAGGGATGGATATAACGCTTGGGGACGGACCCATTATCGTCCGATCCCATATTTGATTATATGATCTTGTGATGAAACACGTCATCCTTAGTTTTATTATTTGTTTTACCTAATAATGTTAAATATCATGTCATAAGTATATTCTCTGCAAGGTATATGCTTTTAATCAATTATTTCTTGATAAAACAATGATATGTGTGAATATTGTAAATGATGCCTCAAGATATCATTCGCCCTACACTGGGCAATGCCCCAAGGCACCATTCTCCCTACACTGGGGAATGCCTCAAGATATCATTCGCCCTACACTGGGCAATGCCCCAAGGCACCATTCTCCCTACACTGGGGAATGCCTCAAGACACCATTCGCCCTACACTGGACAATGCCTCAAGGCACCATTCTCCCTACACTGGGGAATGCCTCAAGATACCATTCGCCCTACACTGGACAATGCCTCAAGACATCATTCACCCTACACTGGACAATGCCTCAAGGCATCATTCACCCTACACTGGGGAATGCCTCAAGGCATCATTCACCCTACAATGGGGAATGCCTCAAGGTATCATTCGCCCTACACTGGGCAATGCCTGAAGGCATCGTTCTCCCTACACTGGACAATGCCTCAAGGTATCATTCACCCTACACTGGGGAATGCCTAAAGATATCATTCGCCCTACACTGGACAATGCCTCAAGGCATCATTCACCCTACACTGGGGAATGCCTCAAGGTATCATTCGCCCTACACTGGACAATGCCTCAAGGCATCATTCACCCTACACTGGGGAATGCCTCAAGGCATCATTCACCCTACACTGGGGAATGCCTCAAGGCATCATTCACCCTACACTGGGGAATGCCTCAAGGCATCATTCTCCCTACACTGGGCAATGCCTGAAGGTATCATTCGCCCTACACCGTGTTTTCCTGTGCAGTTCGGTGCTCGGAGCAGCTCTGTGCCATGAGTCTCTACTCACCAGAGAGCGAAGCAGGCCTTGGCAGAGAGACGGAGGAGAACATTCATCACCCAGACCATGATGACTGTTGCGTTGACTTCTAATTTGTCTAGTGGACAGTAATACTTTGTTTCCTTCAACATTATGCCCACAGTTGGCCGACCTCTCTGTGAACCCAGTCTATTACAGTCTCGGAATGTGACCTTTCTGGACCTCTCGACTTCACATCACAGCGTAGGGAGTAATAAGCATGTCTCCTCCGTAATGTCGTGTCCGTCCTACGTCATATAACCCGTTTACCACAAGTATACAGCATAAATAAGGTCAATAGGTTGTAAGTAATATCACTTCATATAATTTCTCTTTTCTAACCAAGTGTATGCTGCACCCTATCCTATATGAATTTCTCCATTTTTACCAACTTTAAATTAGCTAGATTTAATCTGATTTCACATGAGCTTCTCATTTCTTTACAAGTCCGATGTCTAAGGTGTTGAACAAATAAAACGGCAAAACATATTCAATATATGAATAAATCAGTGCTGACAATCCAAAGTGTCTATTTCAGAAAATATATATTATACAGAGACTCATATAGAGCACAGTTTAGGAGCAACTTACGCTAACAAGAACGATTAAATCACGGAGTACTATAGTGGACTAAAGGTAGCTGCTAATGCACATACTATGGGATAGAATGTGCATTAGCAACTACCTTTAAGTCATCGTCTGGAAGGTTCGCGTTATATTGTACATCAAGACACAGTCAAACTCAATGGCAGGAGTTCAGGCTATTTTACCTTCTATGGAAATGATAATAAAGAACCTAACTCTTACAACCTACCTCAGCGCCCATTTCTATTCTCTAAAGCAGGCAGGATGTGGTTAACAATCAATTCTTAGAATCGAAAGGCCATTAGGAATTCTATGAATCTGATGAAACGTTCTATAAATCGATATTTCTTTCACTTAATCCAGTCCTCACGCTGCACGGCCAGTCTACGCATACGTCTACGGATTTGGAATGGTTTCCATGAGAGATATCTTCGCCATGGAGTAGTTTCTCCAAGACGAGAGCAACTCACAGATCCTTATGACTAAAAAGCCAATCAGTGCTCACTTCCTTCTCTCCGGACTGGCCTGCAGCACTGAGCAAAGTCCTCCATAGCAATCAGAAACTGTGCCAATTAGCAAAGCATTGGCTAACCAAGTTTGGTACCGTCAATTCAATTATTATTATTATATACCTGTGGCTGTATGAACTACGTATACTGCCCGCTCCTACCCATGCCATATTTATACCCGTACGCCACACTGTGACGTACGGGGTATGTGATCACGTGACCAGATAACATTTCGCCATTTTTAGGTATATAATAATACGAAAACAGGCTGACTGTCTTCGTACGTCAGAATACTTGGTAAAATTGTTGGTCACATACATCCCGATGCCTAACAATTTCACCGCGTATTTTTGACGTACGAAGACAATAAGCCAGTTTCCGTATACAACGCAACCAAGGTAAAATCTAGTTCTGCTCAGTAGACTAAGGCGTGGGGCTGTCACAATAATCGTGTCCCCGCCTTACCTACATATATACCCATAAAGTATACTGTAAATACGCACCGTTTCACCATATAACGTAAAAGTACCGTAGGGAACAGGGTCACATACTGCAAAATACGGAACCCTGTTCTATACAGGGCGACTAAAACAAGGAAAAACGTTGTCTATTCTATGGTAGAGTTTATCAATTTTGGGTATATAATAGATAAAGAACAACCTACCATTCTTGTAAAAGCTACAAAGCTCAATGGAAATGTATGTGTCGTACGGAACTCGTTCTGTACTGATCTAAATCGCATCTCGTTTTGTCGCTTGTACAGCACGGTCAGGTGGTTCTCTAGAAGTACCTGTGCTGGCAGCATGCCTCGTTCACGTGTGCCAGCCTCCTTTATCCGCACTTGTCTTACAGTGCTGGCAATATCCAGGCCCATAATTGACATCTCTCCGCAGACTCTGATTAATGCTGTTCTCCTCAAGAGAAAAACAGCTTCCAACTCCTAATCCACCTACTGCCTGTCTCCTTGGATTAACAGTGGATTTATCAGTACATCCTTTGCTATCTGCACCCGGCTCTCGCTACGGCCTGGCTAAACCGTACAATGGATTGATAAAGACGATTTAAACACCACAGCACTACGTCATCTCTCCTTTTTGAAGTCATTCTGCAGCTGCCGTGGTCGACGTAACAATGCGGCATTAGACTTTCATGTGTTTATCAGCTAGTTGGGATGTTTCAAATGATCATTCCAGAGACCTTAGGGCGATAAGCTGATATTAAGGCTGTTTTGTTGTCAACCAGACCTAATTGTTGCGAGTTGTCAGCATTGTCTGGAGTAGAATTGTAATGAATAAAGCACACTTAGATGATATTTGATGTCTCTTTATGCATTGTTTATGGGGACACTAAACGAGTTGCAAGCTGTTTGGTGCACAATTCCCTTTCAACATTTAGCTGACGCCTTCAGTAAAGGAGGAAGTTATACAGTACCAATTAATTTAAACTATCTAATTGTGATATTTAAGTTACACTTCTCTGTGTGTAACGACCACTGATTGGTTTAAACTGACAGGATTTGTGAGGCTTGTAGTGCTTTGTATGATTCTGTATTCCATAATATCAGTTGGCGAAGGATCTTTACAGTTCCTATTCCATTACGTTTCTATTAAGATGCTGCAATAAATCTACCGATTGTGTACATAGCTATACAAACTGTACACATTCCTGATTGAATCTTCACCCATTTATGAACATACTGGCCTAGTAACAGACTAGCAGGACTTCTACATTCACAGGGGACCCACCGTTCTGTACCAAACCATACGCAACCAAGACACATCCTGGCTTAATTTCCCCAGATGTGAACACAATCATACAAATTCTGCACACGCTCGGAGCTTCCACCGAATACCTATAGAATCCCTCGGAGGAAAAGCCTGCAATATGCGCTTCTTTGCCGCGCCCCGTCCGCCATGATGTTGGCCACGATTTGTCAATACTGCGCATGCGTGTCTGGCTAATCCGGCGCGATTAGTGGGGAGACGGGGACACAGGGATTACCGGCCTCGCATCCAGCCTCTTACTCTGGATTATCGCTAATCTTACCACCGGTAGTGTGCTTGGAGAGTGTTGCCTACTGAGGAGGTTTAGTAGTGTATGGGTACTCGGCCTGGAGAGTGTGTAGGGGTGAATCAATCTCCCAGAACAGAGAGGGATGCCTTAAAATGAGGTGTGTGGTGGCTGTATGCGAAATCTATTTAGAGGAGCCCTTATCTCCCAATGATGTACTCATATAACTCACGGCGACGCTTTTGAGATAGGAAATTCTGCTCTTTTATATTCAAATTGTGGTTAACCATGAGCGGAGTAGCACGTGATGACAGTTTATGGGGAAGCCATATAGGGAAGCCACATTGAGAAGCCACAATTTACAAAAACTAATCGTCTGAAAACGGTGATCCCACGGCGGGGGCGGACACTTTAAAATCATCCCCGGGACTGGGTGAGATGGGGAAAGCGGAGGTGCGGCGGCGCCCTCCGTCATACATACGAGATTGCCTCTACTCCACGCCCACTGCACTCTGCACTGATCGCCGTGAAACACCAACTTAAAAAGCCTTTCAGTCTCATTTCACGGGGATGGGGACGGGAGGCCGGGTCCTCCGGGCGGTGATGGAGCGGGTCTCCGGGGAGACGGGCAGGGCCGGCGGTCTTCAACACCTCCCCCGCAGAGTGTGCGCGATGAGGAGGGGTATGAAACACAGGTTGACTGCCTCCGTCCATCTATCACCCGGGGTCCCCGTACTAAGGCCAAGCCGCCCGACCTTCAGAGCTGCCGGCGCCCGCCAAACCCGCCCTGATGGGCTCCTCCCGTCGTGGCTTCCGTTCCGAGACGGGAAGCCACTGGCCCGGACTGGAGCCGGTCAAACACACGCGCACGTCCCCAGTGCGCGTCATGGGAAGCAGCGCACGTGAAAAGAAACATGTATGCACGCCAGGCAACCGTCAACGGAGGGGGCCCAGTGGGTATTGGCACTGAATGGCCTGCCTACTACTACTACACCTCACGCCTCATGCCTAAATCCAATGCCTCATGCCTAAATGTCCTCTATATCGCCCACAAGGCCTCGGCTCATCTCTTATACAGGGACTGCTTTACCTAATTACAACGTTGAAAGACCCTACGTGAATTGAGTTACGAGCCCTGACCGTGGTTACTACAGTTTGTCTCACCCCTTGTATTTTTACCCATAGACTTAACATTGGGAACTCGTATCCAACGCCCAGTATTAAGGAAAAATATCCAATGGGGGATTATGTCACAAATAATAACCCATTAATCAATGTGAAAGGTGAAATAGATTCAGAAACCCTTTTAAGTTTAGGGAAGATCTCGATCCCATCTCGTTTCAATCGTTATGTAATTCATGCGGCTTCGCCTTGTGAATTACTACACGATTCAAACTCGATGGGAAACGAGCTCTGACCCTAAACTTTCATAGGTTTCCTCTATACTCTCCATAGTAGAGCCAAATCATCATTGACCAGACTGTGGAAGTAATATTTACGGAGGGCATAGCTAACGGTAGTATGACCTTGTGCTACAATGCATCTCCAAATATTTTTCATGTGTAATTAACTGCCTCAGAAAGACTGAGAGAACATGGAAAACACCTCAGTGTTGGCCATGGAATGGGGCTGAGATGTGTGTAGAGGTTAAAACCGGTGACCCGTTTATTAGACGAGATGATCGTTAATAGCGATTATTTTACATTCAAGACGGATTACAAGATAAATACAAAAAGCATTGGCCCCAAGGGTTTGATAATTATCGCAAAACGTATGATAATTAGACCAGGGCCTCAAAACGGTCGCTATTAACGATTATCCCGTCTGAAAAACGGGTCCCAGTTGTATTACTGTGAATTAGGCTCAATTCACACTATCTTTGTTTTTATACTAGAAAAAACGAAATTATAAACTGGAAAAGAAAACGAGGATTTCCTTGGAAAGTTGGAAAATTGCCATCTCTAAATTAATATTTATAAACCAAGACTTATATATCATACTAACAAATATTCTAGAAGTTAATGCAGTGGTCAAACAAGTGAGTTTTCTAAAAGTAAGATATGGGAAATGGCGTGGTATTTCCAGTCTTCATATATCTCCTCAATGTGTTGTGATTTACATAGTGACACCAGGGACCTGTTTCAGTAGGCTCGTGACATTAGGCCTAGACAGACATCAAATGCGGCACCAACAGTGCAAGCAACAGCGGAAAAAGACTAGCAAATATCAGAAAATCAGAGTGCCCAATCTTCTCCATATTTGGGAAGATTATAGGTTATATGTATCCCCTACTCATGTAAAAGTGTCATTGCTTAATTCCTACGAGAAGTGAGTGAAACTCCGTGTGTCATTGATCGCAATCTTGGGATCTGTCCATATGGTGTCACAGACGCCATCTAGACATGTCACGAAACTACTGAAACAGGTCCCTGATCACGTCTACACCTACAGAACGAGCAACTTCAGACTAACACCAGAGGTGTCCCGTGTGCACGTGTGAAGCGTCGAGGCGGCCAGGCATGAATACACCAGTGAAAACTATGCTCTATGTGGAGATGTTGGACCTGGGTGGACAAACAGTGGCTGATTTTATCAATCACTCCACACCCTGCTATTGATCCCTGACGGTCCCGGCAGACGGGGCCGGGTGCCGCTGGCTTAGCGGGAGGGGGGCGAGCGGAGGGCGGGGATGAGCTGAGACGGCCGTGAGGGTGTACAGGGGAGACGGGATTATGTCCGGGGCTCCAGGCGGGCTGCTGGAGGGCAGAAGGCGGGAGAGAGAGAGAGAGAGGGCACAGCGCCTCCCGAGTTTATATCCAGTTAAGCTAGAGCTACGGCCGCTCCAAACTACCGTAAAGTCTCGAGTGGTCGGATAGAATCCCATGCACTTTAGATACAAGGATGAAAGTCGGAACTGATAACCATGTCGGAAATTTATAACTTTGAAAAAAGGAAGCATTTGTAACATTACTTTGGTCATGAATATTTCTAATTTTTCTTTATTACACTCGTAGTTTTAATGTATGAATTTTGGTTGAGACACTTTGATATCTTAAGTTTCAGTAGCTGTAAATAATATATCTATAACTGACACATATTCATGTACATAATTTTGTGTGGATTGTGTTCTAACAACAATAGACGCGTTGTATATCAAGGAGTAAAACACTCCATGTCTCTCACAGATAAGCACTTGGTGGGGATATAGGCAGGTATTGCCATTGTGTAAATATTGCCGAATTTTTGTTATTTTCATAAATATTTCGAAATGTCGCTCAATTTGGGACAAACTTGCATCTCTGTAAGTGTGTGACTGTACCGGGCACACTGTTTACATTTTAAAGTGAATAATCACCCAAAAAACGCATGATATGATTTATGCGATATATTTTACACACCATCACGGGGAAAGAAAATCATTATCATCAGAAACCGAAGTCTTTTTCGCCACGATACAACCCTGGCAGATATTAGGGCGTAAAGTTCTTTCAGCTCAACATGTTTGGTTTGGTAGAAGCAGGATTCAACCTCTAACCGTAAATTCTCTAATCCACGCATGCACCACGACTATCAACCGTTGCCTTTCACGTCTACAGCCTTTCCCGTCCCTCCACTGTCGTAAATCCTCGCCTTTTAAACCAATCCCGTTTACGTCCCTCTTTTGCAACCACAAACCCTGTGATTCTGTCGCTCCACGTTCCCGCCACAGAGACCTCGGTCCTGTAGATAAGGTATCATTCAACTATGGGATTAAGCCCAGACCCAACGATATCAAACATCGACCAAGGTGTCAGGTTGTATTTCACTTTTGCTCCCCACTTGGTGGCATGCTCATCTTCGTGTTAACTATAGGTGTTCAGTGCACGCACACTGATACCGGAGAATGGGAGTTTTGTACCTGGGGGCGGTGTCTGTTACAGGGTTTACGGTAGGAGGGTATCGACACGGCTCCGCCCGCGTTCAGCCCGCGTCCTGTCTTCACGGCGCGATCTGCATGGAGAGCAGTTAGGTCACGTGATGGAGGGGCCGGCGGGGTGAGAGGTGGCGAGGTGGCAATAACTAAATTCACCCTGATAACGGAAAATACAAGGCTGTAGCACCCGCAAAGGCCAGTATAGTACTTGCAATATTCCCATCTTGCCCACTACATAACCCAGGACACAGACTAGACATGTCCTCATATCAGCAACTGCAAATCCAGGTATACAGGCCAAAGTATCATTTTGGCAAATGCATAACCTAAGGGCCATATATATTCTCAACTGCATAACCCAGTACTTGTGTCATACTGGCAACTACCTTACTCAGTAAAATACTTTTCATATTCTTATCTAGACGACAGCATTATGAAGATACTCTTAGTTCTCATAAAATATCATATGACCTCCATTCATTGTATAAGATACTGTGAAATGTGCCTAGGTTTCTCTATCCTAACCTAACCATATTTATGACCTCTCCCAGACTGAAATAAAACCAATGCCCATAATAGTTTCTATCTCAAAAATCCTGAAGCATGCTTTAATACATGAAAGCTTTGGTTCACACCATATACACCGTAAGTCATTCACGCATGCGCCTCGGAGCACCTTCGTGTACATTCTCCCTTTGCTGAACCTGAACTCTGAACTGGGGAATATTCCTCACTTCCGGGCGCGTTCCCTGCGTGACCAGCGGAACCCGCAGCAACCAGCATCTAAAGATGGCGCTGGGAAGTGTGTCAAGGACAGTTCCTGTATCCGCTACTAGGGGTGATTTACAGTTCACTCATGTTTGAATTTATGGGCCGGGAAAAGGCAAACCTAATTAACAGTCTCTCCAAGGTCAGATCAAGGTTAGGTACGTTCCTGAAAAACACCACCAGTATACTGTGAATCTTGTGGTTGTTTTACATCTCGCTGCGTCCCATTGAGGATATACATTACGGGCTTCTAGTTGGCGGGAATGTTTATCCAGAGCACAAATTATCCTAAGGTTAACGTTCATATTTATAAAGGCAGCAAATCCCGTCATGGAAGTCAATGTGAATGGGAATGTTCTTTTCAAGAGTAGATTCATCAAACGTGAGTTAAGTAGTTGGGTTTGATTACAAAAGATTTAATCAATTTATCCCTCCACTTTCACTTGCTGGAGCCTACATCTCCTACAAAGAACCGCATTTGTAGGCTTTTATGGTTTTCTTAGGCCTGAGTCGGTAGAATCCAACTCATCCTTCCTCGGATCTGGAAAGGGCAGATTTTTCCAACTCTTCCGAAACATTTGAATAGAACATATCTGCTACAGATTTCCCAATGATAAAGGGTGATACTAGCTTCTCTACAGACCAGACATCGCATGGCCTTGAGCTTCCGTCACTTCAAAGACCCTCTAGATTGCCATGTGGCTGTCCCCTTTTGGAGATGTCTCTGCTCTTAGCCGTGACTGTGCACATGGGTCTGCACTGACCGTTACGACCACGGTGTAAATCGCGTCCAGGGACCTGTTTCAGTAGTCTAGTGACATTAGGCCTAGACAGACATCAACAGCGGCACCAAAAGTGCAAGCAACAGCGAAAAAAGACTAGCAAATATCTGAAGATCGAAGTTGCCAATCTTCTTCATATTTGGAACGATTATAGGTTTTATGTACCCCCTACTCATGTTAAAGTGTCATTGTTTAATTCTTATGGGAAGTGAGTGCAAGGCCTGAGTGCCTCACCGTGTTTCGTGGGCGAGGGGCGGGCAGCAGCCCCCGTCCCCTCCACCCCACCCCCACACTGCACCCCGCCCAAAGCCAACCGACCGTCTGAAGCCACATCCAGGCTTCCTACAACGCACCCGACCCCCTCCCACCGCATCAGCCTTCTTTGGGGGATAAGATAAAAACGGTTATCTCAAATTTGGCAGCGATAGAAGTGAGGAAAGCGAAAGGCAGAAAGTAGAGAGGTGGGAAGGTTATAAAAAATACACCTAACACAAATAGTTTGAGGGGTATGTAGTCAGTCTGTCCTGTCTCATATCACTAGTTTGGGTAAGAAATTAAGGCGCAAGTTTTCTGAGATGGGAGAAATGCTCGAAATATTGTTCTCTCTCTTCATGTCTCTATTTATCTCTCACAAAGGAAATCATTATGACAAACCGGGAATCTTTTTTAACACATGATTTACAGTTCGATTAGTAGACTTCACGTATGTAACGAATACATATTTATCAGAGTTTTGTGGTTAGGAGTTCCTTCTCATAAGATATAATGCCAAATCAAACAAGCGACAGGATCTCCCGTAGCACGGTTGTGCATGGCCATCTAATTAATTAGTGGTGTCTTCTTCATGCGGCTTGAACACTTCTGTGTAATCTGCGGGACATGATTCACCAGAAGTCGATCCGGTTTAACATACTCAATTGTAAGTGATTCAACGACGGCAGCAGTTCTGTTATAACCACCTCTTTATATAGGGCACAATCTTAGATGTTATTGATGAATAGTAGGCCTATACTTAAAACAGTGAATACACCAACAGACACTGATTCAGTGGTGATGATGATAGGAAACTCACTCGTGTTATCCCAGTGGGAGACATGCATAACAATAGGACTCAACCTAGACTTGCTTGAGTCTTTTATTATGGATATCATTTATTAAAAAGAAAGAAAATTACCGGAGAGGAGACGTGGGGTAGGTGGAGGGGTAGGCATAGGAGACAGGACTGAAGCCTTTCTATTTTCAACCCTAATGCTACTTCTAGAAAACATCCAGAAACGGATTCCTGGGTTGCTGGATTTAATCAGCAACACCCAAGAGAGCGAGAATCAATGTCACTTGTGGCATCGTGTCACGTCGTCGGCCGAGGCGGGAGCAGTGAGCTGGAAGGTCCTCATCTATTCTCCCTCCGTTTTTCGACCAGTTTCGGGTTGCGTTCTCATTAGAACTGGGAATAATGAGCACCACACGAAACAAAACGAGCAGCCGTGTGAGAAAGGACAAATCCCAGCTCACCGGAGTGGGGGGTAAAAGGCCCAGTAAGCAAGGTTTACTCGGTTAAAACCATGGCTACGAGAGCGTGTGTACGGGTGAGAATGTCGCCGAGTTTTGTTCGCCAATCAGGGTGCCTTGCTCCGCAGTGAGGCAGCGATCGCTCAGACAGGCGGGCAACTGGTAATCTAGCCGAGTGAGATAGTTACAGAGCACAAGGGAGAGCGCCCACTCCAGTCACTATTGATTAGAAATCAATGATTCTTTGTCTCCCCCAAAAGGGAAAGAAGTGGGGTGCCGACTGCAGGCTATTTGCATGAAGACGCCACCGCTGCGAGCTCAAACACAAGAAACATGATGAATTCCATCGCCTCAGTCAGAGGCAAGTTGCACCGAAATTCAAAGCATTTCCTCCTCAAACACGCAAGTGGGAGACCTCTGTCAGGTACACAGGGCGGTCGGTGGTCCTTCATTGTTCATCCTCCCACATCTAAATTTCCCCTGAATGAGGAGGCATTGGGAATGTCATCGAACAATGTACAAAACAAAATGCCTTTACATGTAGGGGCAGAAACCAGAGTCAAGTCGTAAGGTACCTGTGTTGCTTTCCAATTACAATGATGGTCTGTGTAAACCTTGCGATTCTCACCTGCTACATGCAGCGTCACAACCACTCGCAATGAATTCAAACAAATTTAATTACATTTCTCCACAAGCTCCTCAAAGGGCTGTTTCTGTGTAGGGCATCACAGAATGGGTTTTGTATGGCACAAGGCTGCTGATATGTTGATAATGTTAAAGGATCTACTGCACGATAGGAAAATATTTGAGACATGTGACTCTACCAAACCATCTCCCGATACTTTGTCCATGGATACACACTACCAGTGTAAAGTGGGATATGGATCAGCCCAATAACTCTTGAACTGTACGAGACTATCATAATGTCAGCTAACACGTTGACCTACTCAATGCCAATGATGGTTTCCGTTTCGTTCTTTTCGAATACAATACGGTTAGATGTCCCATAAAGATAACATTAGCAAAGAAAACTCGTTGTTTTAATTGACAAATAAAGAATCTTTGGGCGGCTGGTGGATGGTGGGTGGGGAGTGGCCACTGGTGGGTGACAGCGTAAATGCAGCTAGTGGCGCACCGGACTTTATCTCACCCCTGGTACAAGCTTAGCCATAGAACTAACATTAGGAAAAAATACTCAACGATCACCCCCGTAAAGTGATAATACTACGCCACGGCCGTGGCGTATTGAATGTGAGATGACATCGTATGTGTTTGCTAGGTATATTCGAACTATTCTGATATTCTGATGCTATCTAATATCATAGAAAGGGATGAGATAAATCCAGAACCGCACTCGAATCGTAAAATATATTTATACGATTCTCGATGCAGTTCTATATAAGTACACGTATCAGAGGGGACTGTCGTGGCCGGGCAGCTGATGTACACTGCTGTCATTTTCACGTCCCATATTCGATCTTACCGCGAGAGCAGGTGTTCCAAGTCTTAACCCACGATACATCAACTACCAGCAAACCGTCTCCAATGTACACTAAAGGATTGGGTGTTCAGCTTTTCATCAAATCCCCCCACTGGGGAGTCCCAGCACAGGGGCCACCGTATGGAGCAATTTAGAATAGGTCCCTAATTAGCAGATGGATAATGAAATGGCCATCCAGAGGGCCGCTGGGGACGTGGTCTGATTATCCCCACTTAATTAGTGTAATAATGGCGTGAATAATTAATGCGCTGCAGGCGGCGTGTCCAGTCATCCGTGGCTCGTGCACTGTGGCCAGGCTGGCCGCCATACAGCCGGCGCCTATCAGTAGTTACAATGGCCAGTTATCAATCACCAGCCACCCTTTGTTTTAGCCAAGCTGCAGTCATCAGTATGCCTGGACGAGCAGTACTCTGCAGACGGCAGAGCCAACAGAACGGATTCAGCTTGGTCTCTCTTAAATTATTTTCGGCAGCTTTTTCCGAAGATTGTATTCTGGGATGAATGTCCCTCTTGTTTTCCGTTTGGTTTTGAATACTCAGACACAGAATTGATTGTTACACCAAAAACCTTTCCGACAAGCTATGTAGGAATTGATTCCTACTTAATTAGGCGTGCCCATTCGGTTATATAACGATTATGAATACCAGTGCCTCAGATGTAAATAACGTCAGTCGGGCACATTTATATTTCTGTCGGTACAGGCTTTATGTACCATATTCGCAACCTTACTTTTGTTTTTTGTGAAACCTTAAAGTGTGTCTTCATAATGAATAATTGGAAATAGGTGTCTTCTTATCCATACTCCCACGTTATCGTTCTGATAATTAGTGGTAAAAAATAGTATTATTTTTGTTCAGTGTTTTTGATATTTTCAAATTAGGTCTCATATCACTATTTCTAATGGTGATGCTAACACATGTTAGAGACCGTCGATGTAATCAACATGGCCCCAACAAGAACCAAAAATAGATGTAATAAAAATACCACATTTAAGCTATGCACTATTATCAGTACTATTATGTCAAGGAATGTGGTAACCTCTGGTAAGGCCTCCCCTAGTTTCAGCCCACACTCCAGCAGACGAGAATGCTGGCCATTATTCCCCCATTTAACAACAAGTTGTTTCACAGTGACACTTGCCAAAACCTCGGCCCCGTGGGCCCCGCTCCTGTTATTTCGAACTGCAAAATGAACTTTCTATTTTTTCCTCGCAGAGGGCGCCACGTGCATTTGGCACTCTGAGCCTCAGCAACGAACCGCCGCCCCCAAATGTGACGTCACAGTCCTTATATCAACGTCTCGTGTACCTAGTCACAACATGAATGTGGAGCGGGAGCTCCTGTTTGTGTCCTGTAGACTGCTGCACTTTCGGCTTGCTTCTTCTTACTCCCTGATCTCACACAGTCTTAACTTACTTTCATTTTTCGCGCTCCATTCCACGACTTTGCTCATATGTATGCGTTTCACTTCATCCCAATTGTAATAGGATTAGCCGTCCCTGCAGCCTGAGGCCAAATTGCATCTTGCTGATTAAGAAGGAGTCTAAACCAAATTAATGCCAGGGCTTAGGACTAATGAAATACTACAGCTGGAGAATCAACGTTGTCTCGTGGACAGATACAATGTCTTTTGTTTAATATAGTTTCCGCAATCCCAGAATCTATTCCCCTCGGATGGTACTGACCTATCAGCGATCAGAAAGAACATCTCAAATCCAGACCAGTCCCTGAAATTAGGGCACCTCTTACCCAGTGACTGGTCCCTGGAATTGTGACATCTCTGATGCAGTGACTGGTTACTGAAATTAGTTATGATATCATGAATCATCCAACCAGTTTCTGAAATAAGTCCTGGAAATCTTTAATCTTATATCCGGTTCCTGGAATATGTCGTGGAAATCTTTAATTCTACTTTGTTTGTTGGGTAGTTTAACGTCTTATTTGTTCAATTAGACTTTTTAATCCTACCGTCAGTTCCTGAAATAAGTCGTGGAAATCACCGATCCTTCAACCATTTCCTGAAACAAGTATTGGAAATCTCTAATCCTGCGACCGGTCCCTGAAATATGTCGTGCCTGCCTGCCGTCTCTCCATCTGCCACCTGTCGGGCAGTGAACTTGTTCTAAATACTCTTTTTATTTGAGTAAAGTTTCTTTCACGTTCAAGAGAACTACCAGATGTCTGATGCGGGAAGCAGACTTTCAGGTACTGGCTGGTTTATAGTGTGCCAGCTGGTCCAGTAATATGAGACCAAAGACTATAGTTGTGCTCTAAAATCTTTGACAAGTCGAGCTTTAAAGTGCTAAACCATAGAGGACGTTTTGAATTAGTACTTGCTTAAAAACAAGACAACCGGAAGCTATACATCACTGTTGAGTTATGAGATGGGTTGGATAACAAGGTACCCTGGGTGCAGATGTTCATAAGAAAGTTTAAGGTTTGACGTCAAAATGTTGAATTGATAATGAAACCTCTTGAGGTGCACCTGAACTGAACACATGGCAGGAGCAGCTCACTTAAAGAGGACACGCCTCACTCCGAGCAACTCACACCACCATCACCCTATATCATCCTCGCCAGGTGGCAGCAGCAGCACAACGAGCCAACTGCTCCGCATGCAAATGCCAGGGGGCCTGGCCACGCCACCAACTTGTGCCAAGTCAGCATTTCTGAGGGGCGGGAGCAGCTCATATGACCGTGAGCTGGCCGGTCCTACTTTACCTGTCAGGGAGGGATGGGGCGCGGCCCAAGGTACGTTCACCTGCAGGGTCTTTGGTGGTCCCGCATTCCTCCTGGGTTAGACATAACTCCTACTGTCTACGGCTTTCTTAGCTGAACACACGCTAGCTGGGAGAAACCTTCAGGAACTATTATCTTCTCCACCTATTCTGTGCAGGTGTGCTATGTGGTGAAAGGCTTTGGAGGGGTGAAGGTATTGTACAGGTGCGGGTGTTTTATATATTTTACATGTAACTATGTTCTGTGTATGTGCCTGTTCCTGTATGAGTACCACTTCGAACAATGGGGCAGGATGTAGATTATCGTGATAAACAGACTGCTATTAAAGCCCGGGGACTTACTGATAAGTTGAAGAGATAAGTCAAGGACTGTTTAGATTCTATAATGTAAACAGGCATGGAATTTGAAAATAACAAAGGAATCCTGAAAATGGGATTCCGGGAGTCCAGGGGCTGTATTTTTAGCGATTCTAATTGATTTTTTTTATCTCACCTGAGGGCAGGCAGGCATGGGCTTTTTATTATATTCAAAGATCCTGAAATTCTCCGAGATAAAAACATAGCATCTGTATAAACCACAGAAGATCATATATTATGCAAACTTTTGTTATCTCAGTTTTGTGGAAGACAAGGATGATGTCAAAGAATGGGGTCAGAAAGACAAGTGGAAATATTTGTTATGTGGAATTTGCCTCACAGTGACCCTTAAAATATGGATAAAGGTCAGTTTTAGCCACGGCATGGGGCTGAGGGTGCATAGGGGAATTCAAAGCACTATTTCATTGGCATGGATGAGGTTTGAATAATAAAAAAAAAAATTCTCGTCGGACGCCACCGAACGGTTGGCGAAAGCGAAAAAAATCTTTTTCAAAATATGAGGTTTGAATAATGTCTTCTTTATTTAACACAAGGAAAAATAATCCACATACTGAAAATAAAAAAGGAGATTTCCTCAGGAAGGTGGAAAACTGCCATCTATGAAGGCGGGACAATATCTGTATATAGAATACTACTATTTTTAGAATACTCAAGAGAAACAAATTAACATTGAGACTTAACATGTAGCTCTATGCCAAACTCCGGCAAGTTGAGTCTCTCATCTGCTGCGTGTTGTTTACTGCACTGACATACAGAGTGTACACGGTATACGGCGCCACCTGTCCATAGATCAGCACGGGCACGGGGTGAAATACACCATGAAGGTCCGTGAAATAACCTCCCTCACAACTCCCATCTGCTCGCACTGCCGATATACTCTCCAGGTGGGGGGAAATTTCCACACAATAATCGGTGAAGAATGCGACCCAGAATCAATCGTAGCAAAGCTGTAGTGAGTAAAACTAGTAGACTTTGATGGATATCACCGCTGGGGGTATAGCATCCGGTCCGCCGTAATCTCTGTGTACCTTTACTATCAGGGAGGCAGATACTCGTTAAGCTAGGCTTCTCCAACTCCTCCTATTTTGACAAACAACCTTTAACACCGCACCATCGAGTATTTACCAGTATCCGCGTTTTAATATTACAGCAAAGAGGTTCCAATTAATCTAGAACGGCAGGGCTAATTTGTAGAGTGCTTCCCGGTAATCCAGCGGCGAGCATGGGCCATGTCCTAATCTATTTTTTACTCAATCTCCGTCCTGATATCGAATATGAAAACACAGAGAAAGAGAACTGACACCCATCTGAAGTCAGTCTCTGGGTGAAGAGTGCTGTAGGAAGACACAGGTCTCAAGGAAACCAATTTAATCTGTAAAAATCAAAAAAAAGAAAAGAGAAGAAGTTCTACCAAAACTAGATGATTTCAGCAAGACAGGAGGACGGCAGCATGATTAACAGCGACTCGGTTCCCGCCTCATTAGGATAGCAGCCAATAACCCTGATTAGACTTCTCCATACGGTTCCCGGGTGGCTTCCACTATGGCTTCTCGCATGGCTTCGGGCCACGGCTTGTTGCAGGCTGAGGCCTGTGACTCGAGACACCGCCCAAAAGGCTGCCTTCTGATCTGTCCAAGGGGATCTCGTAAACCCGCAGCATCAGTGGCAGTCTGCGGGGACCCCTTGTCTGCCAGGGGGCGCTAGTGTATGGTCCCTGGAGCTTGTGGGCCCTGTGGGGAAATCGGCCCGCTCCACACCAGCCAACTGATTTCATAACATCATTGACCAAAGGGGCCCCGGGCAAAGGTCCGCTAGGGCCGCTAGCATTAATATCTGCTGCGGCCCAATTAGGCGGGGGCCTGTGTCTCTAAGCGGTGTGCTGGGTGGCAGACAAAGGCAGGCTGCATTATACATGTCGGTAATTTGCGTGGGTTTATTGGTCCGGGCAGGCAGAGACCGGGCAGGTTAGACAAGCCTTGTCCTGCGTGCTGAAGCCACCATCGGAGCACCACCCAACACGCTGTGGAGATGGACTCCTTAGTTACATCCTCCGCGAAATACCCACGTAAATCTAGAATGGGTCAGATTTTCTCTCTGAGTACAATTGCCATGCCTGAAATTCGTCCTGTGAGTACCTGGTAGCTTTGATTATTGTTTGTTTGGTTT
The DNA here is from genome assembly GCA_950022655.1 of Alentia gelatinosa. Lineage (NCBI taxonomy): Eukaryota > Metazoa > Annelida > Polychaeta > Phyllodocida > Polynoidae > Alentia > Alentia gelatinosa. The sequence goes on from OX465592.1 coordinate 36,826,763, forward strand.
ACGTCCAGTCAACCATTATAGGTCCTTTCCAGACTTTCTCAAGTTTCTTTATCACCACCCTAGTGGTGATCGAATCTATGTGATGAATTCACGTAGAAATCCCACCCCTACACATTTACCGAGGTGGGAGTTCTTTTACTTCCCACACCACATAGACATGGTATGAAAAGGATGGCCTTTGTTATAGCAGTAAATCTACCACTGCTGGGGGTGGGACTCGAACCCACAAAGTCTTACAACCTTGGGGTTACAAGTCTGGTGCTCTAACCACTGAGCTAACTCCCCACCTCAGCTTTGATTATAAATCAGTCGAATCCTCAATATGTTTATACACACACAAATAACCCTGAGTAACAATTACAAAGTAAGAAACCTAAATATGAACATCAACATATATGTGTGTGTGTATGTATATATATATAAACATATACATGAATGTATGTACGCGTATATATGTATATATTTAAATATCTGTATACAAATATATATATTTATTTCGATGGTTCTTTGTTAAGATATAAAATCACCATCATATATTTTTTCAAATCTGCTAAAACACCATACACAGATCTCGAGGACGCCTTCCTGTTGTATATATCATTTTTAGACCAGATATCTTTGACTTTGTTTGAAGCACATAAAGGTTATACATGAATCATTCAGTGAAAGCCCCTTCACGGACCCAGTCATATACAGTCACACGAATCACTCCCTTCTCACAATACAGTCTCAGCATGGACCATAGTCGAGTCCAGAAGAACCATCTTGGCTTCCGTGGCCATAGAACTGTCCGGCTCGTTGGGGTCCCTTTTGTGGATTTCATCCCGCATTATCGCCCAGATGTGGGGAGTCTCGTTTGTGTGTTGCTATGGATATTTATTGCCGTGATACTGAGATCAAAGATAGCCAGTGCCACTGCCCTGACCTCCAGGTCACTATATATCTGTTAGTGGTGCTCTATCACTCGATAGTGGCACCAGATGCAAGTCTCACTGAGGCGGCTGCCTTGTTCAGAGATTGAATACCAAAAGGCCTATTTATCTTACGGCCCGCCCTCGTGAGGCTAGCATGGAAGGCCTCTGCTTTTAGCTTTTGCTTCTATGTATTTTTTTGTGTTAGAGTACATAATTCATAGAAAGGTGCCCCTGAAGTCAGATATTGTTTCTAAAATAGGTGCCAGTGTAGCTTAGTACCTCTGATTACGACTAGGCAGATCTTAAAACAAGAGAGAGATGTCTACATTATTTGGATATAGAAATCCTTAAGGTGATACATCAACTGTCATAGCTATCTTAAGTTTGCCTATTCGTTTTATTTTGAGTCCCGTTTCGATGGGAATACTTTGATATACAGGGACTTTGACAACAGCATTGCCGTTTGCAAAACCGGGGACTATGCTGTTGACCTGACAGAAACCAGGGGCAGCCTGGTGCCTCTATATACTAATTTTCCATAGAAAATAGTAGAAGTTCAATGGAATTTTATCTAATTCAGGTACAAGGAACGAGCTTTCATATCTATTCTGATCATCGAATCCTCTTCAGTTCAGTATACAAAATATCTTTTCCAGATGTAGTATCGTTTATCTTTGTTGATTTAACGTCCGATAATAGCAGTTAAAAGTTACCAGACTTTCTATGGTTCTAGCATTTCTAGCTGTACACTACAGAAATAAGGGTATTACCTGGAGATACTGAGGAATGTTTTCTTAAATAATTTGCGTTTTCGACGGAATTCAAGGAAATAACCAGTATTGTAGAAAGCAGTGCTCACTGTTTCAATGTACATTGTTATAACACTGTGGAGCTACCTCCAGAAGACCTTCTGAGGTGGTTTTTTTCACACCTCCGTTTTTCTGCATCAATGCCCATGTCATCTACGTTAATTCCTTTTGCTATTCCCATATATCACAGCAGCTAATGTCTGGCTATCCCAAAAGTGTATAGGCATTGGTAATGAATACTACAAAAGGCACAATAAAACTGAACGCTTGCTATGCATAGGCAATAGAATATTTACACCACATGTCATTTGAAACCATCAGTATAATAAATGTCTAAACACTATCTGAAAAAAAAGAAAATCCACTAGTCTTGCAGAAACCCGCTGATAAATCAGTTTAATCTCTGGGTGCAGAGGCCCTATTCAAACACCAGAAAAAACACATTATGGGGAATGATTCGGCAATGTCCGATATTCTATGGTTGCCGTGATTAATTCATACTTATTTTCACCTCAGTCTCCCCGCGGACTCACCATCAACAATCTAGGGATTTCATTTTGATTCTGGCTTTATTTCCCGCTACGTTCTACAAACAGGGACTGGTGGTGTTGTGATCGCATTCCGTGTACAATCGGCCTCGGGCAGGCTTTCCTTTTTAACACAGACCGCTCTGTAACGACTCTCCAGGGCATCATTGGCACCACATTATATGAGAACTTTACCGACTGCTCTCTCCATCATCCAGTCTAGGCTTGTATGTTTTTGTCATACGTCGACGCGAGGTAATACAGACTAGTAAGTTATAAGACGACGTCAGGTATTACAGGCTTGTAAACTTAACGGTTTATTTCACCATTTTACTGCATATTGTCTGTTGGGTCAACCATGGAGGTATACATGTGTGCCACGCTGCGTTAGTATATGGATGCTTTATGTTAGGGTCATGTCACTTATATGCCTAATCTATGTGATGAGGGTGAAAGGTATTAATCTCACCCCTGGTATGCTTGTCCCATAGGCTAAACGTTATGAGCTTGTTCTCCATGGCCCTTTCAGTATTGATATCAATACTCAATGGGCGATGACTTCGCATACGTCGTGATCATCTATTGTATACAGGGGTGAGATAAATACAGAAAGCAACTTATTTTGTTTCGCGAAATTCACTTAGTTGTTGCCTTGCTCATATCGCCCCACATTCTCTATGGAGAAAAAAGACGGTGACCAAAACTTGTTGGTTTCTTCTTAAGTTCGTTATATCCCTGATCTAACTCTAGAGTCACAGCAGCCCACCATTGACTCTTGACACATTTAACGTATACACCTCAGTAGAGTGAATGCTAAAATGGAGATACACAGAATATAAGATCCATAAAGATGGATGCATTACAGCGACTTAAACCTAGGACCCATGATCTTCAGGGAGTCTGCTAATGGCTGAGTCCCCCCCTCACCCCCACCCCCACCCCCAGTCACCCTAGATATTGATAATGGATGACAGTAGTCGAAATTTATGACCAGGAGTTTGGAAGCCGCTGGCTTTTCTGTCATCCTCATCCTATAGATTCCAGCTAACCATGACGGGACCCTGCTGCTGCTGAGGCGTAAAATACCAAACACCATCATTGCGTGTTCTACGGCCTAGTAACAGCTGAGGTTACGTCCCAGAACTAATGTATGGGATGGAGGTAATAGTACAATGGCCAAACTATGGATTTTTTTCTTTTTTCAAATTTCTTTATTCTGGTTCTGTCAAAGACAAATCAATGTTTCCACGTCTATGGTTTAACATGGTGGCGGACAAAACACAGGAATAGTCTATCATTATATACCTATGGCTGAACGTCTATGAAATACTATCCGCTTCTAGGGATGCAGTATAAATAATGTTCGGGTGCACTGCGGCCGTAGTGAATATTCGGGCGCATTGTGCTGAGAGTAAATGCATCAGATCAATAGGTACATTAAATAATTATATAAAATGGTGTTTTTTTTTAATATTTAGATATGTAATAATAAGAAAACGTAGTGACTGGGCCCGTAGGGTTGCCATTCTCGGCCTTTTGATGCCATAAATGTCTACCTTAATATATACGATAATAAGGTTATATATTTCCTCACCGAATACACCAGAGGGCAACACTGTTCATCGCCCGTATTCTAACGCTAGGTGGCGCTGGGTGTTACCGCGCCTCCATAGATCCAGCACTGCCGAACCAAGACGGAGTGTTGAGCTTTGTGAAATTTTTTATCGGTGTAAATCTGCAATTAGCGGTGCCATCCGATTGTATTTCCAATGGCATCGCGACAGAGATACTGTGCTACGTGTAAAACACGACACTATAAACCAACGGGAGCCAAATGTCCTACATTATGGAAGGACGACGATAGTGAAGCAGCTACCCCAGACACACGACAGAGCGGTCGCCATGATGGACTATCGCTAAGGACCGAAATGTTAGGCGTCTACACCAACATGTCCAGTCGAATGAGCAGTCTAGAAGAGTCTATACAAGCTATCGCCAACTCCCTGAATCCCAAAGAAAAAGGCACAGGAAAAAAGTCTACAAAGGTCGTCGAAAAAGCAAGCACATCCAGAGACGGGCAGCCAAGCGCGGTGAAAACCGATCAACAGCGGTCGCGGGTGAGTGACCACGATATTACCTCAGGACAGGACGACAAGGTTGACCCAAAGACGTCTACGGTGTCCAGTAGACGCAAAAGTATCACAAAAGTTGTCGCTTCAGAAGAGTCCTCAGCTGAGGAGGATGGTGCTAAGGCGACAAGAAAAGTGAGACGATCTAGTCGCCACGTGCGATCTATATCCAGGAGCAGAAGGGAGTGGTCATCCGAGACGGACTCAACCGGGTCTACTACGGAGACGAGTTCAGAGGAGGATAAACGACATCGACGTAAATCGAAACACGGATACGGGGCATCGCGAGATGCCAAACGCCGTAGGAAAAGAAAAGAGCGCAAATACGACATAAAACGCTTTTTAACCAAAGAGGAACGATCAAAGCAAATGACATTTGAGCTTTTGATCAATTTGCTTACCCAACTATCAATGGAACTCATGGAGGATGGTAAAGATATCAAGGGACTTTTGCGGCATATAGCCTTTCTGACGGAAAAGGCAGACACCCGCACGTACACGACAGCTGCCTTGGTAAAATACGACATAGAAGTAAGGAGAAAGGCAGTAAAAGAGGGCCTTTCAGCCTTCACAGCGGGCGACCAGGAACTTTCTACACGTTTCCTAGGAATGGAGGCAACTCGAGATGTAGCAAGGAAAAAGGCCCCATCAACGATCAAAAAAGGCCCAACAAAGATCAAAGGAAAGGACGGTAAACCGTTATTATGTATAAGTTATCAGGAAGGGACCTGTACCTTCAAGAACTGTCGTTATGACCATAGATGCGCGGCATGTGATGCCGAACATCCCAAATGTGAATGCGATGCCTTCAAAAGACTGAAAAGTTCTAAATGAAATGAGGTTACACAGGTATCAAAAGACGATGTATCAGAAAACGATTGTCTAGAAAACGAAAGTATATATCAATGTGAAACGAGTTGTAAGGTTGAATATCCAAATGTAAGTTTACCAAATCTTTATCGTCAGGACCAGATAATGGATGGTTTTGTTGAAATTGATAAAGATTATCGGATTAAGGAACCCGACAGTAGTAAACAGGATAGTAGTATAGGAAAATTATGCTTTAGTCACGATGTATCGGCATCTGATCACGGTGTTGGCTCAAAAAATATCGTTCATTTCTGTGAGTGTGAATCTTGCGATAAAGAACATGGAAATGTGACTATTTGTCATGGTTGTACAACCGATACTTGTAAAAGTGTATCACAAACCGAAAGTTATCGTCTTTGCATTGACGCAGGTTATGGTTTTCATTACCCCGTTTTCTATTCATGTACAGAGGGCAGTTGTACTTGTTCTTATACTTTTAACGATGAACAAATACAATTATTACCATGCAGGTTTGCCTCAGCTATATTATCGTTGGAAGATCCCTCCGATAATGCCTGGTTTGTTTTCTCAGGAATTTGTAGAGGTTTTGATATCTTAGACCCAAGTAACCAAACCAGCTACTACCGTGAAAATTATGATTCTATTGAATCGGAACCGTTTTACGGAGAAATGTGTGATAAGATCAAAAAAGAACTCGCAGAAGGAAAGGTGTCAATAGCGAATTCAGTTCCAGAATGTGTGCATTCGTTAGGAGCAGTATCAAAAAAGGATGGCTCGCTCAGACCCATAACAGATTGTAAACGCCCGGAAGGACTAAGTATCAATGCTAATATGGACTCAACAGTATCACGTTTTAGATTCAAAAACATAGATATGGCAGGGGAGTTGATAACTCCTAATGGTTTCTGTGGTATATCGGATATAAAGGATGCTTACCGAGCGGTCCATATTTCCCCCTCGCATCGAAAATATCAGGGTTTTTCTTGGTGTTTCCCAGAGGGTGAACGAATTATTTTTTCTGATAATCGTTTATGTTTTGGATCAAAAAGCAGTCCTTTTATTTTTAACTCGATATCGGACTTCGTGGTAGAATGTATGGTTGGACAAGGTTACACATGTTGTATAAATTATCTAGACGATTTCTTCGTTACTGGTCCCGACCACAAAATTACCACAGATACTCAGACGGTTCTAAATAACACTTTAAACCTGTTGGGCTTCGAAATCAATCAAAAGAAACTGGTAAAACCGGCCCAAAAGGTGACTTTCCTGGGCATTGATATAGACACTACCAAGATGGAATTTTCTCTTCCAAAAGAAAAAGTAGATAGAGCCAAAAAGGAAGTTAGCGACTGCTTAACGAAAAAATGGATATCTTACAAGAGTTTTGAACGAACAGTAGGCTATCTAGCACATTGCGCAACCATTATCTATGGCGGACGCACATATATGCAAGCCAGTTATGAATTTTTGAAAAAACACAAAAATCATAGACGTTTCATGCTCACAGATGAAGTTATCGCTGACTTAAATTGGTGGAAGTCATTTATCGGAATATTCAACGGTAAAACTATGATTGTAAAACAAAAAGAAACAGACTTTCTGGTTACTGACTCCTCAATGTATGGATTCGGCGCCTTTGTTGATAACGATTTTATGTTTGGATCATGGGATAATAGCACTCCCACATGTAGACACACTGAAAGTTGCCCAACCATGGACAATTTTGACAATATAATAACAGTTCTTGAACTTTGGCCAATTGTCAAATCTTTTTCCAGATGGTTGAATCGATTTTCAAACAAAGTGATACACGTCTATACAGACAATACCCAAGTAAAATCGATGTTGCGCTCTGGAAAAAGCGCTAACGTTTCAGCTATGAAATGGCTGAGAGAATTGTATTGGATGTCAGCTTTATACAATTTCCGTATCGTATCTCATTACATCCATACCACAGATAACATTTTCGCAGATGCATTGTCTCGATTAAACTCTAATTCCCACGCTGATATCGCTAGGAAATGTATAAATGATTCCACAATACCATGTTGCTTTTTCAGAACGACAGCTCTACCTTGAGAAAAAATCTATGGATCTAAAAATGGCAGGATGGGCAGATTCCACCTGGATCACAAAGAAATCGCAATGGAATCGATTTCTGAACTTTTGCGAGGACTATGAACTATCGCCGTTACCGGCTACTACCGATACAGTATGCTTATATATCGCTTATCTGTCAGATTTTCTATCGTACTCCTCTATCACCAATTATATAAGTGCGATATGGTCTTTTCATGAGTTTTTTGATGTACCTCACCCCCCAAAATCTTCTTATCAAATGAAAATGACCATGAGAGGTCTAAAACGAAAATTGGGCAATAACCCCAAGAGGTCTGAGGTTATTCTTCCGTCTCAATTGTCATTAATTTATCACAATTTGTGCCTTAAAATTGACCAGGACTTGATTTTCTGGTTTGCAGTGTGCTTATCATTCAGATGCCTACTAAGGAAATCGCACGTTACAGCCTCTGTTCATACTTTATTATTTTCTGATCTGAAATTAACAGATTATGGTTTTGTGTTATCAATTAGGTCTTCAAAGACCATACAATATAAAGACCGGGTCTTGTATATCCTGGTAGTTCGTTCGAACTCCTGTTTATGTCCAGTATTTATATGGGAAATCATCTCAAAACGATATTTCCCCTCAAATTCGGATCCTCTGATTCCTAATGGTTTTTCTCCACCCAATTTCTGCGCTTATGATTACAAGGTTTTTTACAAGCGTTTCAAACTAGAATGTAACCAAATAGGACTGAGAGGCAAGTTTACCCCTCATAGTCTAAGGAGAAGTGGAGCTACTTTTCTGTCATCCATGGGGATACCACTCCACGAAATTAAAGACATGGGCGATTGGCGCTCATGGAGTGTGTTATTGTACCTCAAAGACACTATGGATCACAAAGTGATCAGGGATTATTCGATTGCTAAAGAGTTATCAAAGTATAGTTAATGGGCTTGCCGTGTGTTAACTCAAATTAGCCACGAGTAATCCGCCAAGTAATACTCTGTTGTGTTATAATTAACCTATTATACTATTGTTTATATATATCATAGTTAGTGCTATTCGCACAGTAATATGTCTACCTTAATATATACGATAATAAGGTTATATATTTCCTCACCGAATACACCAGAGGGCAACACTGTTCATCGCCCGTATTCTAACGCTAGGTGGCGCTGGGTGTTACCGCGCCTCCATAGATCCAGCACTGCCGAACCAAGACGGAGTGTTGAGCTTTGTGAAATTTTTTTATTGTTATTGTTATGTGAAATAAATCCGTGTGTTAACTCAAATTAGCCACGAGTAATCCGCCAAGTAATACTCTGTTGTGTTATAATTAACCTATTATACTATTGTTTATATATATCATAGTTAGTGCTATTCGCACAGTAATATACGTCCCTCCGCCTGCGGCATCGGGACACATTTATAGCATCAAAAGACCTCGAACGGCCGTCCCTTCGGGCTCAATAACCACATTATCTCTAATTACTGTAATATGTTTAAATGTTTGTATTTTGAAACATGTATTATATATATTCAGATATACCTATGCATATAACAGAAGCGTATATCATTAACATAAACATACATATACATGTATGTGCACACCTGTGTCACTGTAAACGCCGGCGGCGGCGGCGGATGAAGCAGAACGCTCCGTTTCACAAACAGCTGGGAACAGGACGATGACGCGGAGATAGGTTTGACAGCGGTCTGTGTTGGAGAGTGTAGCACGTTGCACGTGGCGTCGTTACGGCCGGGCGCAGGTGCACGTAGGTATGTACACAGCGGCGCTAACGGCCCGTATGCCCGCCGTAAACTCACTCTATCCAGCACCGTGTGCATGTAAAACACCTGTTGTCAATATGTGAATTGTATTGAGAACTATCGACGTTCAACAACATTCACCTGATATTGTGAATTATATTTCTTGATGAAAATTCAGGGAACCCCAGTTGAGGTCAGGGGTAATATTTTGTACGTGCAATTTGCTGCCTCGGAGAGACAGAGAAAACATTTTAAATGCATCGGTGTTGGCTACGCTATGGTAATGAGGGTCTATGGAGAGGTTCCAAGCACTGTTTTATTGGCGTGAATGAGGATCAATGATTATGATCTATGTTTTACACAAGGAAAAAAATAATTTTATAAATTGAAAATGAAAAAGTGGATTAACAGGGGAAAAAATTTGCCATTTCTGAGATATTAAAAATTCTAATATGTATTCAGGAAAGGTCACTGCGTGCATCTCGAATGGATTTTTCATGTTATGAATATTCATATTAGATGTTGATCCTTTCCATCGAATGGTAGGTGTATACAATTAAAAAAAAGAGCCCCGAAGTTCACTACCATTTCATTTTGACAGTACAAATCCATCGTATCTTTATGGTGAACGTACATAGTTTACGGTTGTGATGTTTTACAATATCATCATTGCCACTATGCAGCTGGCGGTGTGAGAATCACTGGGCCCGGAATGTGTATTTAACATACACATTGACCTTCATATCTGACTACAGCGTCTCCTAGAACCATGGCAGCGACCCGACGCCACCTGCGGCCGTCAAAAGAGCTAAGGTAATTGATTCCGTGTCGCAGAGCCACATTCTACGACTTCACAAATTAGAGTTTAACACACTGCTGATAAACGAGCACGACGAGTGCTCAGAGTGAGGGGGTGGCCCCGACTGGGTGTCCCCATTCTACACGAGTTACTACAGGTTGTTATACGTGTCTCCGAGACTTTTCACATCTCGTCTCTTCAATCAACAAAGTCTGTATGCACCCTCTGTGCTATGTCTAGGTGGTTGCAGCTGCGCTTTCTATACTACAGGGATTAAATCATAAAGGCAGGTTAAATCCCATATTTTGGCACAAACATCAAAGAAACCAACAAGTTTTGGTCAAAGTCATCGTTCTCCATGAGTTTGACACAGAGCGATATGAATGAGGTGAAGCCCAGTGAATATCGCATAGCGTTCAAACAAGTTGGAGAACGACAACTTTGACCAAAACGAGTCGCTTTCTGTATTTATCTCACCCCTGTATACACTAAAAGAAATGAGACACTAGATATATAACATCATAGACCTTGGAGAATGGACTGTAATACTCATAGAAGCATGGAGAACGAGTTACCATTGTTAAACATATGGGACAAAAATACCGGGGGTGAGATAAGAGGTAAAACTTCTCCATAAATATTCTATTTTATTAGTGATCAGAATTAACTGTGAATTAATCAGTAGATTGTATTTTTGCAGAGTTTTTATGTTTGCCCACAGCATCTTTGTTGTGTGTAATTACATAGAGCCATCAACTAGGTCTTTCGTCTATTTTAGAGACATATACCGTATATTGTAATTTATTCTGCGTTATCATGTAAATATATATAAGAAGTTTCAGTCTATGCTGGTATTCCTCAGACATATACTCAAGCGAGGTGGACGCGCTAAGATGACCGCACGTAAACATGCGGCTCTCAAGGCACGGTCCATAACCTTTTCAGGGAATTTAATGAGAGACGTTGATGAATCTATTTCAAATTCAGATGAATTTTTCTTTTGGTGGTAAATGACATTTAGTTGGCGTGTTGAATGGTGGCGGAACCCATGGGAATGACAATGTGTTCACCTGTCAGACGATAATTGAGGCATCAATGAGACAAGCATCCATCTACGACCCAAGTCAGGGGGTGGCGCAGCGAGAGACCGCCTATCCTGAGCATGTTCTGCCACCCCCACGAAGCGATACTGATACAGGGATGACAGTTTGGCTCAGGGAAAAAAGTGTAAATACGATTCATATGGAATTTACTGCTTCAGAAAGACTAAGAAAACATGGAAACACATTAATGTTGGCCATGGAATAGGACTGAGGAGGTGTTGGGTCGTTCAACCTACTGTTTCATTTATACTATCTTTGCTTTATATAATAAAATAATTTTATGAACTGGAAATGGAAACAAGAATTTCCATGGAAAAATGGAAAGCTGACATTCCTGTATTATACAGCCTGAATCATACCAGCCCATGAAGCCATATGACAACACAGCCTGAATCATACCGCCCAACGAAGCAATACAACAAAACAACATGAATCATATCAATCCCATAAAAACATACAGTAATTCAGCCTGAAAAATATTACCCCATGAAGCCATAAACAAAAAAGCTTGAATCATACGACCACAATAAGCTTACAATACAGTCTGAATCATACCACCCCAATGTAGCCATTTGACAAAACAGTCTGAATCATACCACCCCAATGTAGCCATTTGACAAAACAGTCTGAATCATACCACCCCAATGTAGCCATTTGACAAAACAGTCTGAATTATACAACCCCAATGTAGCCTTTTGACAAAACAGCCTGAATCATACAATCCCAATGTAGCCTTTTGACGAAACAGCCTGAATCATACAATCCCAATGAAGCCATATGACAATATAACCTGTATATCACCCCCACAAAGCCATACAACAATACAACTTGTATGTCCCCCCCATGAAGCCATATGACAATACCAACTATATCATACCACCAAAAATGAAGCCATAGCTAAATTCCTGAACCATGCCACTCCCATCAGTAATGCAAACAGAAAATTTGTCTGCGGGTTTTAACCAAAACAATGAATAAATATAAGTTACTAGGCTTCTTGACTATGCATAATAACCTAGCTGTTGGCTGTTATCTTTATTAGTCTATGAAGTCAATAACATTCTTTTGACTAGCCACTAGTCACATTTTTTTGACTAGCCACTATATATGTGTATGTGTTATTTGATATAAGGTTAAAGTTCTCGTACCCTGATGGACAGAGGAATACGCTCAAAATGGTTATGTATCAATGTTTCCCCCAGGAAAAGAAATTGTAAAAAAACAACAACTCTAATCTAAATAAAGGCTTCTTAATCCGGGTTTATTGTTTGTCAAACTCTTAAAGAGAGTGGTACTGGAGAGTGTCCTGAATGAGGATGCAGTTCTCGTCGTTGCTACAACATGGACGTCTGCTGTGACTGAGATGAATAAGTGATATGTATGGGTAAGATCACATGACACACGCAGGCCCTCGACAATACCATAAATAAAACACAATCTCAACGTAATCCTCAGTTATCATATCACTTTGACACCATCAGTTTATCAACAGAAGTGATATGTAACATAATGACTCTTATTAATGACAATTTAATGAGTTAATTGATCTAAAGAGATACCCCCTTCAAAAGGCTTCGAGTAATCATTTGAAATGCTGATGTATCTCAGGTAGACAGAGAGACGGAGACAGAGAGTTACATAGAGAGGGAGGGGTACACAGGGACAGAGAAACAAATACAAAGACAGAGACACCGAGAAAGTTTGTCCAATACAGTAATCCAATGCCCTTTAATTATTCGCAATCAATAAAACGTAACAGAAAAACCGATGTCCCAACACCCAATCCACCACGTTTTAAGGTAATGAATGTGTAATTACAGACATTAAACTCTCGTCCCAAGATCATTGTGAAAATGCCATTAAAAGGAATAGACCTGACGTCTTTGCAGCTTAAATACAATAATAAAAAAAAAGCTAGTCCACGGTCAACGCCTCTTACTTATCTCCCTCTACATTTCATCACAAATATAAGCAAGTATCAATAATCGCTCATACATTCATTGAAATGCAATAATGATTGCCTCGTATGTTGTTGTTTCAGCGCCTTCATCACAGCAGACACTACATAGCCCTGTCTCAAAGATTGCCAGTCACCATGATCTCAAAGACAGAGTCTCGATCCTGGCAGTTGCGACAGCCCGTCATCCCATCCCAGTTTATCGGTGTTTTCACCACTGGACTGTCGTTATCACCTGTTACCTAGGAATACCTGGGCATGTCGAGTACAGAGTGCATCTAGTCAAATGAACGACTTTAACGCCGAATTTAAGCGACGCCTGCTTCGATGGCAGACAAAACTATCATGAACACAAATTCTGACTACGCTGATATAAATTTCTCTGCCCCAATGCCCCAAATTGTTGTTAAAAGATCTCAAACAAAGGTGGAACAGACGAACCCATAATTCAGTGCGAGATAACCGCACTGCCACCTAGTGAGTACATGATGGCTTACGTTAGAATGAATCATGCGTGTTGAGTGCAGTAGTACTGTTAGAAGCAGGGCACGTTTGAAAAACGTTTAACAAAAAACAGTCGTGACATGCAACATGGACACTAGAGGGGTCACGGAAGCCAATCTACATATAGTGTCGGCCGATAAGTGAGGTCTATTCTCTGAATCCGCCAGGTCACACCTGACGACCATCAACTCAGCAGACGACCGCTAGACGGCATGAGACACGAACCAAGACGCGTCTCAGACAACGTCCCGGCCAAAACACCTCAACTGAAATAGCATGCAGTGAATATTCCCACCCGGAATTTTTTTTTTTTTTTTAATAAAAAAAAGGTTTATTGACAAGAAATATTCATTACATAGTAGTTGCGACCTCCCATATTGATTGTCTATACCTAAGAGCATGTAACGTATAAGTGACATCACAAGGACGTATGGGGAGTTACACTTAGACAAATGTTTTCATACCCAGTACACATCAGAAGTAGATCTTTCAGATTATGACGACGTGGCAATAACAACTCTATGGCAAGCCGATGCCCTTAAAAAAGAATTCCAATAGATCTTTCGACAAGTCAAAGGTATAATTTCCATTAACCTACACTTAAACAGGTCTATAGCCACTATTCTTTAAACATTCTCTGGAATTTCATCCCATCATTTGGCTCCCACATACAGAGGAGAATGTGCTTGGTCCTTTTCATTTGATATCAACTATTGAGGTACTCGTAGTAGTTTACTATCTAATTCAAAGCAATTCATGACATGGATATGCGCTGTCCTGGAGATGTTGGGTCATATAGTGGGCTCAAGACTAGTTGACCACATCAGCCTGGGGGCAAAAGGTCAGCCGGCTGGGTATTCAATCAGAATACAAACAGACTATTGAGTTAGCTAACAAGTGAGTTCGCCAGCCAGCTATCCAGTCAACCAACCCACCAGTCCACCTGTCAGTCAGTCAGCCACACTATATCAGACAGTGGCCCCAGGAGCTGGTTGGCGGTGGGCCTCCCACAGCCTTAAACGAAAGGGGCGGCCGCCTTTGTCTGCCTGAATAAAACAAACGATTAACTTAAAGACCCCTACACAGTGAGGCGTATAGGCCCCGGGGAGTGGTGTATGTCCTCTGAAGTGACTCCTGAGAAGGGCTTGGCGGCGGGGCGAGCTGGTGACAGCTGCTCATCCCGCCCACTTGGTGAGCTGCTCTCTGTGTTGGCAGATACAACGACAAGCTCTCAGCAGCGCCCCCTACACAGTGACCCCTCACCAGAGGGCGCCCCGCGCTGTATACAGGCTTCTCCGAGCAGCTCCGAGCAGCTCCCGGATTATGACCCGAGCCGACCAAAAAGTTAATCAACAATACCCACATATATCGCGTCAAGTTGACGACGGAGTGGTAGCTACTTCATCGGGGTCTAGATACTGTATAAAGGCACTACTGTAGGCTCTACCATTGCTCATAGATATATCTCTAGGAAGGCTGAAGGGCGCTATTACTGCTCGGTTGGCCTAGTTTTTGCGCAGTGGCAGCTGTCAAGTTCGTATAATGGCATTGAAGGATGGAGGTGAGGTGTGTGTTCGCTGCCACTGATGTCTGTTGTAAAACTATGCTGTACCTGCTGTTTGGTTTGCCATGGTTACTGAGTCGTTGCCTGGTGAAAAGGTCATGTAGAATTTGTGCTGAATATCTCGGTCGTCACGGAGTTACTTTAAGCCTTCCTGAGCTCACCTTATGTTCAATTATTCTGGCTGTACAGTAGTTGGTATACTGCTGTATGCCGCACAACACCGCTGGCATTCAGCTTTTCGTTATGATAATAATGAGCACTGTATAAGCATAACGTGGTGTATTCAATCCAGGACTACATTTGTGACCATACACCGGTCACATTCACCCTTGTTCCTTTTGATGTAGACTCTATTACGTGGCATAACTTGCCAGATTTAAATTGTTTGCCACATGAAAAGCTAGTGAGTGTTTGGTCGGTTTGATCTATAGATTTCTATGCAGGGGTTGCAGTATATCTTCAAACTGCCTTGAGAGAAGCAATGTTTCTTAAATGTAGTGTCGTCGTTCAGCTACTAAGGTTAACATGATGCATTAATACAAAAGAAATTGCATATTATTTCTTGAACCTATACAATAATCCATAGTCTATGTTACCATTAAACAAACCTTACAATACCGATCTCTACTGGCTATGATCCAAAAGCAGCTGTGTCATATGCATGCTCCAACCTTAAATCTTAAAAACATCCATATTATTTTCACATCTGTTGAGAAAGGGTGATCAAAAACTTTGCATTCCAGATATTCACCGCGTTCCCGGTGGGTATTGGTGAATACGTTTAGTCTGCAAAAATCTCTTCATAAACATTTCCTTTTTCTCGCAAGCGAATACTGCGACTGAGAGCCCATGAAGCAAGGTGCAAAGAAACACTGAGATGTAAGATCAGGGGTAGGACCATCAGTCTCTGTATAGAATCCTCATGCTATTGCAGTGTAAATCTCTGTCTGGAGAGTCCAGAAACAACGGTGATAAACAACTGAAGACAGAACAACTCGGATCTTCAGTAGGTGAGAGCCTCGAGATGTCCCGTATCTAGGCCAAACCCGAGCTGAATGAGAAACTCGGCAATTTCCGGAAATGACGAGCAGCTCAGGGCGGCAGCCCGACGCGCACTCTCCATACAGATTCTCCATTAATTCTGTAGGTCAAAGTATCTGCGTGGAGAGTGTAGAACTGAGTCATGAGTCTCGGCGAGCAGCTCACAGGACAAGGTCAGTAAATAGGTCACGCCTCAAGTGCCACTCAGATCCTCTCTGATATTGCCCTGACTCGGAATATAACGCGTGCCTATAAATATTCAGATGCCCACAATTATGGAGCTATTATAAACTGTTGCAGACCATCTATTCTCCCTCAGGTCAGCGTTGGATATCCATCTATTTCCAATGTCAATGGAAACTATCAACAGTTCATTTGGGTGGGTCAATAAGTAAACTACAACTATTCCGAAGTATTTTCTCACTGCTGCTTTAACCCGTGAAAAATTATCTCTGAGTGCAATATCTATGGGATCTCTAATCCTATAAAAGAATAACAATACCATTTCAAGTTGGGAATAGTCAATGGAAAGCCATAATATCTACAAACCCCTGTTACAGTTCATACAAAATGCCATGGCTAATCAGGTAAGGGTCGACAGGTTACACATCAAAGGTCACCATAAATGCTGCACTTGTAGCAAAGCCTCACTCCTTAAGACCCCCGACTTCTACAGTGTGCAGGGCCTGTGTGTCTGTGAGAGTTAAGGGTGTATTGAGCCTGTGTGCCGGTCGTGAACAGTCACTTTAGTACGAGGGTGATAGCCCTGATTAAGTGCATGTCTGAGCTGCTATTTACACCCTCACAAAGCACGACTCGGGTTCCTGACTCAACAGAGGCTCGTGGATAGAATATCTATAGTCGCCATTCTGTACGAGTGAGTGTTGGCATCTTGTTCAGCACAAAGGTCATACTGCCATCTGC
The DNA here is from genome assembly GCA_950022655.1 of Alentia gelatinosa. NCBI lineage: Eukaryota > Metazoa > Annelida > Polychaeta > Phyllodocida > Polynoidae > Alentia > Alentia gelatinosa. The sequence goes on from OX465592.1 coordinate 36,843,703, forward strand.
CTGCGATACCAGGTGGGGCAAAAACTGCCAATAGAAAGGAGAAAGAAGCCATAAACGGGGAATAATCTGTGGTAATATGAAAATATGACGTTTGTTGAGACAGCTGTGTGTATCCTATTTGAGTTTTTACCACTTCAAACATTTACATGTACTTCTATAAAGAGAATTTATTCAAATTCTTAATGGATTGTGGACATAATTATTTCCCTTTTTTTTCATATCACATCTGATATCTGTTTGGCATATGCTTAATCCTTCCAACAGGTTTTCGATCTGGAAATTGCATCGGACGACATTCACACCTACAGGATGTTTGCCATGTGTCGCGTCGGCCGATATCTCTATCACAAAGTCTTTTATGCACATCAGGTTTGCGATGGGTGGAATCAAAGATTTCTTCAGAAACAAAAAATTCTGGTGAACAACCCATTCCTGCTGCCAGCACGTGACAGGAGGTAAACAGGGGATCGCACAGAGCGCCATAGAGCGGCCGCCACCTCCACTATCACTCCCAACATGTCGCATTGGAGGACGGGGCTTTTTGGAGGAGCAGGGAAGTGGTCAATACATTGGCGGCGGCACAGTAAGTGTTGGGAAAGCTGGATGTAAACACAGCAGGCCAGGCTGTACACTCAGGTATGCCACTCTGACGTTCGGTCCCAACTGGGTCATATATACTCTCTGGCAGTGTGTCAATAGGAGCCTGTTTGAGGCTTATGAACTGGCGACAAAAACGTGCCTGTTGGTGGGTGTGTTGGTCGGTGTGGGGAGGCCCACCAGTAAGTGTAACCCGTGTAGCCTCTAAGAGCACACCACCATCTCGTCCAATATTTACACTGCCGGGATAATTCTACCCCGTCTTTGTTATATCGCTGACACCATTTTCGGTGCCACTTTGCCTTAGAAATCCAGGCTTATATTAGCACAGCAACTCTATCAGCCCCCTCCCCAAAAAGATTAAATTGAAGAAAAATACACACTCCAATACATCACACCAGTGACACAGGTCCGCCAGTGCACATCTCTCCAGGGTGTTTGTTTGACAGCTGTCTACAACTGGTCTAGTCTCGCCGTGAAAAACCTGACCAGCAGAGTTCTCAAACGGCAGTGTAAAATGACCTGTCCCTGCCTTATGTGAACATTATGCCGTGCCTATGTTACAAATACCACGGATTTGATCCTCTGATGGGGAGACGGTGGCATGCATTGGGATAGATCCATGTGTGACGTGTGTCGCCTTGTGTGTGCATGTTTGTGGAGGTGGGTTGTTGAGAGGCGGTGGGACCAGAACGCTGAATACAAGTGGTTTAAGCACCCAGGCACCTTGATCTGTAAAGTCGTTGGGCTGCAGAGGGTGGGTGGGGGTGAGGTGGGGGTGGTGGTTGAGTCTCAGGGGTTCATGTCCACATGAGGAGTGAGGGAGAGGAGTGGCAGTGGCATGTCTTGCCGGGATGCATGCATGATGCTTAAAACCGTGACGAGCAAACCGCTGGTCCATCTCACATCACCATCCTGTGAAGTGGGCCCGCCGGTGGGCCTCAGGGAGATCTAATATTCTCGGGTACTGATCATAATTCTGATACGTTTAAAATTCTACCCTGACATGGTCCTTCATATTCTTTCATTGACAAAACATCATAGGGTATTTATCAATATATATCAAAAGCATCCCCTTTAAAATCCATTTGTTGTTTGGGTTACCCATATCCAAATGCAGATCAGGGTCCCAAAAGGTTTCAAGTGGTTGAACTTCTGAAATCATAAGACTAAATAACTTAGTAAATTGACCACGTTATCCAGCGCACCTGCTGCATGTCTAACACGGTGACACAGAAATCCACTGGTGCAGTCCGAGAGTAGTTGGAGTCTCACAGGAACCTTTGAAGTTGAAGGTGTTCCCTTGTAATCAATTGAATTCTGTGTGTAAGGATAGTTGATTAGAACTAATCGCTAACTATAAAAACACTACTATCACCGTCTATTACCAATAAATAGACTAGCAACATCCTTTCTTAGCTAACGATAAGAATGAAGACTAAGTTCCACCACCAAATGTTTGGATCACAAGATATTTGATCAGGTGTATAGCAAACTTATCCTTAGCTAGTCCTTCTTTTCTATCTCATGCAATGGTGACAGATTTATCACTCTATATTTTCAACCCAGCTTAAACTCTTTGTACATGTTCTTGCCAGGACAGCTAAATATCAATGCCTCTTCATATATATGTTCTTGTTAGAACAGCTAAATATAAATGCCTGGATCATTTCTATAATCAATTGTATACTTTTTGAATCGGTAAATTACAATTGTAATTGCGTTTATCTTTCTGTGCTGTCTGCCCATTCATAGATTTTTATCGCTTTTCTTTATTTCTTACAATGGTGGAATAATCTTTATTTAAACTTTTTTCTTGGTCTTTATTCCAGGGAAGTCTGCATTCCTCTTTTCCATAACCTTGAGGGCTTACTTTTATGGATGAGCAGGTTGTACTTGGTAACATAGAAATAGCTGCTACTGATGTGCTCTGGCGGGTTTCCTGCTCAGGGTGCTCACGACTATTGTGGTGAGATGTAAAAACCAAAGGAGTGTTAGAGCTCTCTTCTCACTGCCAAAACTGTTGAAACCCAAGCATGGAGTATATGAGGCTTGCCTCTGCTAGCCTTTCAATATGACCCAACCTGGAAGGGTTTGGCTGATTATCTCCCTGTATCACTCTCCATACACAACCTATGTTGCACTCTAAATCAAACCTTTGCATGGAGAGCAACAACATTGAGAGAGCAGACGACCTGAGCCTCGCTGGTATCAGCCTGCCGTGAATACTCACTTAGTATTGGGCACGAGGAGCTGTCGACACCTGCCAAGTACCAGCCACTGCCACAGCAATGCAGCCAAGAAACGTACTATTTCTTTGTTAACCTTGTTGCATTTCTTTCTTTCACACCTTTTTCCTTTATGTGCGTGAGCATGAAGGAAATTGCATGTGTATTAGTAGAAGAAGAGGCACGGCTGAGAAACATGCAATAAGAACACAAGTGAACCTCCATGGATGTTGTTTGTAGTGTGTCCCGATGAGGTACCCGTCCCCCTACCATCCTCTGCTCACAGCCAACACACGCACCTCCATACAACAAGCACCAGGTACCAGCAGACTGCTACCACTAACACCACCTGGCGGGAACAGCTGATACGTGATACACGCAGGTCCGGGTAGGTTCGCCAGGGTAGCCGAGTACGTCAAACCGAGAAAAAATACAACTCCAACATCGAAGTTTACCTTTCTGTAAAATATGTCATGTAGTCTCGGGATTAATGTATGTGAAATAAATATCTTTGCATTCCCATTTTGGCGTATAATTGTGAACAGATTGTTGCACATGTGCCAGCAGGTGATCATCGATGAAATGATAGCGAACATAATGCCCGCGGATATTTACCATAGAAAATATTAAGTGTACCTTCTTTTCAATAGGGGCCGCTTTTTTGGTATTTTTATCTCTTGTTACTTCTCTCCCACTTACATACAGAATACAGACACAAATAACCCAACATTACAGAAACAGCCGAACTTAGTTTGTCCTGATAGTCTATATATGGTATATATAGGTATAATGTCATAATGATGTACACCTATGAATACCATAATAACGGTGCATTTATAGACACACGTGTGACAATGCTATGCTCTAGCTGTCTCCCCCTCTACGTACATCCCCCATGCACGTCAACCACTGTGGCCCTTGTCGCTGTAAACACCATATTGTTGTTATGCGGCTATGACCTCCAACTTATTGGTTTTTTTCTATCTTGCCTGAGGCCCCAGTCCCGTTACCACAGGGAGGTATGATCGCGTTGACCACAGACAGTCCCCTGGTTACAGTAACCACATAACGAGATGTGATCAAGTGGTGAGCCACGGATGTGGACCACTGACCCTTATTCCTCTCAGTCGCCTCTTCATCTGGTCTAATTTTCATATTTTATCCTTTAAGAGTTTTATCATGAGCATCATTTCAATATAGCGTATATGTATAGTATATAGCCGTAAATTAACAAGGCATATATAAATAATAATATTCCCATTCAGCTGCGAACAATTAAAGGGTGTACACAGTCACCATCTTCACTGATCGCATGATGACCGTATACCACGTTCATACATATGATGCATACACATACATAATGTCTAGACTGTTTGACTTAGGGTCAAACAGACACGGGTGAGTACAACCTCGTCACGGTTATGGACCGTGGAGAGGACGTGTGTAGGGGTGGGGTAAAGAGGGGCGTAGGGGGAGGGGGGCGTCACCACATCGTAAGTGATACATGTTACCTGTCAGAGACATCTTCAACCACACGTGACGCTTTAGACCTGACCAGGCGCCGCCACTAAACAGAGTATGTTCTTTATAGGTGTTGGCTCTGTGCTACTGGGTGTGAAGTCAGAAATACGAGGTGTGAACCCTGCAATACTGGGTGTTTACTCCTATATATTCACTGACACTCACAGAAGTTACCAAAGCTAACTCTGATATGTCACCAATCCTGATAACTATAATATGACCAGTACCAATCCGCGAGGTAAAAGATCAGATTACTCCTGTATTCAACTCATATATGAAACTGAAGTATTTGTAAATGTATATAAGCAGCTATAACGAGACACTATTTTGGACGTTATAGGTCACATATCAAACAGCAAATAATCAATATATCATATTCCTAATACCGGGCTCAGAAAAGCACAGCGGTGTTTACTCGACTGCCACTGACTGTCATCTCGTCTCTCATTTCACAAAAACCCTGTCACTTCAGTGAAGACAAACTGTCTTTACCTCCATAGCAACGCGTCCCTCCCTGCCCTAGTAACCCTGGTAACCCGAGCCTCCCCAGCCAAGTGTGAACAACCTGAAAGTGGAAGGAATCCTCGTCTTCTCACCGGCTGACTGAAGCACATGGTGCGAGGGACACCTGGAGATACCAGGAGACACCAGGGGATACCAGGAGACACCAGTACCAGCGGACACCAGATACACCAGATGGTACCAAGACATACCAGTAAATCCCCAGATATACCAGAAGACACCAGATGGTACCAAGACATACCAGTAAATCCCCAGATATAGCAGGAGACACCAGCAGGTATCAGGGGACACCAGCAGGTATCAGGGGACACCAGAAGGTACCAGGAGACACCAGTAGATACCAAGAGACACCTGGGGATACCAGAAGACACCAGCTAGTACCAGCGGACACCAGTAGGTACCAGGAGACACTAGAAAGTACCAGGATATAACGGGAACTCCTCAGATATACCAGAAGTCACCAGAACTTACCAGGGGACACCAGAAGGTATCAGGAGACACCAGAACGTACCAGGGGACACCAGCATGTAACGTGGGACACCATAAGGTACCAGGAAATCCTCGGATGTACGAGGAGACCCCAGCAGGTACCAAGGAACACTTGGAAATAACAGCTGAAACCTGAAAGTATCAGGAGATACCAGGGAAGACCATGAGGTCCCAGGAAACATCAGATGGTACCCCGAGGTGCAATACAAGTGGCAAAAAAATCTTAGTGAAAAGCTCTACCATCCCCGTAGTCACAACCTAACAGTGGTGTATAGACCCACGTGAATGCTATTTCAGGCTCTGGGACCAATTATGGGAGACACCGCAACGTTAATAACTAGGATGACTAAGGTTTAACTGAAGGTAACATACCGTGTGCTTTCAATCCCTGTCAGGTGAACACAGAATCCATGGCGCTGCCAGGCGGGTAAATATATGAATACAAAACAAACCTACCGTGATGGTGAAATATTCCGCTGGTGAATAAAAAAAAACATACATTGAAAGAGAGCCGCTAAAATTTGTCCTACCTGGAACAACGCCAATCTCAGCCACTACTCTGATCCATCTCCAACGGAGATCGCTTCACAGATTCAGAGCCACTCCACACAGTTACCCTGACCCTGACCTGAGAGGGGGCCCCCTCCCCCTCAAACCCCTTTCCCATACTCCCCGTTGGATCCCCCGTTCCATCTTCACCCTCCCTCTACTTGACCTGACCCTTGACCCCGGTTTGACCTAGTTTTCCAGTCAGATGGCGTTATGGTCTGCGTGTAGCATGTTTAATATTCGGGGCCGGCTGACCCCCATTTAGGGTCTCAGTGGTGTCCAATCTGCACCTTCAGTGTTGAGCGTGCGGGCGTCATATCCCCTCCCTCACCATAGAGAGGGCCGGCGCATGACGTGATGGATTACATCTAACCTTCAACGTTCATCTTTTTGAAAGGAGACGGACTGAGGGAATAGATGCCGATATTTAGAATAAACCATATACACACACCCTTAACTTCCCCTTGCAATACGATGCAGTCTTTATTTTTTGGTTCAAGTCTAGATTCATAGGATATGTATACTCATACGTGAAACTAGAGTGTGTTCGTCAATATTTGAATGTATAGCAACTGTTATCCTACCCCTAATATAAAATCCCATAGGCTTAACATTGGATTTCCGTATGCCACGCTGACTGGCATACGGAGTTTTATATGCCACTAGTGGCATACAGCATTGTTATCACGTAATATTCCAAAATCGAGGAGATAGGGTAGGATAAAATCAAAACCCGATTCGTTTTAATCTTGGCCACCGCATTCCACTCCTGAAGTTTTGGCTCCGGACTTCACTCGGCTTCGCCTCATGAAGTCACTATGGCAAACTCCAGTCGTGGAATACGGTGGCCAAGATTAAACCTCATCCAGTTTTACGATAATACTAAACCAGCCAGGTTGTCCAGGTTCTAGTGTATTGTCAACTATCTTAATTACAAACCTGGGGCCCGTTTAATAATCTAGGATCGTACATGTAGACCCGTTTCGGTATGCCATAGAGACCCAGGGAAGATGTGGGTAAACGTTATTCAACATTTATGGACGACCTTATGGAAGGCTACTACTGACTTAGTGAACAAACTTAAATATTATTAAACGATAACCCTTGTACGAAGTACAGAAAATGGTTTTTATGTACGATCCTAGATTATCAAACGGGCCCCAGTTATCTTATCTTTGCTATATTTTTATTTCATTTTCCTCGGCCAATTTGCCTTGTTTGAGAATATCCGTAGCCACGCATCATTTTAACGTGTTATACTATAACGTAAACACCGTGTTATACGATAACGTAAACACCGTGTTATACTATAACGTAAACAAACAGAAACACCACTTAACCGTGCTGCATCACTCAGCTAGGAACCCGCCCACTACCAGCACTCTGTGAAGACTCACTCTGAGAAACATAACGCACTAAACATGGCCGCACAAAGTGTGTTATCAGATACAGTGCACCTCCATCAACCTTCTCCTCGCAACAGGAAACCAGGCTGCGTTTACAACATGAAAACCTCTTAAAATAACCCATGAAACCGATACTGATACAGACAATATTTCTTCTTTGTAATGTTCCACTACTCAGCCCAGAGATGTCAGTTGGGGGTCAGGAAAAAATGTGGAAATATCTTACATATGGAATATACTGCCTCCGAGAGACTGCGAAAATGTGGAAAATATGTCATTAGCCACGGCATGGGGACGAAGGTCTGTGGAGAGGTTCAAACAACTGCTGTTTTGGCACGGACAAGGGTCAATAAAAATCTTGTTTTCTTTTTTACACAAGAAAAATAATTTCAAATACTAAAAATAAATAAGCATTTCCCATGGAAAAGTGGAAAGCTGATTATTTCTGACGCACACAACAGGCTTTGCTCTTAACAAAGCCGACACAGCTCGTGTGTTGTCCTTTATAGAGACACTCACTCATTGTGGGTGAGGTTTGTAATATTTAGCATCCACTTTAACCAGGTCATGTGGGCAGAGAACGTATGGCTCATGTGACTAAATGCACGCTGGTCACAGCCCGAGGCCCCCGGATAAAGGTAAACCCAAACCCAAACCCCATAGTGCGCCGAGAGCCGTCACGAGTACGACCGGGAAACCCCGAGGGGCATCACCTGGGAATATAGACATTTCGTAAATATGCAACCATACAGCTTTTCGGTGTGGGCGCAGAGTGAATCTTATATGTAGGAAAATATATACCGAAATATTTTATAACCAACCTCCACAATAAAACTTCAATTCACCTAGAAATGCCGTAATATGTTCGTAAGATGTTGAAGAATGATACCTGATAGTACCAGGGGCCCGTTTAATAATACAGGAACTTAATTGTAGACCCTTTTCTGTATGCCATAGACCCAGCGACAACGTGGGTCAATAACTTTATTCAACACTTCTGGGCGACCTCATGGACGGCTGATATTGCCACAGCAAACAGACTCAAATGTTATTAAACGATAACCCGAGTGACATAAAAGGGCCTTCATGCAAGATCCTATAAATTCAAACGGGCCCCAGTTCTATAGCTGTAGACCACATTACTATGAAACACTTAAAGTAGCATGGTTAAATGCCCCTGCTCGGAAATTGTGGCAATGTAATAGATGGGCTGCTCCTGCTGGTAGACACTAAAAGGTGTTCGCTGTCCTGGAGAGAGGCCAGATATTGCTGTTAGCAGGCAATGAGGTGTTGATAGTGCTGGACAACGTCTGTCACTACCTCAGCCCACACCCTGTGAAAAACCTCAAATATAACCTCACTAAGCTAGGCTGTATACCCCCGGATGTAGTATAGGAACACTGTACTCTAACATGTATATCCACTAGATTTGTGTCTGCACCAATCACCGAGTCTAGAAGTGAGGACATCGTGGTAGAATCAGCTACCGTCCATAGAAATCAAGGAATGATCCATCAACCGACCATGATTGATATTCACACACTCGAGTGTGACGCCAACCAGATTTTTTTAACCCGGATTTATAATTTCTAACAAGATTTCACCTTCTCTCATTCTGTCGCCTCATTACTACTGGATTTAATCAGGATCAGGTTATCAAAGGCTCGACGCTGTCGGACTTGATTTAGACAATAATCGATGTTTTTTTTGGACGGGCGGCCATAAACTACGAGCGGTTGATTCGTAGTAATACAGGAGCGTCAACTAGCGTATTACGTCATCAACCTCGCGTGGTTTACAGAGCCGATCATCCCAAAACCATCGGCTGTTGTATTTCTTTCCCGTGGTCATTGATAATAAATTCTATTCCTAGAAATTCCATAATGGGTTCGGAAAAGCCGTAAACCATGGGAGTGGTTTACGGCCACTAATAAACCATATATTGTGGATTAATATGGCCCAACACATTTTTAATGGGACTTGGGGAAGAAATCTCTATTCACAGGCGTATCTAAGCGTTCAGAGGAAGTCAAACTGGAAGATCATTGTGTGGAAGAATAGTGTATAACATTGAACGCAATAAAGATCTATATAAAAAAAAAAGGAATGACACAAGCAAATTATATACTCTAAGATAAAACACTAATTTTCATTTATAGCCCATATCAAGCTAAAAACTTAACTCTACGGTGATTTCACTGCTTATCATCTATTACCTGTAATTCATGTTTAACTAATACTCTAGAGCGATTCAGCTGCCTTGTAACTGCCTGTGCTGAGATGGTGGATAATAGTTGCCGTCAACTTTCCCGCCCTTCTCCCGAGTCTTTCAGGTGGGGATCTGAGCGGAAGCCACCTCTACAGACGCGGCCTTGAGTTATAGCCTCGTTCTGACCCGCTCTCCCCCCGCAGACACCGCTCTCCCCCCGCAGACGCCGTCTGATGGCTGCTTCCACATGCCCGCCCGCTAAGACCTGAGACCCACGCCCCTGTCGGCCCTATGATACATTGCTTTCAGAAGCCCCCAACCCTGGAGGAGGCAGGAGGAGGATCAGGAGGTATCACTGTCTCCCAGTCGTAGCTCGTACCCGTCTCACCGGTATGAGCTTCCTGCCCGAGTCCGGGACTTGGGTACTGCCTCCATGTCTACTCCTGCCGTTCCCGCTACCTCCCTTAACCGCCCCCCCCCCCCCGTAACACTTGCCCCACCCTCCAGTCTCTCATCAAACCCCTCCCAGCTCCCCTTCTTAGCCCCATCCTTCGTCATACCCCCTACACCCCGACTCCCTGTTAAAATGGTTCATCGCCATGCCTGATTATTGAAGGTGATCCTTCTTCTTTTAAAATTCTCTGACATATCTGTTTCACTCTCCCAATACGATGCACGAATCTTGTGTTTTTTTCGAGAATACAAGTTTAATTTAAGATACCGCTGCTTTTGCTTCAGTCAGAGCTCTATATCAACTTAAACCAAAATTTCATAATAAGACTACATATCTAAGAATCCTAAACTATCTACAAGTGTTGTGACAGAATTTAACATTTGATGACGTGATTATCGATGAGGAAAACTGGAGGTGTGAAGCCAGTCAATCAGAGTCTCCTTCCAGCTTCTCAACGCAGCTTCGCAGTGCCATGGCTACGAGAGCTAAATATCGTATAAAAATTGCCTATTGCACATCAAAAAAGATTTTTCCGAATATATTGATTAAACTAAAAGTTACTGAATTACGCATTATTTTCTACGGATAATAATCCGCAATTCCTGGGTTTAATTCATTCGAGGAAACAGATAATAGCAGGAGATGGATACTAAATACATAGGCAATAATCGATGATTCTTTTGGACAGGCGGCTATAAACCATAGGTGGTTGATGCGTAGTAATACAAGAGCGAGAGCGATTGTATTACATCGTCAATCTCGGGTGGTTTACAGAGCCGACTGTCCAGAGGCCATCGATTGTTGTATTTCTTACCCATGGTCATTTACAATAATTTCTATTCCTAGAAATTTGATAATGGGTTTGGCAAAGTTGTAAACCGTGAATGGGTAGTGGTTTACTGTGGCCCTCATACATTTTCAATGGAGAATTTGTAATCCATGGATAAGAAAACAAACGATGGTTTTGTGAATAGGCGGCTTTCTAAACCATTCGAGATTGGCGTCATAATACACTCGCTAACGCTCGTGTAGCACTACGCGTCAACCTATCGTGGTTTACAGTCGCCTGTTCACAAAACCATCGAGTATTGCCTAAATATATCATAAGCAAATGAAAAGAATCCAGGGAAGGAAGCGTGCTCTCCCGAACAGGAACATAGACTGATGGAAGTTTGTCATGTGCAGTATCCTCAGCTGCTGAAATAATCTATATAGACACACTTGCCATCATCATCCGGACTTAAAGAAGTACTTAAACCATGAGACAGCACATTCGCTTGATTACATACCCTTCCCTTCTATATACGGTTACCATGATTATTATAACACCATACTATATCCGGGATGTGAAACTATACATTTTATTTACTGAGACTTGGGATCTCACAACGATTCTTATTGTGTGCAAAACAATATGGACAGTGGGTTTTGACCGATGTTACTTGTGAAACCCTCCTCTCAATACAAATTAGGCTGAAAGCAGTGTCTAATCATTACAAATGTATGCTCCAAATGGTCATCCATTCATTAGCACTGGAACAGAAACCCCACTCGTCGCAGGATGTCTAGATTTATCCTGCTTGATCAGAGGACAATATCCATTGCCGTGACTTGAGGGTGGCTCAATTTTCTCCCTCGCTGGCTGACCTTTCACTTTTCACCTCTGATCCGTGACCTTGACTTTTGACCTTTGACCTCAGCCTGACTCACGCAGCCTGCGGACACGGAGACGGTAAATCTGACGGCAGTCGGGGGTACGGATTGTGCGCCATGCTCGCTGTATGCAGGGCGTGAGGGGTGGTATCATAACATGGACGGGTGGTGAGAGGGAGTGGGGTGGTGAGAGAGGCATGGGGGCGCCATGGAGGCTGGGAAGAGATCTTAAAAACACACTGTGCACATGAGATTTTCACTGTCTCATGCCATCCACACTCCTCCAGCCGATGACATTTATTTTTATTTTGTTTCCTTTTTTCCCATTAAATTATCATTTTTCCATCCATAAATGAAATATATGTAGAAAGCATTTCGAAAGTCTCCCCGCATTATTTGTCTGGTAAAATTACAGGCTTTTGCGAAATAGAAATGTCACCAACTGGAATCTATTGGATCACAGCAGTGGTTGAAAGGCAGGGGAAGGTATATATGGTACAAGTATGTCATCCAATATTGAAAGAGACATGAATGCGAGGGGCAAGAGAAAATGGGAGGTGGTGGTTGTCACATTAAGGACTCCATGACTTGACTGGGGTAGAAACAGCAATTGCTTTGAGGGATAAGGCCGAGTGGAGTGGAGTGCAGAGTGGAAAATGAGATTGGCAACAGAATAACCATTCAGACACGTCTGGTGAGTCCTGATTCAATCTGCAGCTAGCTGAATCTCACAGCAAGATTTGATAAATCCTATAGAGAGTGGCGTGAGAAGCCACCTTAAACTAGTTATTAAAACTTAATCAGGTTTTATTTGGTTAAGAGGCGGCAGTATAACAGCAGATCCTAGGGGTAGGAGGGGTGTTTGGATTCGGATTGATTAGGAGAGAGAGATGCGCTACCTTATGACACTGTGAGGACTCATTACCGGGAGATGAGTGTGGGATTAAGGCTCTGTTCATGTGACCTAAGAGGATTAGGCTTATGAAATCAGGAGGTCTGAAGTTGGAAAATCTTCCATGCAAAAAAATGAAATACAATGAGGACTTGAAGAAGGTCAGGGAGAAGGTGGTGGCACTGCTGTGTAAGGGGAGGGAGAATAAGGAGGGGGCTTGATGTCACAAACAATCGCTAGGGGGCACCACTACAGAGCTTACCTTCATGGTGGCCAAGTAGTAGACAATGGTATCCGTGGACTTTTGACAGTAATCTGCAAAAACTCACAATAGGACGCTCAGTGATAATAGGTTGGAATGGAACTCGGGCCCGAAGCCCCTTCATGTTCTCTCTGATTGAGAAATGAGGTTTGGGGAAAAGGAGAGTTCATAACTGGAGGGAAACAACTGAAAGCTAAAGTTCATTTAAGATTGTTCAGGTGATAATTGTGCTAGATTAAACTCGATACCATAATTGATAATCTCTAACAGTCTCGCCGGTAAATCAACTAAATATGGCTATATCTCAAATATCAGCATTTCCTTTAAGGAATATATAATGTTCATATCAGAAGAATAATATATAAAAAAATATATACATGGGTTGTTCAAAACAGTTGGGGTGGGGATGCGAAGCGGCAAGCGGGATTTGGTATGTACATATAATATATATACGATACATGTATAAAATACAAATATAAATACTATTCGTATGGTTAGCGATTAATTCCATGGCTGTTGTCATGAATAATTCCCGTGGCTGTTGCCATGACGTAGCCGATGTTTAAACAACTAACAATTTACAAAAAAAAACATATGAAAAATAGGGAGAAAATTTAAGAAGTCATGGATCAGGAACACAATCGAACCCTCCCCACAGGGGATCCTCTGCCACCGGCCATGTAAAACAGCCCACCCTTCCCCTCTCCCTGCCCCTGTACCCACCCTCCTCCCCCTCGCCCACACATCAGCGTACCGGGGTAGTACATGTATAACTGTCCCCTCTTTCACTGACTGCTTCAGAGACCCTGTTTTTATGCCCCGTCGACTTTACATCATACGCCTTTGGTCGCCATCTTACCTCAGGCTTGAAGCAGATCAAAGAAGCTATGGCGGCTTGGTATTCGTTTGTTCAGTGCATTTTTATCTTCAGTACATATGCCCATAATACACAGTGCATTTATATGCATGTAGGAATATGCTTAATAACGTTATAGATGTCTCTGTGTATACGACTTATAATCATAAGCATAGGTCTATTCAAACCACATAATTGTGATATATATTCATCACATCTTAGGATTTTTATATCATAAATGTGTATACTTATAAATGTAAGATATATGTAAAGCCCAATGTAAGATATATGTAAAGCCCAATATACATGTATAAATATCATATAGATAATATCAATATAGTATACATAAACCTTGCCTATCTCCTTTTGCAGGCTATGTATGGGATTATTATATGCATACCCAGTTAGTATGTTTGTGCTCCTGTAAGGGTGGAATATGAGATGAAACAGGGTGGTCTTCTTACCGCTGGCCCAGCCTTGTGCATTGAGGCGTCTAATTCTATATGCCTACCACCACGACGTACCCCGCCCCTCACCTCCACACCACCCCAAACACCCCCCGCCAACAACATCATTCACTCTGAACGTCAGCTCCCACTCGGGAAAACGAGACAAAGAAGTGTTACTGGAGGAGAATGGATGGTTAAATTCACCTTATCCTCCTCCTCTCGCTGAGTAACAACACCTGCACTTAAACCCGTATGAATGCCAACTATTGCCAAGTTCTCTTTCTATTTCCGTTCTAAATTGAAGTACCGTTGCTGACAAGAGACATTTCTAGGCGCCTCTTTAAAGATAGCTTTAAAATGGGAGTAGAGATTGTGCCGTATATGATTTGGTTATAACATTCAGATATGAATAGATTTTTGTGTAATTATGTTCTACATCAGTATATCACATATGCCTTCTACATTACTAACAGTTGCTGTATCTGAACTTGAAGGGGATGATGGCATGTTGATATTAATGATTAAGGACCTTGACAATACAGGTCCTACAATCCTTTTAAGAATGTAATCCACTGTTTCCCAACACTTTACAGGCGAAATAAATATCCAATAACTACCTGCTATGCTATCCACGAATTACAACAAATCAACGAAAGGCACAATTTGAGTCAGAGAATTTGCAGGCACATTGAGTACATTTCAATCGCCAATCTCTCATATAATATTCAGGCGTTTATGGAGCTAAATCAATACCAAACGCGTAATCAATCATCTATTTTTCCCGCTTTTTATTTAATGATTTCTTCCTCTCTGTGGCTGTGAATACAATTTTTTTTCATTACTTTCCAACCCCGGTACCAATTTCCATTGACAGGATCAAATTCCCGACTGCCATCCAATAATGGATGCCCTACTTGCTTTCATGGTGTTTTTGTCATGGGAATCTTGCCATCTGTAAGAGGGATGTCTATAAGACATATTTGTACACCCGGATAAAAAAGATGAAAGTATTATTTACCAACTGGCTGTGATTTTTATAGAATGACAAGACGATATCGGGCCCTACACTGGTTCCCTGTGCAGACAGTGTTTTCTACTTCTGTGCTGCATACAGCACCGTCGACGACAAAGCGAGATCGAGGCTTTATCGTAATAACTCTCCTTAAACCGTTAACCCACTAGCATATGATAAGTGACGACCATGATTAACCATAGAAGGGGCATGATGTGTATTAGAATTGCCAAACCTATAGTATTCTTATGTAGTTTTCTAAAGTCAGCCTTGCAGACTGTGTCTATGGCTGAAGGCTATATTTTTAATATATCTTGCGAAACAGGAAACCATTGTCGTGTTTGTTTGTGGAACGCCCCGAATAATGTAGCAATAGTTAAATTCCACCAAAGAACGTGTGTTTATCACCTATTCAGGTGCAACTCAGAAACTACTTATTCAGACTTAAATGTTCCTAATAACCTCACATATATAGATCACCATGGTGGCGAATTAGTCAGGTTTTGTACATTCTAGGTATGTGCAACACGGATGTCAGTTTCATGTGGAATGTACTTCTTCAGACTGAGAAAATTTGGAGAAGACATCGTTATTGGCCATGAAATTGGGCTGGGGTGTGTTTAAACCAGTGTATATTGGTGTGAATATGACCCAATTCGTTCTCTCTTTGTTTTACACACAATAAAGATTATTTCATAAACTGATAAAAAACAAGAATTTCTTGGAAAATAAGAAAACTGCTATCCTGTCCTAACGCATTGGTTTATCATCGAATTATAAACACAGGTTTTCTGGGATTCAGGCCAAGCCGTGCCGTTGTGTTTCTTGCTTGTCTTTCATCCTCACCGCAACGTTCCTATATTCCTGCTATACGACACTGGCTGTTATGCTGCGGCATAAACCAGGGCCCCCTTGAATAATCTAGGATCCTACATATAGACCCTTTTCTGTATGCCATAGACATCCATGAACGATGTGGGTCAACGTTATTCAACACTTATGGACAACCTTATGGACGGCTGATACCGCTTAGCAAACCAACTTAAATATTATTAAACGAAAACCCTTGTACAAGGTACAGATAAGGGTCATCATGTATGATTCTAGATTATTAAACGGGCCCCTGGGGTCTTATGCTGCGGCATAAAGCACCCTCAACTAACCTAGCTTCTAGCCTGCGTAACAAACACCTCTACAAACTAGTGACAGCCGTGCCGATTTCCACGAGTCTCGTCGCTGGTATTATGAGCAGTGCGGTGATTAGTGAGCAGACACATCCCCTCCGTCACAGGAGGCAGCTTTGTTACTGAGACCAAACACAGCAGCCTGGAGGAGGTCTGTCAGGCCCAGGAGGAATACTGGGCTGGTGTAAGTGTGTTTGGACTGACACTTAACGGCCAGGTCTGCGGTCTGAGACGGCGAGTCGGCGAGTCGGCCCCGGGCTCGTGTTATGAGTGCGCCGTCAGTGTTTAGTGTGGGTGGTGAGCAGACATGCCCTTTGTGTGTCAGGCTCTTGATGAGAATGGGTTCTGAAAAATATACCACCAGTCTCTCTCCTCCAGCTCAAGTGCTGCAGTATTGCTGAAAAGGTTCTGATCGTTGAGAGAAAGGGGTATACATGTATTTTCAGCACTTTGCAAATATGGAATGGTATTCTCCGTTCAACCACAGGGATGTATTTTTCAGGCTGGGTAGGGACCGTGAGTGAATGTTGTATTACATATTTATCATATTTCAGCTACCTTTGAGATCCGTCATCTATAATCCTAAGTGACGTTACACCGATAGAGCTAATACTAACGCAGAGAGCATAGAAGAATGTGGTCAGTTAAACTATCTAAGTAGCTTTCCAACAGAATAAAACCTCCCAAAACATCAATGGTGAGACGTACCGACTGTTATATTAGTCCTGATCTTGGCCTTCTCTTTATTGTTCAGTGATGTAAACAAACTAAAACTGTTATGAAGTGCTTCTGTCTCTACTTTGAACAACATTTCGTCCTCCGAAATAACAATTCCTGAACCGCCGTCGTTGTCTTGCTTGGTCCCGGGCAGAACTATATTTTTATGCCACAACTTAACTTAGTTCCTACAAAAAATAAGATTATTCACTAATTGTTAAATTCATTCTATGGAGTACCTTTCAAACTTATACTTACTTACCAAAGTCCGTTTATATTTTGTTTATGTTGCTATAAAGACTACCCCTGATGCCAAATTATGTTTACTTCGAGAGAATTCTTTTAGAAAACCCTCCTTTATTTTTAAATTCCAATCACCAATTGCATACACATATCATCATAGTAATCATAAATCATATACAGGGATGGTTGGCGGGAAAACTTAGTTTGTGGGCGAGAGTGTGGCAGTTGTCTACCGTCAGTTTCTATTTAGTCTGTACTTGCCTTGCGTACAAATACGGTACTTGCCTGGCAGAATTACCGTAAAATTACCAAAATAAACTCACAATTTGATATCGGTCCGCATGACTAAGAGATATTGTTATCGTAACAACACCTATCATCAGATGAATCCAAGGCTGGCTGTGTGTGGGGGTGGAAGGTGGGATATCAGGGGGAGGGGGCTAACTACACAACACACCCCATCTGTGTACGCTACTGGTACCCAGGCGTGCTAATACCTATACTTACAAATAGAACAATTTGCAGTCACCAGCGCCAACATGGGTGACAATAGATGCAGCCATCAATTTCCGGTTGATCACCAGTAATAACCGTGCATACGTGAGGCGCCGACTGCCCGCCCGCCCGGCAGGGGGCAGGGCATCGATCCCCGACCCCGGGCACCACCCACCTGGCACGGGGCGTCAGGAGGGGTGAGAAGGGGGTGAATGTGGGCGGGGTGGGGGTCATACGGAACTAGGACATGAGTCTCCAGCACCTGCCAACGGGCCTGGAGGATCCCTGATCAAGACATGATAATCCTGATCTGAGGTCTAATCGCTATAACTAACCAATAACGCTATCGTAAACAGAGTTTGACAGAGGCACAGGCACAGGAAAAGTGATAAAAAAAATGTGTGGTACAGAATGTGTCAACGGATGAAACTTTGTTCGCGATGGATGTGCTACCAGGAGCGTTTCCCCATGGCGTATGAGGTAGGGAGAAGGAGGGGCGGCCGTACAGCGCCAGTAATTGTCGTATCAATAAACCAGTGTCGATATCTGGTAGCGCGGGGAGTGCCACCCTCTCCCTGCCTCATGAATAAACACGACGCTGACGGACGCTGCCTGGGACGCTGCCGGGACGCTGCCGGGACGCTGCCGGGACGCTGGCCTCGTTCTGGGGAGGGCGGATACAGAAAAGCCCGGTTAGTATGTCTTTATTGGGAGTCTCCCAGTGTATGCTAAATGAGCCAATCACTATTCATGGCTTACAGACCGTGGCTGATGTGACTTGCGCGCTGCCATCGGTGATTTGATAAAATTCACCTAGAACTTCATCGTACGGGGATTACTTATGAACTTCTACACCTTCTACTTGCTCTGCCACAGTGCTGTGAAGTCTTAAGATGAATCCATGGTTGCCTGCATAGGATGATAAAAGGGGAATGGATGTTATGGCTAAAGAGGCCTCCTATTTGTCCCTGCCTACTTGGCGCGATCCTACTAAGACCATACCGCCAGCGCAGCTATTCCTACGTGGCAATATTATTATGTGGGCTTAAATACCACTTGAAGGTTACCGCAGTCATAGAGATAGAATGGGGAAATAATGCCTGAAAAAAACCGCGGGCTCAGTTCACAGTGTGTTAGACACAACCACTCAAAGGCAGCGTCAGCAAGAATTATTGGTAAAACAAACGCCAGCTACTGCTCCTACTTTACATCATTTGGGAGGCCAGAAAGACTAAAAAAGAAAAGGGAATGAACTGAAAGAAATTGGAAGAACGCGGGGAGAAATACAAAACTGAACAAGGAAGACGCCAGAACCTTGTTACAAATTTGCGTTTCCAGACGACTTTTCTGGTCGGCTGGTGACATTCATGGGCTGCTGACGCTGACGTTCAGTATTTTGAAATCGCGCGTTCACTCTGACCCCTCCCCTTGCTGGTTTCCGCCTCCCGGCTCCTGTAGGCGAGGGCGAACTACCGGGGGCCAGGAACCAGCACGTGTAAACACCAAGGCGCCACCTGGAGGGACGCCCCGAGACGTTTGTGAGACTGTTTCACTACATCATACCATAGATATACAGGGGGATATCTATGATCATACTAGAAACTAGAGCCAGTCTACACCACAACGTATAAACAGGGGAGGCTACACTTACTCACTACACCAAGTCATAGTTCAACAAAGGTGATAGCTACTAATTTACTTTTGATATAGTATTATGTCCTTAATTGAAATATACATGTACACACCAATATAGAGCTCCATTTTCGTAAATCACAATCCCAAGCATGGTGGAGAAAGTCTGCCTTCCTGAAGACAATTTGAAGATGACAGACGCCATATCTGATCAATAATCGCAATAAGACAGCCCTGAAATACTTCTTTCGTGACCTTTTCTATTCGTATACTTTCATATTCAAGTTGTACGTGAGAGCGAGGTTTATGAATAAATCTATAACTCTCGCCAGCTATGAATTGGTTTACGTTGAGGGCAGAAATATTCTATTGTCATTCAGTGGCCATGAGAACTTCAGAAGATACGAGGATGAAACTGAGAGATCGGACATATCATTTTTACAGCAGCTCACTCTGTCCAAACTTGTTATATTATATAGTTACAGATCTGAATTTATATACATCCCCCATTTCCCCATGTCCTGTCTCTAGGACGATCCCTCCGCTGGGAGAGTGCGGAGGGGTCTCCTGGTATGGGCGCGGGAGGTGGTGGTGTCTGGCGCCGGCAGCCTGTACACAAACACCCCTCCCCGAGTAGCTCCGAGCGGCTCCGAGTGGCTCCACACACGGACGTAGTAGACCTGCACTGCCCACAAACAAACAATGAGCTGCTGACTACCACCGCGCCCTAGACTCAGTGCTGGAGGCAGAGGAGGCGCTGCCCATTCCAATCTATGAGGATAAGATTGTACGTTATCTTATGACCAGGTACAGATGAGTACTGGGCTATGGACGAGTGCGGGAAGTATCACAGTTTAAAGAATGATGGTAGCCAATATGATTTATAGCTGGGGCATAAAGGTAGAGAACATGACTATTCAGAGAGAGATGTGGAGAAGAACTTACAAAATAATCTAGGTTACACATCTAGCCTCTCTTGTAGTAGCTATATAATGTAAAGGTACTCCTCAGACTACAGCTTTTTTCTTTGTACATACACTCTATACTAAACGTGACAATAGGACATTTTTTAGCATTTGAGCGACACCAATTTCTAGAGATCGCAGAAAGGGCTCTGAGCTGGATGGGGATGGGCGGGGGTGTGGAGTCGGGCTTGTGATTGAAATGCCTTAGTAGGGGATGCTGTATGGTAATTGGCAGCTTTGTCTGCGTCTGTCTCTCAGCAGGCCTGTGACGCTTGCAGCGCGCTCTAAGTTGCTGACTCTATGGTAATGTCTGCTAGAGCGACTCAATATAAGTAAGTGGATGCCCTTCTAGAGTACCTCAATATAACCTGCATGTCCTGTTAGAGCAACTCAAGCTGTATTTGTTCTCTTTCTTTTAAGTGAGCATCGCCCTTTATTTCCAGGTGTGTACTTATACATAGCAATATCACCTTTAACAGTTCCATGATATGTTGTAGCGTCAGTTGCGTACATCCTATATCTGTTCGATGAACTCTCACAAAATTTCAGTTAAAAAAACCTACCGGCCTAGATTTGCGATAAACATTTACACATGATATTTCTTAATGCAGAATATGATAGACATGTACACAGGTACAACAGCTTGCCCTAAATACATCCCCATTGAAGAATTTCACTATTCATACTAAATCTCAGCTAGATAAGCTCCATATACATGTTCATGTCAGATTAGAGCTGTCCATTAGAGCAATAACTGCTGATTGGCATGTCTGGATACAGTTGCTCGCTATAGACACCCACTTGTCTCGGCAATCTCTCTGTGGGAACATGCCCGGATAGAGCAGCTAGGACTTAACCGAATAGAGCAGCTAGAACCTGCCGGGATAAAGCTGATACAACCTGCTGGGACAATGTATCTAGAGCTTGCCTGGATAGAGCAGCTAGAACTTGCCTGAATAGAGCAGCTAGAATGTGCCTGAATAGAGCAGCTAGAACTTGCCTGAATAGCTGAATAGAGCAGCTAGAATGTGCCTGAATAGAGCAGCTAGAACCTGCCGGGATAAAGCTGATACAACCTGCTGGGACAATGTATCTAGAGCTTGCCTGGATAGAGCAGCTAGAACTTGCCTGAATAGAGCAGCTAGAATGTGCCTGAATAGAGCAGCTAGAACTTGCCTGAATAGAGCAGCTAGAATGTGCCTGAATAGAGCAGCTAGAACTTGCCTTAATAGAGCAACTAGAACCTGCCTGAATAGAGCAACTAGAACCTGCCTGAATAATGCAGTTAGAACTTGCTCAGATAGGATAGCTAGATCCTGCCTGAATAGTAGATGGAACTTGCCTGAATAGAGCAGCTAGCACTTGCCTGAATAGAGCAGCTAGAACTTGCCTGAATAATGCAGTCAGAACTTGCCTGAATAGGGCAGTTAGATAAATAGAACAGCTAGAACTTGCTCCAATAAAGCTGATACAATTTTCCTGAATAGTGCAGCTAGAACTTGCCCTGATAGAGCAGCCTGCACTAGCTACACGCCCAGAGCAGCTCACGCATCTGGTGAGCAGCTCATCCTGCAGCACGTCGGGTGTGGGTAACTGTAGACAGGTGTGAGGTGCCCCCTGACTACAGCAGCCAGTCCATGAGATGAGGTCATTGATAAATCGCCTGCATGTCATTTGGGTTGTATATATTATCTTCGGAAAAGTGTCTGCGTTCTAAGCGACTGCAAAGGTGTAGGTCAAGTACATAAACTTGAGTATCTAGTTACCAACATCATGGAGTCTGTGTAAATCAGGTACAGCCCTGCATTAAAGCAAACAGAGTGTAGACCTCGATGCTTAAAGCGAGTTCAGAGGGATAAATATCGTGTATAAAGAATGGTAGGTTCCTGAAATATATAACCAGATATCCTTAAGAAAATTCTAAATTTCCAAAATTATATTTGCAGCAATTATGGTACTGCTTAAGCATGGAAATGAATAGCTGTTCGGGGTGAGAATTTCTCCGGCATACAACACGAGTTTCCAAAAGACGACGAAAAAGATAATCTCAGGAATTTAAACCTTAAATTTGAACCGCACTCCCTGACGTCCCAATCCACACTCACACCATTTGTGAGGCAAAATCACAGAACGTGTGAACAACCTCGTTCTTTTGTGATCGCTAAGTATCTGCACACATTCAACAACGTAAGCAAATTCAACATGGGACGAGCCAGACGTGAGGCTTTCGCACTTAAGCCGCCGTGCACAGGCCCCAGTCTCATAGCCACTTTTTTTTTCTTTTTTTCAAAACCAAATTCCACCACTTCAATTCAGAAGAGGCAAAGGTATCTTTGAAGTTGTTCACAATATGACACGAATGACAAATATTTCTATATCAGATGGGGTAACACATAGTTTCTGTTATTTATTGAAGATGTTATATTCTCTAAATTGAACGGGTTGCGGGACTTATACTTATAATTACATGGAGATAATGACAGACGGCTCACAGGGATGCTGGTTTCTAGTTAGGTTTTGGGTGGGAATGTGGTGCACATCGGCCTTTTAAGGTGGAAACAAAGGACTATAAAGACCTCCTCAATACCCAACTCTCTTCCCTTCTGTCTCATACACAGAGAGTCCTTTTCTCTTGAGGCTGAGGATCTCTCTCTTCTGTTTCATGGAAGCCCTGGGGGAATGGTGGTCTCTGTGTTTCAGTAGGGATTCACAATCTGCCCTGACACTTAAATGTGAACAAACGGCCCCTGGCCTTTGTCTCATCCGTCCATGACACACTCCTGATGTCTATCCCGCCTATGGTGCCTGGTCCTGATGCTTAGCCCGCCCGTGGTACCTACTCCTTATGATGACCACGTTTGTGGTGCCTTGTCTTGATGCATGGCCCACCGATGGTACCTGGCCCTGATGCTTTCTGGGGGTTGTTTAATTTTGAGGTCTCTTGAGTGACGACATTTCAGCGATAGCTCGTCAAACGCGTTTAATTATCCCTGTCGTCCATGGGGAGTGAAATCCTGAGTCAAAGTCTCGTTTGAGTGATCTCGATCGTGGCCCAGGACAAAATACACCTTCAAGACACTCTTGGAGAGACTTGATACCCCGTGGATCGTCGGCCACAACTGCCCTTCCCAAAGATAAGTCGAATTATTAAACCCAAACCCTCCTAGGACCTCACCTTGGACCTTCAAGTATCGTCGGGGTGTAAAATTAAACAGGCCCATGATGACCCAGCTTGTGGTGCCTTGTCTTGATGCATAGCCCACCGAAGGTATCTGGTCCTGATGATTTTCCTGCCTTTGGAGCATGGCCCTGATGCATACCCCAGCCATGGTACCTACACCTGATGTTTATCCCTCCAGTGGTACCTACTCCTGATGCATAGCCCACCAGAGGTGCTTGGTCCTGGTGCTAAGCTCATCCGTGGTACCTGGAACCCTGTTACGATACCTCGAGCACTTATCTGCCAGCAGCAGAACTGGTCTTAGGAAGGTGTTTCCTAGACAGGGTGCTGTAGAGAAGTTTTATTTGGATAAAGCTGTGCCATAAATGCGCAGGTGCGATATTTCGACTATGCAACAGAAACGGTCACTATCAACGATTATCGTTACTATAAAACACCTCCCAGGGAGGTCTGTTAATTACTCATACGTCTATTATATTCACAATGTATTTTGAGAACGAGTGGCTTTTAGGGAAGGTTTTGGGCAGATCTAACTCTCTGAGGTATCTGAACTCCGAAAGTGGGTTTCTTCAATTACATCTGGACAGGTCTCTGTTCATTCGTATGTCACAATGTCCATCTCTTATATACACAATAAAGCACCGGTCCCATCTGGACTACCCGATGGCCACCAGCCTCCCCCTGTTCCATGTCGTGTGGAAACCCTCCCATCTCCGCCGCAGCTCTCCTCACTCCCGTGTCCAGTTCATGTTTCACAACAGGGTGGAGGCAGGCTCCCGGTGCCGGGTGTTTATGGGCAGGGCGGTGTAAGCCCCGTCATCCGGGACGTGATCCGCCACCGCCGCCACCAACCTCCTCCAGGTGGCGCCAGGAGGACGGAGCTGAGAGCGACGCGGCCCACCTGTCTGCCGTCTCCTCGTCATCGCCCATCTCCACCTCAAAGTGCCTCAAAGTGTCTACATCACGTGTCTGCAACTACCCCCGCCTAACTCTCTGATACAACTGCTATCTAAGGCCACTCAAAAAAAACTTGTTTCTCATCACCGCGCGCATCACAAAAAACGATTTTAGAAGATTTTTTTTAAATTTTTTTAAAATAGATGAACCTTGATAGAAATTATGAAAGGTATGTGTATTTAGTATCAAATTAAAGCTCCTGATTTCAGAGATGCATTAAATGTATAGCCAGTAAAAATCTGGAAAGCCCTCGTCATCTTTTTTATGGCTCGGTGATGAGAAACAAGTTTGTTTTTTTAGTGGCCTAACTCTCTCATCTGTGCTACAACTGCCAGCTACTTCTCTCGTCTATGCTACATTTCTAGCTACCTCTCTAATCTATGCTACAACTGCTGGCTAACTTTCTCATATAAGCCACGACTGCTGGCTACCTCTCTCATCTATGCTTCAACTGCTGACTATCTCTCACATCTATGCCACATCTTCTGACTACCTCTTTCATCTATGCTACAACTGCTGGCTACCTCTCTCACCTATGTTACAACTGCTGGCTAACTCTCTCGTCTATGCCACGACTGCTGGCTAACTCTATCATCTATGCTATAGCTGCAGGCTTTCTCTCCCATCTGTGCTACAACTGCTGCCTACTTCTCTCGTCTATGCTACCACCCCTGTCTACCCTTTATTGTGTCTACTACAACTCCTGCCTACCCTCTCCACTTTCTGCTACAACTCCTACCTGCTTTTAATTTCTACTACAATTCCTGCATGATTCACTCGTCCATGTTACAGCTCCTAACTACATCTCTGCTACAACTTCTGCCTGCCTCATTACTGCAACAACTTCAGGCTACCTTTCTTATCTCTGTTACAACACTTGAACACCCTAAGCCTACTACATAAACACAAAATCCATAACTTTGCGATATTCATATCTCTACTGTAAGGTCCTCCCTAATAAGGGTGCTCGACCTGCTGTCAGCAATAATGAATACAATCAAATCTGCCATTAAATGGCCTCTTCACTTAGCAGGTAAATTTCAAGTAACTGAATTCTACGTTGAATCATTCTCCTCAGCTGACAACTGTTTACTACAGACAAAAATAGTCCTGTTCTATCTATGTCCATTAGAACAGAGTAGGTGCCATTAGGGAGGATAACAGATGGGTAAATACAGTTGAGCATGCCTAAAACAGGCCCTGACGTATCTATCTAGCACTGACCTCCTGTTCGCACCACACACCTACTGACACGCCATTACTAAACCCAGACGGCGGGCATTCCCCTGCCATACTCCACCCACCAAACCTCAGCCCGGAGAGTGTGTTTACCTGGCCAGAGTACACGTGACTGAAGTGTACTGGTGCTGGGCAGGCGCTTAGCTGACGTTTGTGTCTCAGAGAGATGGTTGGTATATATATATACTGCCGAACTCCCTACCTAGTTCAGTTTTTCCATTTTTCTCCAGGGTAGCTGGTATACTAATCCTCTAACATAAGACCAATGCAGCTACTGCACGGCCAAAATAGCATCTAGCGCGGGAGAAATCTTATCGTTCTCTTGTTTATTTTGTTTGGATCTGTCTTAAAAGTGGGCCATTTAGGGGGAGAGACTGATGTTGGAGCTTGAATCATTTTGATGCCTACTGCACGGTGTGAAATGTTAGGGAATTGAAAAGGAAACGCAGCAAAGAGAGAACGACAGGAGACTAATCTTTCACCAAAGCAATCCTTCACCATACAAAATAACAATGTTATCATTGAAAACAACTGAAGTTTACAAAATAAATGATAAAATATTAATCCAGCGGAAAGAACGAATAAACCTGCTTCTAGAAAAAGGGAGATAAGTGATCCACAAGCTAAAGCAAATTCTATCCAGAGAATTTTAATAAAAGGACGAACAGAAAATTATTTCTATGTGTGTAACTTTTTCCGTTTCGGACAATACCGTCAGCCATTTTGAACCCTGATGGGGGGTCTGGCACTGTATTTTCCGCATTATTCGGAACCAGGCTTTGTCATACATCAGCAGTCGCTCGCACTGTGTGCCTCGTATTAATACAGAAAATTATTTCTAATTGATTAACTGGGCATATATGGTACTGCAAAATCGCAGTCAAGTGACGAATATCGGGAGCTGCTCTGAGCAGAATACTAGTGATCAATGTGTCAAGCGGCTTAGCCTTGATACATGGGAGATTACCTAAAGCACTTACCCGATGCACTACGAATAACCATAAACTAGCAGCAAAAATATAATAGACTAGTCAACCATGCAACCGAAATCTTTCAATGACTTCGATCATTGTAATAAAACCACTGGTGCCAGGATCAATATAAAAGAATAGAAAGTCACCTACTTTGTTAAATCATTCATCGATTATTCAAAGCTTCCTAATAGTTGCGCTTTAGTGCTGCACTTAGATTCTGGATGTTTCTTTTTTTTCATTTAGATGAATTGTATTCATAATCCATCATAATTTACTATCGTCTGTTTGGATATTATTCTTTAACGAAATCAATTGAATTCGGGCTATTTTAAGAACATTTAAATCAGTCATTATGTTGGTCTACAAAAGATGCGGGAAATTGAGTGTCTACTAAGGAATGAGACAATATTCACGGAAATTAAACGAATTTCCTTGACATAAATGACCACCGGCATGCGGAGCGGAGCGCCTCGGAGCAGCTCGCCTAGTGGCGCCCTCTTGTGAGAGCTGCTCAGTGATAGGAGTCAATGGAGGCCGGGGCTATCAGAGATGGCGACTGGTCGGAGCGGCTACCTGCCTTATCGGGCCTAAAGGGCGGAATGGACTCCCTTATCTCCCTTTCCCCCTGCTCCCTCCACCCCGTCCCCATCCCCGATTTTGCCATTGGCAAGGCGCTCAGCCGTATTATCCCACACAGAAGCCACAGCCGCCATCTTTAGCGGCCTAATCCGTCATGACCGTCTGGAAATCGCAAACGGGCAACAATGAGGTCAGGGGGCCGGTAAGAGCGGCTGACTGCGGTGTGTGGGGGTCTGTGTGGGGAGGGGTGCGGGCGGTTCAATACTCCATGAGCAGCTCAATGGGAGTAGTGTGCATGAGATGGTCTCAGTCCCAGTGAGTTGTGTATGCGTGTGTGTACAGGGCTCATAGTTGCTACATTTGCTTGTTTGTTTGTCTGGGTATTTTAAATCCCAATTTATTCAAGTAAACTTACTTTGCTTTACTTTACTGAGATTTGCATATCCTGTTGGAATAACAAGGTATGCTGCCAGTTTGGTCCAGGCATCTTACTCTTCTTGATTATATCTTATCGAAAATCTTATATTCCCTAAGGAAGTCAAGAATTTCTCTACAGCTGCTACAGTCAGCAGTACAGAACTCTTACAACGTGTCTGTCTGAGCTACCTCTTCTGCGAGAAATCGGATCATTTGTAAACTTCATCCTGAAA
This sequence comes from Alentia gelatinosa, assembly GCA_950022655.1. NCBI lineage: Eukaryota > Metazoa > Annelida > Polychaeta > Phyllodocida > Polynoidae > Alentia > Alentia gelatinosa. The sequence goes on from OX465592.1 coordinate 36,871,618, forward strand.
CTTAGCACCAGGGATGTCAGTTGGGGGTCATGAAAAAGATGGGAAATATTTTTCATGTTGAATTTACTGCCACAGAAGGACAGAGAAAACATTTAAAACCACCGTTATTGGCTATGGAATGGAACTGGGTTGTTATGAAAGGTTTCACCCACTGTTTATTTGTGTGAGCTAGGCCCAATTTATTCTCTCTTTGTTTTATACAAGGAGAGAAATAATAAACTGAAAATAAAAAGGATTTCCTTGGAAAAGAGGAAAACTGCCATCTCTGTATAGCACTGTTCCTATAACATATAGGCCTGCAGATGGAATAAAGATATAAGTTCACGGTTTCTATCATGCTCTCGCTGTGAGACAAGGAATTCGACATAAATATTAGATGTATTTGTACAGTGCTCATATTGGATTGATTCGACGATTTTACTGTAAAGCAGAGAAGCAGTTGCTGAAAACTGCTTACATTCGTGCTTTTTTTGCATTGCTCATTGAACTTGCTGCACACCACTTGACCACTGAGCAACACATAGACTGGGTCTAGATCTCTGACGAGTTCTCCCCCTCCAGGTCATACGCAACAGAGCAAGGTGAGGTCCAACATGCCGGCTTCCTGCGCCCCCTGCTGGGCAGGTAGTGAGTGATGGCACCAGCCCTCAGCCCCACACGCCAGGTAAACAACTCGCCTAGACCTCCGTTCAGCTGCGATTCACCTGTAGCGTCTGCAGCCCGCCGCCCTCCGCCGGGCCCGTGAGCGGTCAGCTCGGCTTTACCTCGCCCCCCACCCCGCCCCAACCTAACACACCCTCCCAGACGGGTCTCTGTCTACATGCCATTACTTACATTCTACACACAGCGTACATACAGACTTCAACGCCAGGGGGCACACGTTGCGCGTGCGTAATCGTAGCCACCTGGTGGCGGCGTCAGGCACGGGGGCAGTGCGCTTCCGGTACTGGGTTATCTGACGGGGGCGTAGGGCCCTCATGGGTTCAGCACCGTGTGTTGCTTATACTCTGTAAATCACAGTTATGTAGCAGAGGTAGCGCGTTACGCATTCCCGGGCCCTCATGTTGGGTTTGGGTCTGACCTATATCAAGTGTCTTTAATCTCAGTCTTCTTACTGACTGCCTCATCCCACGGTCAGGGATCAAAGACATCCGAGTCCAGGGTACCTGCAATCTGTAATATTCTCATGAAGAGGCCGTCTTGTATATATATTTGGACACAGATAATAGCATCGCAATGATCCAATGTTCTGGCCTACCCAGCTACCGAAGTACAATAATAATCAGGTCTGGTTTGACATACCTTTTCTGGACAGCTTATGGGGCCAAGTTCATCCGAATAAATCGTCTTCAGCATTAGATCTCGATATGTTAGTTACTAAGGACGCAAAGCCGCCTCTGTTACATATCACAACATAATCTCAGCCTCATGCCTCTATCACCTCAGTTCAAGACGATTCTGATATTCGTGCATTGCGAGAACATTTAGTGTTACTAATTTCAATTTAAAACCCATTTATAAGTACTAGGTCATGATGGTGCCAAGCTGTTTCACTCCAGTATAAATAAAAACCTTAAAAACAAAAAATGGTGTGGGTCTTCTATCACAGTGACACTTGTCCGCGCATGTCTATAAAGAAGCTGTTAGCGTCCTTCCGGCCAGCGTGACCCGCTGACCCCGATCTATGTTTTACTTCCGGGGAGTGGATGACCTTTTGACTTGTGGTCAGAGATTCCGCCGCTCACTCTCCAAGCACAGTTTTTGGCCGCGTGTTCCGTCGCGCTCGTATTCCCACTGGGAGCCATTCCTGAGTGGAGAGTGAAGGCTGCTGTCAGTCAAAGATCCCTGATGTCTGTTGTCAGTCTGTCAGCAGGACGGGGTCATGTGACCTTTACGGAGGGGGGGGGGTTCAGCAGATCGAGCTCCTCGTGACACTCGTGACACTCGTGATACTGCCGTGAAGGCCCATGACCATCTTCACCACCCCACCCCCTTCTACAGTCCTGTTTCCAGGGAGAGATTAAGAAATTAAATAGAATATATCTAGTACTTTATAATTCCACTGGCCAACTGTAGGCTATAGAAATGCCTATACCGTTGTCCTATTGGCTGGCTGCGCACCATACTAATGTCATTTAGACCATTACTAAACTGGCCAGCTATACGCCATATTGATGCTATACTCATCTGAGACACTAAGGTACTGGCCCTCTGCACCCTAATAATGTCAGTGTTGGAACGCAGATACTGACAGGATAGTTTTTGCAGCTCACTGAAAGTCTATATAACCTCTCCTTAATCTAGGCAGCATGTCTGAGCGGGTCGGATATAGTACGAATATAATACTGCGTTTTACCTTGGAATAATTATTCTCTATGATAGTTTATAGTAAGATACGGGCAAGTACATGTACATCTCCCCACATGAAGCCAGGTTATAGTTACCTACTATATTTAAAACGGTAGAATTCCGTCGAATCTGCTTGAAGTTGCTCCCGCACATAGAGACATAGTGAACCAGAGCTAGGGCTGGAGATTGAAGGGCCACGAGAGTGAGATTCTGGTGCAGTACTTAACTGAATCCTGCTAATTTTTTTGTGTTTCTTTACACAGATGTACTTCTATCCTTAAGATTTGTTGCTAGCTGTACTGAAAACATAATTTAGAACTGTACTTTTCCAATCTCATTGGCATGAGATTGGTCTGTGAGACTATTGCGCTGGTTGCCCGTACACACACTGATAGGCCTATTAAAACTCCGCTGATTCCCCCCACCCACCACCAGCCTAAGTATTTGGCCTATTTCGGTCACCTGTCTCTGTGGAGTGGTCAGCAGAGCTCTTGCTTGGGAATGCGAGTGACGGGAGTTCGATTCCGCTGTCGGCGGCACAGTGTTTCGTTTTCCAATATTTCTTCCTTTAACTCGGACTCGACGAAGTCGCTAGTACGAATATAATACTGCGCATTCACCGTGTTGTGATCGTACTCGGAGAACGTTTACAGTGAGATACAAGCAAGTCTAAATATGGTTCACTCCATGTGGCTGACATCAGGGTCAGCAGGTCATATGACCACAAAGCAATCCACTGTGCTCCCTCCAGTGTCTTAGCAGATTCAGGAGTCCATTCCATAGATCTGTGATCCTATACCTTTATTCTGTACCTGATAGCCGGTCCTAGTCCACTGTTATCTAGAAAATATCATAACTTCATCTAGACGGAATTCATGAGGTGATGATAATACACCATGGAGATCGAGTTCGACTCCCATGATATTCTTGTTTAAGACATCTGAAACCTACTTCAGAATTACCTTACACTAAGGTTATAACATCAAGTCCACTTGAAATCCATTCTGACAAAATCGTCCAGATTAGCAGTAGAGCTTGGCGATACCACTCCAGAATAAATACTTTTGAAGAAAATTCTTCGCTGTTGCCTCTAATTGCAATATATATATGATAATACTGAAATTCAAATAAAGATATAGGCTACACAAATCTATATAAACCGTGTAAAAGTATACGAGCCTTGTATAAACTTTGTTCTCACTATGTTATTCATCTGATATTTCTGACTGGGGCAAGGCTAGAGTCGACCTCGTCTCTGACAGGGAGTGCAGCGTAATGTGACCCCATCAAAACAGTCGCGTGGATACCGGGTCTTTTTATCACTGACCCTTGGAGATCTCAGCACGAAACACTCTCTCACACACAGTGCGTGTGCTCGTATAAATTATCGGGATACGCGAGTACCTCGGGGTCTCTAATCTGTGCAGTGTAGTGGGCAGACGACCTTCTAAATTTGAGCAGACGACATCGTATCTGATTTAAGAGGGAAATCTCTCACATTTTTGTGGATTTTATTGAACTCACATCTTTGCTTTAAGCAACGAGTATAGAGCAAGTTTTAAGTTGCTGTTTCTAGGGATGACTTCTATTGATCCATCCAAAAATCCATTATATACAGTGAAAAGGTGATCGACCACAAATTGGCCTAATATACCGGGATTGTACCCTGAAAACTGGCTTGAAGGAAGAGACTAGTCTAATTCTTAATATTCCTCATATGGTGTGACATCTGGTAGTTTGTGCTGGTACTTTGAAGGCCATTGGTTTAAACCTGTGAGCATTACATTCGTTGTTTGTATGTTATATTGTAGAAAGGAACAAACCGTACTTGCGATAAATTTAGAATAATTTCGTATTGCCCACCAATCCTGACCACAAGGGACCAAAAATTACGTTCTCACCTATTCAAACTTTTTTTAATTTTTTTTTTAACAGATATTGCAAATCTGCATAGGGCACATCTTCCACTGAATGAATTGAACTTGTATCCGTGATATATAATTTCACACACGTCCCTTAATGAACTGAATCAGCCTTGAGGGGACTTGAGTACAAGAGGTTTTCTGAGTTCAACTTGCGCTAATCGCGCAACGTTCCTCACACGTCATCCGGGTACTCAGGACACGAGGCCACTCCTGTCGGTGAAATGATAAACTAATCTGCAGTGTCTTACCGATGTTGGGCCGGCGCGGTGAGAGTGGGGGGCTCTGCTTGGAGACTTCCCGGGTTGTCTAGCTTGTCGTCTGCAGAAGACATAAAACAAAAATACAGGTCCCACGCCAACCCAGACACGAGTTTCTACAAGGCCTTGTGCCAACCCAGACACGAAGCTTCAAATCACCAATTGAGGCTATATCTGAGAATAATACAAGTCTTGCGCCAACCCAGACACGAGGCTTCTACAATCGCCAATCGTAGGTAGCTCTCTCTGAGAAAATAATACAGGTCTCGTGCCAACCCAGACACGTAGCTTCAAATCACCAATCGTAGTCCAATCTGAGATGAATACAGGTCTTGCGCCAACCCAGACACAAGGCTTGTACAATCACACACAGTAGCCTGATCTGAGAAGATATGGCGACTCCAGGGAGGTGAGGCGACGCTAGGAGTAAGCGATTCTTACTCTTGACAAACATGACCCACAAATCTATGCCAGATACGGAATCAATATCACCCTGTATTAGGTACGCATGGACAGAGGAGGTTTGGTTTGTTCCTAGAATATGAAACACGCTCGCTCTGTCTGAGCTACCCGCTGTGTGGACGACATGGCGGGTGAGAAGTGTGGAACTCCGCTTTTTGGATCCTTCTCTATAAGCTACCACCCAAGCAACAGACATGGGTGGGAGATTGGGTACCTGTATGGCCATCTGTCTTGCCCTGCTGAAACAGATTTCTGCACAGATTCAGTGACTTACTACTAGTTATCAAGAGAGAAATCTGCTGACAACACTAAAAGCTTAATCAATGTTTGCCCCTAGGGAGCTTCACGCTTGTTTGTGGAGTATAGAGGGCAGGGTCGGGAGTCGGGCAGCAATTGTGGATTGTATGTGTTTTTTAATAGTTTTAATCATTTTGATTTCTGTCACTTGCACCAAAGGGTGATTAATGATGGTCGGCACACCATGATTACATGTACATAGAGTGAGAAAGAAATGAATGTCTATTTTTGCCCCTGAGATTAAAAATCCACTGCTGATAATGAAAGCCTGTGTTTTATTTAGATGTATACATATAAATATATGGTACTATAGTACTATGTAGAAGACTATAATATTATACGGCATGTAGGGATCAGGCTAAACGGATGCTCTGCAGATAATAGCCGCTTCAGTGATCAGGCCATCCTCAGATAGAATTCCATAAAAATAACAGTGGCAACATGGTAACCTAGCTGAATATCAGGGGATTTCCCCATCATAACACTCTGGCATGACACCTCATTGAACACCCAACAAGTACATAGCCTAGATATTTCTAACCAACTCCTACTTCACTTGGTCCAGCATACTCTGAAATGCATTCTAGGCATCAACCGCAACACACAAACCGTGCAGCGTGGATCGAATAAGTCAAAGGCAGAAACTCCAGTTCCTGGAGTAGAAAATGAGGATGTGGTAGAGGGCGAGCTTGTGAAGGATCTTTTAGACTAATTCTGCATTGAGATTAATACATAGTGCAATAGTTTCATCTAATTTATATTTTAATGAATATACGGTTTAAACAACTAGTCTTACAGTGTTCGTCAGCTTACATATATTTTACTCTAAGAATAGATTGGACTGCAACACTGTACAAAGGGACAGATGACAGTTGGCTATTTTCGTGTATTACGTTAATGTGGACTACTATCGCCGCCTGATGCTAAACGTTGTCGGGAAGTGTGTATATTGGCAGGCACGTCAGCAGGCACCATTAGCTCTGGAAATCCAAGACAAAGATAGGTTCTTTCTTTTTTTCTCTGCAGAGATCGGGCGGAAAGTCAGTGGAAGCAGGTTGTCGTCTGCGGTTGAGAACTGGGTCAGGATTCAGGTCTCAGGACGGTGTTTCTAGATTCCTTCAGGTCTATGAATACAGTAGTCTTTATTTTTTTGTCCCTTTCTTCTTCCCTTAGTGTTTTATTTCTTTAAGATCCCACCTCGTCCTTCTGTAGATGGAAACAGGATAGACCCGACCTACATCTAAATGCTCTACACAAGTATTGTATGCCGTTATGCACTTCTCCATTTCGCCTGCTTCCCCAGTAGAATTTTTTTTGAATAAAACAAAGAGCCATAAAATACGCCTCAGCTTTCATAGCCGGCAATGTTCCTCGTACAGTGATAATGGTTGACAATTTCCCAAGTCACTAAAATTTCTGTTATTTATGGCAATCACTGGTAGTAACTTACAATTGGTTACATTGATTTAGCGTCCGATAATAGCAATTAAGTGTTACCAGCCTCTCTATGGCGTAACTTACAGACTTATAAATTCACACTTATGAACACAGCATAATTCAGTAGTCCACCGATTGGCCACTACGCACCTCACACCTCGCAACAGACACGGCAACACCATATATGATTGTCTTTTGATAACCCAGCACACTAAGCCAACAGAGATTAGCTTATTTTTGATTGAGTGACATCTGTATTCTCTGCATCATAATAGAGCGGGATCTGTAGCAACTAGCACTGCCTCACAGCCAAAGTAAAATGATATTCCCAAAATATAGAGAACTCCTCTGGCATGGTCACAGAATCTGACCTGACCCTGATAAGGTAGCCACTGACCTTCAATGTTGACAACAATGTTTGCACCATGTCGCGGTGAGTATACACCATTACGCGTGAGCAGTGTCAGCCTTGGGCAATGGAGATATCCCCGTTAGCAACGATGATAGACTTCTCTTTAGCCTCGCTGCTAATACCAGTGGAGCCGGCGAAACCACGGTGCAGGGAAAACCATCTCCACGGTGTTGGTATTCCCGCCGCCCGCCACAAGGCAGGCTTATCTCCCGCCTCCAGGCGTGACCATGACCTCGTGTCTTTGACCTTGACCCCGGCCCCCTCCCCAGACGCCGGGGTCTATGGCAGCTCCGTCACGCTGATGGCGTCACGGATGACTGGTGCCTCACAACACGTGACGTCATGGGTTTCTGTGTGGTGAGGCACAGCGTCCCCTACCGAGGTCTCAGCTCAGTAGCACCTCAGGAGTCGTCTGGACTTTCAGTTCGGCTGAAGTTACATGCTGTTTACAAACACGGTTCGCTCTGTTTTATTTACCTTCTTTTCATTGGTTCACTTTTCAACGGGCTAAGCTCCTACATATAGATCTCTGTCTTTCTGAGTTGTTCATGTTAATGAACAGGGAAGTCAGTTGGGGTCATTTTCCCTGTGGAATTTATGCCTCAGAGAGATTGAGAAAACATAGAAAACACATGACTCTTGGCAATGGAATGTGGATGGGTATGTGGGGAGATTTGAACCACTGTTTATTGTTGGAATTAAGGCCCAATTTACTCTCTTTGTTTTACCCAAGAAATTTTTTTTTTTATAAAATAAAGACAAGGTTTTCCTTGGAAAATAGAAAAACTGTCATCCCTGAATTGTGAATGTTCAGTTTGGAGAGACAAAAATATTTCTTTTATAACCCCTTTCCTCCAAGCCCATTGCATTCTAATTCATTACTTTAAGTTCATGTATCTGTTCGTCTGCACAGGAACTTCCTATCTCCTAGTTATAACTACCACAGCTTGCCCTTATACTTCCCTCATCATTCTACCCATACCCCATTCGTCGTATCCTCTTACAATATCTCGACCCCATCTTCACACCCACCTTTCCTCTACTACCTCTCTCCCAATTATTCGTGACCTTATAAAAGCCATTCCCTCATTCCATGATTAGATGGAATGCAAGAATCCAAATAACTTTATGGTATGAGTACCATAAGCAGACCGTAGTATCTGTCATCATCATTTCCAAATGGTGCCATTTTCTAAAGATGTTTTTCATTTTCTTTCTTATTTCCCGCAAATCTTGAGCCGACCCTTCTTTCCTAACACCCTCCCTTATGAGGCCGAGACAAGCACAGACCCACCTCATGAAGCCCTCCCCACTTCCCATTCCACCCGCCGTCATTATTCCTCCCACCCCCCACTCACCTACATGCCAGACAGGTGCCAAACCACGGCTTCCCATTACCTCCTGACACCTGTAACCATGGAAACCAGGTGAGGCGCTAATGGACTTCCCCTGGTAACAGGTAGCCCCGATGCCTCCTACCCTATCCCCCCACCCACTCCCCCACTGCCGGATCCTTGTGCTGCAGGCGGCGGGGACGGGGATCGGACATGATAGCATGTGAAGTATGTCATCGATCACCGCGGAGAGGCCGGCCAAAAACCCGCCACAAAACTGGAGATGAATGGAAAACAAAAGCCTTAATCCTGAGCCCAATCAATACGGCGCTCATTGAAGACTGGCGACTCCCAGGGCCGCTGTTTGGTTTTGCTGCGGGTGTTTTATCCTCGGGCCGTGTTTTCTGGGTGATGGGTGGTTGGGGAGACGCGGCAGGCAGGTCGGGTTGCCCCGGCGTTAATTCCAACATCCCTTCCCGTCCCGTTCCCGTTTTCAGTTAATTTCAACATCCCTTCCCGTTCCGTTCCCGTTTTCTGTGTCTGCGCTGGTGAGCGGTCGGTAATTAGAAATGTGGTCGTCAGCATTCTGGCCACGCCTGGAACCAGTCATCATTCTGTACGCCACACAACGTTCCCATGAAACACATGCAAGATCAGGCGACATGTGAAACAGGCACTACCTGCCTGCTCCCCCGGCAAACCCCATCCCTCTACACCTCTTCTTCCCCACCCCTCTACATCACCCTTTAACAACAGCACCCTTTCTTCTCTCCTGGGTCAGTGTCAGAGCGAGCGTCTGTATGTATGAAGGCGCCTCCTTGTAAGAAGAGCTCCTCTGGGGCGAAGCTGGGTGCCGGGGGTACAAGCGCTGTCACTGCTCATCAGGCCGACACCAGCAGTTGCAATTCAGATGAGGACGAGCTGATGAATATTAGATCCGGGAACGCCCGGCACCAGCCTCGTTTTCAGTGTGTGGGATCTGCGCCTTGATGTGCGGCCCGTCACGAGATCCGAAGGGCGTTACAAACCACGTGACTGTAGAGTATATTCACATCAGTCCATGCAGTACTCCCACATCAGTAAATACGTCCACCTACACCATCCCACATCGCCACACAGTTTCCATATGGTGGCAATTCCACGTTTGAATAGGGTCCATCCTTCATATATGTATATGTATATTTAATGCTGAACTGAACCAGAATTGTTATTCAAATTGCCCATGTCTCATCTTTATGATGCTTGACCACACACTAGCCCACATCTTCATTGTTAGAAATTAATGATGATTACACCTGACTTAATCATGGTATGGAATCTACAACTGAAAAGCTGAAATTAGGAATGTAAATAGCTAATCCCTGTATACTTTGCCACATCCATATTGTGTTCACACTGTGTTAAACGACACTACACTCACACAATGTTTTACAGGTCAGTATCAACACCATGCCATACTTTGCAATGTTCACACTATGTCATAGAGGGATGTATTCACTCCATGTTATACTTTGCCATGTGTGTATAATACCACACAGGGCTGTATTCCCACCGTCCTATACTCTGCCACGTTCACGCAGTTCCATTCAGATCCATCTGTCTGCAGTAATTGCACCTTGTGTTCATCCGGCTTCCTCACACTGCACTTTTAGCGGGGCACCACCATCATTAAATTTCAAATGAATAATTTCCAAGTGAGGCCGTTAAAATATACCTCCCCGCAGTTTCCCTGCACCGAGCCTTAAAACGCAGTCCCTATTTGCAATAATCATTAGCACGTGCCGACCAGGCTAATTGCTACAGCGGTTAGTGCCTAGACAAGCCGGGTGATTCATTCATGGATGCGGACAGACTGTCAATGCAATTGCTCAATCAACCTGCCTGCCCTCCTCGCTGGCTGCCCATTGACTCTCTACCCTTGAGTTGCTCGCGGTCAGGCATTATCTCAGCTGCTAACTGCTCACTGCCCAGCCGCCACCCGTCTCGCCGCCCGTCCAACCTTGCTCCTTCCTTCCCCTTGATAGCGCCGGACTACTCTATGATTCACAGCTCCAAATCAGGGACGATTTTCGGCCCCATTGCCACCCTAACATCCGCGGATAAATTATTCAGCTAGCACAGGGTGGAGCGCAGACTCGTGATTACTATTAGAGAGCTGCTCCCAGTGGAGCCACCGAGCAGCTCACGGAAGCTCTGACCCAGAAGCACACACACTCCTGTCTATATATCTTCCCAGTTTTTAATTAACCACCTCGACTGATACAGTGGGTGCCTCCAGGCATCCACTACCATTATCTATCATCACGTATGGAGGCATTTGTCTGGGGAATTCGTTATAATGTGAAAGCCATGTTTTTTTTCCCCTAGTTTGAAGGAACAAATATCAATATTCAGATATCGCTATCAGAACTTTCCAATATTTCTATCATATTACGTTAAAAATCAAGCAACATAGTACATTCTTGAGTTGATATTCTCACAAAATGGCCGATTAGTATTATGTGTTTTAAACTACAATATTTATAGAGCGAAATTCAGCATGTTGCATACTGAAAGGGTTAATGTACAACAACCTGTCCCACGCCTCCCCTAACGCATTTATAATTCATATGATTACAGATACAGCTACTCCCTCTCTGCCAATACTCACATACAGCTTTTAAAGAGGTAATAACAGTCACACACCTAACGATTAGGTATGTAACGCTAAAGTACATGTATGTTTAGGGTGGATCCCAGTCGCTAGATGAATAGTATTAGCTGGGAACAGCCGTGAAGGTAAATGGATTACAATGGAGGAGATCGCGGATTAGCACACCTTCATCCCGGCACAGTTGACGACACGAAGCCGGCCGCGAGCCCGCCCCATCCCCCGCCTCCCGCGCCGAATTAACCATTCATGCTCCGATTTCCGTTTGACTGGCGCCTCCAAGAAGCCGGCGTCGGCTCGCTAACGCCCGGCGCCGCTTTTTGTCACGTGCTCACAATAAATCGGCACCGCGCCGCTAGGGGGCAGGCCGGCTGCTGAAGCCAATCGAGGATTTGCGGCTTTCCAGATCCGGTCAATAGACCCCCAACAGAGACGCCGGCCTCGTTCTGGTGAGAGACGCAGCCTCGTTATCGGCATGCGGCACCTGAGTCTCGCCGCCTCTCGCGAGAACCTCTGAGGTCTCATAAAACACCTTCCGGTGTGGTTCAACGTTATTTTATACCAGCCAGTGCGTTGTCGACAGGCAGTGGGCAGGCAGAGGGCAGGCAGAGGGCAGAAAGGCGCCGGCCAGTGGTAGGTGGGCAATGGATGGTCAGCTGAGGCAGCGGGCTCTACAGCAATATACACGAAAGTCTTTGGTACATTCTGAAGGCTAACACACAACGTGTGGGTGCTTTGGGCCTCAGAGCTACGAGGGACAACTTTGGCCTTATCACTACGACTCACACCATACATATCATCCCTATTCCCTACAAACCGTCCAGTATTCAGAACTCATGCTACTACTAGTACATTGACATTCTTCAAACGTTGGTGTTCATGAAACTTCTAACCCGGAAATCACTTACTGAAAAAAAATCATACTTGTATAATGAATAGGTAAGATTGAATAAAAAAAAATTGTTTTATGAAAGGTGATCACCGTAATATCAATCATTGTTAACGGTCTTTTACGATACGAGACATCGGCACCTCGCAGGCGTCTACACACTGACCTATCCAGTCGCCCCTGGCATCTAGGAGAAGGTCCTTCCCTATCACTGCACTCTCGACACCAGGATGGGAAGAGCCAGCCACACGTTGTCACGAGGGCTGTGGGCCTGGTAAAGGGGTCGGGTGATTACGGTGAGGTGTGAGGGTGGGGTCAGGGGCCGGCGGGTGTCTATGCCCCGGGCCCCGGCAGCGGGTCGATGTTTGACCGGCCTGACGACAGTAAGACCCCGGCTCCATTTCGTGTCAATACTCCGGTAGCGGGGGGCGCTGGTCTCGGATTATTGGGGGGGGGGGGGGGGAGGCAGAATGGGTGAAAGTTTGAGAAGGAGCTGGAAAGGGACGGGTATAGCTCTAGTAGGGTACGGGAACATGGGCAGGAGGAAGGGGGATAGATATTCGTGAGGCCGAAAAGGGGAGTTCTGAATTAGGTGTGAAGGGTATGCATGGCGTGAGGGGACTGGATGAGGGAAGATCCAGGGTTGAGATAGGGGTGTGAGGATGGAGGAGGGGAGCAAAGCGATCCGGGGTGAGTAAGGAGGGTGTGCGATCAATGCTTAATTCGCCTGGAGGATCAACGCCACGCGCAACCGAACCCCTCCCCAATCCACCCTGCTCCCAGTGCCCTGCCTGCCTTAGGGTATTAACCCTCACGGCACCTCATACCCTTCCCTGCCCCTCCTGCCCTAATCCTACCTCGTACTGTAACCCCACCTCCATACCTTCATATAGAGGTCTACCCTGTATGGCCATCATCCCCACCCGCCCACGCATCTACTACTCCATGCATATCCCAGCCACAGGAGTCGGGACTCAACGAGGGATTAGCGCTGATCCCGGATCAGGATTAGTAATGCTGCTAGGATGGTTAATCCACGCGCCTGTCTGTGACACCGGGGGTGTGTGTATTATGTCAGTGCCAGTAGGGTAGGGAAATGGGGGGTGTTCTATTATATAGGTGAACTCTAGGGGTGGGGTAGGCCTTAGTGAGGGTGTTTATAATAATCACATGCTACAGGCATCCGGATAAATGGCTGTTGGGGTTATTAACGAGTCTATACAGTTTACCTCACCACACCCAAGCACCACTCTCAACACTGTGCCCGTCCTTTTCATATGCATAGAATCTACTACAACTAATAACACATATTCCTATTCGCTCTCTCATACAAAACCGCCTAAAATACTATGGTATTCCTATTATTTTTCCTATAAAGACCGCACTGAAGTTATACTGGAAACAATCCGAAAGCAAGGCTCTATAGAGCAATCACAAATAAACAGATACACGAGACGGTAGATATAGGTGGTTGGCAGTCCACCAACACACTCGTTGTATGTCTAATGCACAGGTGACCGGGGCGTGTAAGCCATCTAGAATAAAGGCGGAAACAGGAAGTGACGTGCATCTAGATGCCACGAGCATGCGCGTCGACCCAGTTGGCCCGTCGCTCGCCGCACGCGGGGCCCTCCAGGTGGCACTGTGCAGTTGGCGCGGGGCGGACGCTGCCCGATTGATGCCCTCTGCTGCCGGCAGGCGTCGCCCCGCGCCGTCTGATACGTCTGGGCACCAGATAAGAGAACAGCTCCCTCATAGAGGGCGCTACAGGCGACCAGTGACGTCACACTGACGCTGGAAGCCGTCTGCAGCGTCATGAGGAATATGAAACGACATGGGGGCTCATAGGACAGGTAACCATGGTAACGGACAGGTAACAACAACAGGCCCACCCCTTAGGGTGTAGATAAAACCCTAGTGGCGAGTGCCACTGATGGAGGATGTCAGTTATCTTAATTAAGCTGTGGGCTAGTGTCCAAATCAGTTGGGGATCAGGCCCCAGGATAGGTAGGGTTTCCATTATGCGCGCGTGTAGATTAGAGGGTTTATGGTATTAGTTGAAAGCAGGATAATAAAGTAGAGGTATGGTTTCCATAACCCGTGTGTATAGAGGAAATGGTTTACAGTGTTGTGTAAAAGCAAGACAACAAGGAAAAGATTCTATGATATATGTATATAAGAGGAGATAATTTATAAGTATTGCGGAGTGTGTTTTAGACTGGTCAACATTGTGTTCCCATACTCTGTGTAGATGGTTTATAGTTCTGGCTAAAAGTCAGAAAGGAAGATAAAGGTCAGTTGGGATGACTGATAAGGTAATCAGATGGAAGATAGCGACAGTTCTATTAATCTGACATCGCCCTGTTTTCACTCAGTGAATCCCATCTGGGAATCCCCCCACCCCGGGAGCATAGAATGACAGCCCTGACTTGACGTCATGCCATGGGTATTTCTGGTCCGTTACTATTTACACCTAGAGTATTACACTCTTTTACAGTTGCAGTCATGAAAAGTCGTGCTTCAGAGTCATATTAGTCATTGTCCAGTGGGATTTGATACAAACTGCAAATAAATCAATTGAAAATGACGAAAGATAAGGTAAGAAACTTACAAGGCGAGCCCGCTGCTCTGGACAGAAGACTTGCTACTCTCTAATACATCAAACTACTTCCGATGGACGTTGTCTGACAATGTCTCCCCAAGTTCTTCGGCTAATTACATATGTCTTAGTCCCCGACAGTCTGGAAAACTTGTAGCATTTACCACTGATAGGCTTGAAACTTGAAGTCCCTGAATAGAGCCATAGAGAGTAACAGCCTTGGAGATAAATAGTCCTAGATAATCTTAACTTGGGATAATCCTAATGTGGAGAGATCGTAGCCCTGGATAAGCAAAGTCATGAACAATCGGATCCCTGCGAAATCAGAGCCCTGGATGCATCCATGCACATCACTGCGTCATAAACATGTATGTATCCCTGGATAACCATGGCCACGATCGCCTCCTAGATGGATATGTAGACACCCTTACATGTGTAGGGCATTGCTCTCTGTGACACATTGAGGATTGAGGACTCGTACTCGTGTGGCAGTCCACAAGTCTGTACCTCTCATGTCAATACTCCGCCCGCACCCTGACACTGGTCAGTTGGCGACAAGACCCGGCCAGAAGTGGATCTCATGTTGGATCAGCAAACATACAACACCCGTCCACGCATAACAAGGCGGCACTTGAACGGGCGACGGGGTTCCACACGAGTGGCTATCGGTTGCATGCAGAGGGCATTGAAGGTGGAAGGACAGTGTGTGGTTAAACAATTAGCGACCCATGGAGTGTACACATGACCGTTTTAACCGTTTCCTCCTTCACGAGTGTCAGGTAAGGAGTGTGGAGAACTATCCACAGACTATACACATTAAATATATGGACCTTTAGTAAGAGCGCTTGTTTTTCTACGACACACAATGAGCGAGTAACTGAATAATCACTGAGGTGATCACCAGCCTTCGTATCAGACTCTAGGTCGCAGGGATTACATACAGATTTCCAGGGAGAATACGATATGCGCCATTGTCAAAACTGTATGTAGAATCAACAAACATTCATTTTTTATAAATAAATTTAGCAAAAATATAAATCTTTGTTGATGCTGGGACTAATACCTAAGCTACAATATCGTTTTCCCAATTACTCACGATCTATACATAAATTGAAATAAGAGGTTGACAGGCCATAGAGCTATCCCGAGATTTGTTGATAGCCGCCTGACAACAAACTGATAACCATAACAACAACATCAACAAATGCCATCTACTGTGGCAATATTGTTGTGATTGGTCGATACAGGTCACATGGTCTAAGACTATATAAGGGGATGGCCGTTCCAAACTGTCAGTCACTTTGCAGTTGCTGCAAGACAATGCAGCCCACAGGCATAGCCAGGTACGAATATGATAATTTGAAATTAAAGCCAGTAAAATTGATATCATTATATCTAGTAGCCTGTTTACAGGACATGTTTGATTAAAACATGAAGCTGTGACCTTCACTATCCCGAGTATTCCCCTTCTGGTTGCTTACCTTTACACGGACTTCTAACACAGTACTGGGCTCAGTACACAGCTGCTGTTATTCACCAGTTCTAGGCTATGATAACGTTTAACTGGGTAAAGATAAGAAACACCGGTCTTAGGTGGACTGATAAGAACGTGGAGATTTCAGTGGGAGTGGGGTTGTGGGGAGGGGTCACTCACCTGCCATCACCTGCTCGCCTTGCTCATCCCCTCACCCCGCTCCTGGCAGCTGCTCAGAGCTGCTCCCCAGCTATCTGCCGCCATGAGACATTATTTATACTAAGGATCCAATCACGCCACGCGGTGACCCTCTCCCTCCCGCGGTGACCCTCTCCCTCCCACACCCACCCGTGAAGGGCGTCTCTAAATGCTTGGCTTCACAGTCCCAATCCCGACATAGCTGAGAATTAGACACAGATAACCATGGCAACGTACAGGGGACGTTCACTGGGGTCATGCGATGTGGGTGAGCAGCTCACCTTACACTGCGTACACACGGAGTCTCCGGTTCGGATCCCCCACATAGCGCACTCCCGTGAGGCTTCGTCTCAGAGACGGCGCGCAATTAGGTCATCACTGAACCCTGAGCAACTCGGTGTATGTTTAAGATAATCAGGCATACCAGACCTGAGCTGTATGTTTACCAATTACCCAGTCCAATGCACTTCCCAAGATTGAGGGTGCGGTTACTAAAAAGTCACTATAAACAAAAATATATTTTCTGTGGCACGACTGAAAATGGGATTTCTGAGGAAGGATTACAGTATCTCTCAAATTATCAACAGCGATTGGAATAGTATCCTTTCCAATGTCGTTTGAGGACATGTTTGATTAACATAGATTTTTTTTCATTTTCCTATTGAACATATAATATGCTGTCATTTAAATTGATACCACTCCTTAGTATTTCAGTTATGCTCCAAGCAGATCAGAGATGGGCAACAACTACACGACAACCACGGTCTGCAGAGACACCAAGCCACAGCCTGCCCACAGGCTAGAGAGACACCCAGCCATATTGTCTGCCCACAGGCTATAGGGACACCCAGCCACACTGCCTGACGACAAGCTAGAGAGACACCCAGCCACACTGACTGCCCACAAGCTAGAGACACTCAGCCACACTGCCTGCCCACAGGCTATAGGGACACTCAGCCACATTGCCTGCCCACAGGCTTATGAGACACCCAGCCACATTGCCTGCCCACAGGCTATAGGGACACCCAGCCACACTGCCTGCCCACAGGCTAGAGGCACCCAGCCACACTGCCTGCCCACAGGCTATAGGGACACTCAGCCACATTGCCTGCCCACAGGCTTATGAGACACCCAGCCACATTGCCTGCCCACAGGCTATAGGGACACCCAGCCACACTGCCTGCCCACAGGCTAGAGGCACCCAGCCACACTGCCTGCCCACAGGCTAGAGAGACACCCAACTACACTGCCTGCCCACAAGCTTATGAGACTCCCAGCCAAACATCCTGCACATCCAGGATTTTAAGACATCCGGCCACATTGCCTGCCCACAGGCTGTAGACAACCAGCCACACTGCCTGCCCACAGGCTACAGAGACACCCAACTACACTGCCTGCCCACAAGCTGTAGAGTCTGCTGGCAAGTCAGGGTTCACTGAGAACCTATCAAAAGTTGATTGCGGACCGGGATAAGGAAAAAAACCCACAAAAACATTTGATCCCATGCGGCCTTTACCCCCGACACGGTCCATTAGGCAGAGCTGGATCCGAGCCAGCTTCACTGGAGCGTGTCGTCTCGTGCGTGAAGGGTGAGATGGAGGAGTAGGGGCTGGGTGAGGGGAGGGCGTGGGGCCCTATCAGACCAGGCCAGCCTTATACACTATGAATGATCCCTGATCAGTGAACACGGGGCTTTTACCCCGCCAGGATCATCTTCTCTGTACTGGAGTAGGTGATTATATCACCTCCTGCCCTTTACTATATAGCTGGATGAGTATGTCCGTAATCTAGTTCATTTT
The DNA here is from genome assembly GCA_950022655.1 of Alentia gelatinosa. Lineage (NCBI taxonomy): Eukaryota > Metazoa > Annelida > Polychaeta > Phyllodocida > Polynoidae > Alentia > Alentia gelatinosa. Next base: position 36,889,700 of record OX465592.1, read on the forward strand.
TTGTAAAGCAGATCTTCATCAATCTCCATCAAGACCAAAATAAGTCTAAAATTGCCTGTTCTTGGGCCATGCGCCCTAGTAGAGGGCGCATAGCCATTGTGTTATAGAGGCGGCCGTCTTGCCCCCCAGTGCTAAACAGAACACCAGGTGGCGGGTCCAGTTCTCGATAGAATTTATTGAATTTTCTTTTATTGGTTTGCCATAAAAGGGATTTTGCCTTGTCTCGTACTTGTCTGTAGATTTCTTTTCTTAACATTATCTATAGGTTTTGACAGCAGTGGCGTTATCTTACAATTTCCTGGTGGATGAGGACAGAGCCAGCAATCACTCTGTTCTATAATATATATATACACACACACACAAAAGGTTTCATTGTTTACCATGATAATACATTGCTATGATATTTGAGTTTGTTTGTTTGGGTAGTTTAACGTCAAATATGCTCTGTTAGATTTACTCTGGTTGGAAGATGAACAAATCTGTGAGATGAATGTATTCCAGTGTACGACGGTCATTTGCCACCCATAACAGCCCATCTTCAAAAGCCAAATTTTGTCCAAAGTAGTTGAGAATGATTTCCTGAAATGTACCCCATATGATGTCAATACAAAAACTCATGGTCTCGGTCCGACAAATCTGTGAAATTGAAAAATCGCAATCATCACGAAACAGGAGGGTGGTGATTATAATACTACTGCGAATTGGGACGAAATTGTTTCACCCAACTTTGAATATTCATCAATAAATTCGACTTACATTGTAAAGTCGCACTGCCTGCCCCTCCCTGGAGGAGAATAATCACGTGCTGTGAACGTCATCTAGTTGCACGTTTATAAGACGTTAGGCGCTAACTGCAATGTAGGTCGTTACACTAGACTGGTTCAACGTCGACAGTGCAGATAATAATGGTTCTAAAAGACTTTCTGTCACAAGCTTTCCTCGAACTACTTTTTGATGTTTTCCAACTGAGTAGTCGCCGTTGATAAGGAGATAGCACCCGGGGGTTGTTTAAGTCTTTGCTTGCCCTAAAAGTTTAATCCTTACACCCGAGAAAATGTGGGTTTTTTTTATCGGCTTTATCCCCCAAAACTACATCTAAAAAGCGAGTGAAAGGGAAAGAAACCTTTTGGTACGAGTAAAAATCGAACGCATAAACACCTATAACACCAGAGGCCAAATCTGTTCAAAGCACTAAATGAGTCGAGCGAAAAGGCAACCTACCAGTGGAAAACCCCGCAGACTAAAACGCGGAGATCAATGCGAAAAGACACGGGCAGTGGAGTGGAAGGTCTGGGGCGGGGTCTGTTCGAGCATCTTAGGACGACGACTGGAAATAAACCGTTCTCACTGAGTTAACTCACTCTGATCAAAGACTGTCTGGTGTCTGAGGGGTTCTCTGCCTCCGGCCCGCCGCCAAGGCAGTTAGAATTAAAACACAGGATTTACAACTCGTGCGAGAAAGCAGGGCATGTATAACACACTGAGAGAGCCGTTTGGATCCCTCTCAACCAAGGCTGTATAAAACATCGAGAAACCATTTGAAGAGTTCTCTCAATTTTCTGATACTTTATTTATATTTCTTATCAAAGGGCTTTGAGTGGTAACCTATGATGTATTAGGAAAAAGAAATATCGTTACCCTGAAGAAAACCTCTTGCATTTGCCAAATTACAAATACGCAAGATTTACACAAATCCAAGAAATGAGAGTGGGCACTAAAAAGACGGGATAATATTCTTTGAAGCTTCCAAGTTCCATCCCGGTGAGCTGGAAATGTGTTTATTATGAGTAAGTGGGGGGAGCTTCAAACTGGTCTGTGGGCAATATGTTTTGTGTGTGTGCATGTGTGAGCTTGGAAGCTTCATACTGATAGACCAAAGATGTGTTTATTGTGTATAAGGAGCTTGCAGACAGGTTTGGGCTGGCGTTGGGAGGTGAGGTGCTGTCTGCCTCTGTCTGGCCTATCACAGCCTCTGTTACAGAAGCTGTGTCGGAGGCGGCGTGGAGACGCAGCCGGTGCATCGGGTACGAATCCTGAAGGCAAACCTTGTTTTCATTGGATCTTATCACCCGATGGCCCTGTAGCCAAGCCCGCCCCCTGTCGGCCATGTACCCGGCCCCCAGTTACCCCCCTTCTCACCCCACTCCGCCGCTTCATCAAAACCCCACCGCCCCACAGCGCGATACTCCTCACTGTTGTGAAGCTATGAACAGGTTTAAACATCACAACCATGAGCCAAAGACAACCCAAAACCTCCACTTGCCCTTCTCCCCTGCCTCTTCCTCTTTCCTTCTCTTCAAACTGAGGAGTAATGAGTGCAAACTTCTTTATTTCACAGAATAATCAGCTGTTTGTTTTACCAACAAACACGGAAAAGCCGAATTGCGTTCTTTGAACGGCCAATGAAAAAAGTCGTCTGGTGAGGCAGAGAGCGGCGGGAAAAACGGCGGAACAAAGGACGAGGCGTGAGCGCTGAGGCAGCGGGCCGCGGGAGGCCAGTGTGCAAATGTCAGCCCGCGCTGACCCAGTGTTGGCGAGCGGCGCGCAGAACGCACAGGCGCCTGGGGCCGCCGTCAGCGCTGAAAGCTCGCGTGGACGTGGTGTTTAGGAAACCGCCGGCGGTACAGGCGCCTAAACATGCCGTGCTGACAGGGGAAGGAATGGCGTGAACTGGATTTAGGTGCTGTGCGCGAGCCGCTCCGACTGGAGTGGATCACACGCGCGTTCACTCAGAGCGCGGACACTTCTTAGAGCGCCAACTTCTCACTGTTCACTGCCTGCTGCCTCTCTTTTATATATTACATGACCTGTTCCATGCCTCTCACCTTTCTTTTACATATTACATGACCTGTTCCATGCCTCTCACCTTTCTTTTATATATTACATGACCTGTTCCATGCCTCTCACCTTTCTTTTATATATTACATGACCTGTTCCATGCCTCTCACCTTTCTTTTATATATAACATGACCTGTGCCATGCCTCTCACCTTTCTTTTACATATTACATGACCTGTTCACTGCCTGCTTCCTCTCTTATATATATATATATATATATATATATATATATATATATATATATATATATATATATATATATATATATATATATATATATATTACATGACCTGTTCACTGCCTTCTACCTTTCTTTTATATATTACATGACTTGTTTGCTGCCTGCAGCCTCTGTTTTGTATATTACATGATCTGTTTACTGCCTCTTTGCTCTCTTTTATATATTACTCGGCCGGTTCCCTGCCAGCTGCCATTCTTTTATACATGACCTGTCTGCTGCCTCCTACTTCTCTTCTATATATAATATGACATACCCACTGCCTCTCTTTTATATATTACGTTCCCTGCTTCCATTTTTATCACAGGCGACTCGTTGCTTCCTGTCTCTCTTTTACATACTTCATGACGTATTTACCGGTACTGTATTTTACCTATCTATTAACATTAGGCCTGCATGTCCGGTTCCCTGTCTCCTGTCTCTTTCATGTATTACACGATATATATTTTCCCTGCTGCCTATCTTGTTTTGAAAATATATATTACATATTTGCTGACTACTGTCTCTTCTATATGTAACATGACAAGTTTGCTGCCCCCTCCTGGCTCTCTTTTATAAAGTGCGTGATATATTTGCTTCATACTACCTCTTTTATACGATATATGACATGTTTTCTGCAAATTGCCTCTTATTTCTTAATTTCAAAACATGCCCTCTGCCTACTGCATCTCTTTTATATATTACATGATACCGTCACTACCTATAGCTTTATTAAATCACCATCCATATGTCATATCAGGCAAAGTAATTTTCCTTCATTAGTTAATCATAAAAATACTGATTCATTCTTTAAAAATAATATTGATACTCAGTTCATCTAGGATGCGTTCACAGCCATTAGTCACCACATTTTTTTTTGAAGAAACAGCAATTAATATTTTCCTTCCTGTCCTTTAGGTATATTTCCTTAGGAATTTGACCAAATCAATTTATCCCACCGCAAAGGCAATAGAGAAGAGTTATGGAACTTCATTTGTATCTGCATATTGAGATTGCAATCAATAAAATCAATAGCTTTTGGGAATACTTTGTATTGTGTGTCCATCTCATCATCCTGACGAATGTCCCAGAAGACACGTTCCTCTCATGCGTCCCCCTCCCCCAGACACACTCACACACATCCAAACCCACATTCTGACCTCCCTGTGCTAGGGTAATTGAGCATTCGGAAAATTAGCCAGTTTAGGAGCAAAAACCTCCTCGGCGACCAGAGGTTGGCCTTTAAAGTCAAAGCAGAGTTCCGCAGCCAAATCTTTAAAAGCCCAGACAAAAAAGAGGAGGATGCAAGGACTATGGTGTGTGGAGGCGCGGCGGGGGGTAGGCGTGTCCTGCTCCGAGCTGCTCGATGCTACTCACAGTTTGTTCACATTTACCAGCTCAGTGCATGTTACTCTAGGCTGGCTTATGTCTGCTTACACCATGCAGGACTTTCTACTAACTATACAATCTAACTATGCGTTCGGCCCGGGTGTTTACTATTTACTCAAGGAGTAACTCAAATAGTACTTAGGTCTTGCTCATTTCTACTAATGTATATTCTGCTTAGCATTCGCTCGTTTCTGAACAACTGCTATTAGTAGTGCATCCGGCCCCGGAATCACTTACTTCTATTAAAATAGTGCATACTACTTATGAATTACTCATTTGTAGTCAAATAGTGCATACTGCTGAAGAATAACCCATTTACACTATCATAATAATGTATTGCTGAGGGGTTACTCGTTTCGATTCAGAGTGCATTACGCTGATGATCTAGTCGTTTATATGCGCATCAAAAATGGTATTCAGGATTTCTTCATTGTATAAAGTGGGAGGCACTTGTTCTCTACTGACAGAACCATGCTTACAAGAGAGTACATCCACGGATAGTAACCTTCTACGGAACACCATACGATAACTGGTCTTTGATTCCATACAATCTCATTCACTAAACACAGTATAGTTCCAGGTTGAGCTTTCAGTGTATTTGTTGCCTAAGTAGAGGTATAGAAACCGCTCCTGACAGCATACTTGTAATCGATGAATAATTTTGTAGTTAATATGTTACTGAATATTAAAAAAAACTTTCCCTCTAGTCCCCCCTTATGGAGTCCTTCACATATGGACCACCTGCTCGTTAATACCAACGCGTGATATTGAAATCAGCACCTGCTTGTGATCCAACCAAAAAAAACCCCATTGTTGTGAAAGCATCCTTTATTCCATACCGTTTGATTAATAAAAGCATGTGATTTCTCAGCCCCACGACAAAACATATCTCAAACTGCATTCAGCAACTTTTCCGATGACGACCGCACTTTTCTGCCTTCACTTCCTGGTGAAAAGAAGCGTGGGTCCACTTTGCGAGGAGCTGGTGGCGGTGGATGTGGAGCGGGAGGAGGAAGTGGAGCTCTCCCGATATGAGCTGTCAAGCAGTGTGAGCAGCTCTCAGCGGACGGCAGGCGTGTGCACTATTAAAAGGTGGTCATATTTGCCGGGACGTGCTACGAGTTCATCCCGTGAGCAGGTCGTGTTTACAGTCGGTCTGCGTGGGTGCAGCGAGCAGCTCGCCGGATCCAAACCAGCCACTCTCCCCGCGCCAGTTGGGTTTCGATCCTACTAATAGCTTTACCGGGAATCTGGTTGGAGAGTGGATGAGCTGTTCAGAGCTGCTCAACAATCGAGCTCAGCAGTTCACTCACCGAGTGCTGCAGTATCAGCGACTATTTGCCAACCACAGCAGCGGCCACGTGGAGAGCGTGGTGTGCACTCTCCTAACGGAGTTTCAGTTTTTCCCTGTATCAGAAGGGAACAGAACCTGTGAACGGAGCTCGTCACTGAGCGGCTCTGTGAGCAGCTCGCTTGAAGCCTGCGAGGGGCGTGTTCCCTGCACAGAATCCTCAATCTGTGTTTACACTACGCAACCACATGAGACGAGCTATTGAGGAAGCGGCGCTCGCCAGCCAATGAGCGCTGTGCTTCTTCTTCATAACGAGCCACTGGCCAGTGAGTTACTCACAGTGACCATGACCTGCCCACAGGCCCTGCAGTGAACGGCATGGGACGTGCAGCAAAAACAATAGCAGGTCAAATGACGCCTTTTAACTCTGTAATTATAATTGAGCTGTTTCTCACGTACGCACCATATTAAGGGGTATTGGACAAACTGATCGCATTAAGTAAAGGGCAGCAAGATTCCTAACACCAAAATTTAATAGTCAGCATCCTCGTTTGTTTAGGGTGATTTTCATTGCGCAACGAGACTTGATACTTCTTGATTTGAATTTCCTACTGGGTTACTATAGAGAATTCTGGCGACAGTGGAGGCGGACTATATTATTTACAACGCAATTCCATAATTCTCTATAAATCTGGTTGTTTTATTTTTCGTGACGAGCCTTAAGTTAATTTTTAACCAGTATTGCTACATTATCTGTTCAACTTTTGTCGCCAATTTAATCAATCCTTAACGGACGAAGCTATCTACCCTTCTTCCCATCCAAGCCCCTGAGGTGCATTCTGGTTCACTCTGCCCAGTATTGTCTGCTATACTCGGCCCACATTAGGGGGCTTTGATTGATCCGTATGATGCATCCCATTTACAATTCATATCTCAAATTAATATCAGTCCCAGAAGGGTCTCGGTCATGCAAACTTTCCATGGCGTGTGCCTCGCCTCACGTGGTGCACGAGAAGCTTCCTGAGTACTGCTAGTGCTGCTTGGCAGTATAGAGTTAGAGACACTGCGCTAATGTAACGTACCCAACATCAGTGTCCACTTAACCATTCTTCATAGTATACTGTTAATGAACAGACCCTACTCTCAATTCCCTTGAAAGTAGCATCACTTCGTACAGCAAAATACATGGTTTATTTACTTGATTTTTCTGATGAAAGAGATCTTTTTCTGAACAGAATAATTGTCCTCATTGCAATGGTCTTTCACATAATGACAGAGGCCAGCCATCAATTTTTCCTCGATGGCAATCCATTAAGAATATAACATCTGAATTTATAATCACTCTTTTTATTTTAAGACTCTCCGTTGTACCTTTTCCTAGTGCAAGCATTAAATTGAGCTCCTATGCTGTAATCTCACATCATATGAAACTCAAAACAGCGTTTGGTAAATACTTAGTATTGCTCCAGGGACAATTTTGTGACTTTAGAAGAGAAGCGATGAGTGTGGGAAACCTGCCTGGCTGCCATATACTATACCAGAACCTACGTTGTCTATTCCCTTCTGTATAGTCACTGGCGCGGTCGACAAAGGATGCAGATAAAAACACACTATCACGGCCCTCCAGTCGGCTGCCGCTGCTGGCATCAACACCGCTGCCGCTGTGCCTTTTTCACTGCTCTTCTTTCTCCTGGCTGCTCTGTCAATCCGGGAAGGGCCTCCTCCCTCCACGGGAAGCCTGGACAGGCGTGCTGGGCAGTGCAGGTAGCAGCAGGCAGCCTTCTCCAGGGTGGGGCTTGTCAGTGCCACCCCCTCCCCTCCACGTCCCCTCCATCCTGCAGCAGCAGCGGCAGCGCGGCTGAGTAGTGGGCCAACTGGGGGCGGTGGTAGATTCTGGACTGCCTAGAGGCTAGCGGGTCGCTGGGTCGGTTCGTCTAGGCTTTGCTTGTTCGGTCGGCAGTGTTGTTGATGTTGGTGGCGGTGGTGGCGGGAGTTGGGGAGGGCTGCTGCCTACTGGAGCCCGCTGCCAGTGCCTCTGATTGAGACGGCCCTCCCGCTCTATACCTAACCCCCCAACCTCACCGCCTGCTACCCCGAGAAGCGATCAGCCACCTTCCTCCTGTGGCCACCAATAAATGTTTCCTGTAGTTGAGAACACCGGCCACTGAGAGTTGACGTGTGTAAGAATGTGCTTACGTTGACAGACGGCGACAATTATTGATCCATGTGGGGACCTACTCAACCGTATCCTCGTAGCTAGAGCTCCACTCAGTATAACACTGCATATCCCCCCCCCCCTCCCTTGAATGAATGGTCATGTGTAATGAATTGAATATACAAACAAGTAATCTATGTCAGATAAGATACACTATTCTTTTCATCAGTACCGACAGACAACAATGAGTACCTGTTACTTACTGGATACCTGACCGTGACTGCTACAGGGCCTAGTTTTATGTTTCACGCTTGAGTGACAGGGCAGAACCTTGTCCACGGTCGAGTGACGTTACAGTGTAACTCAACAAATCGAATGACACGACCATGGGCAGTGATGGAGCATTATCAGACAGCACATCATGCACGTCACGAGACCAGCGTGCTGCACCCTCCTCCTGAGCTGCAGCACAGACCCTATCACTACCCATTACTGACAGCACAGGCCAAAGAACTACCTCTAACCAGCAGCACAAAACCAATCACTACTCCTGACAGCACAGGCCCAATCACTACTCCTATCTGACAGCACAGACTCAATCAATACCCCTAACCAGCAGCACTGACCCAATCACTACCTCTAACCTGCAGCACAGACCCAATCACTACTCCTAACTGACAGCACAGACCCAATCACTACCCCTTACTTAAAGCACAGGCCAAAGAACTACCTCTAACCATCAGCACAGACCCAATCACTACTCCTGACAGCACAGGCCCAATCACTACTCCTAACTGACAGCACAGACTCAATCACTACCCGTAACTGACAGCACAGACCCAACCACTATATCCCTAACTGACAGCACAGACCCAATCACTACCTCTAACCAGCAGCACATTGACCAGCAGAGAGCCAATCACTACTGCGACCCACAACTACTAATGTTTTTCAGGGAGTATTTGACAAACTGCCCATTAGGCCTACAGAACCATCATCATACGAATGACTCCTACATATAAATTATTACATGTTGCTGACTCGTTTCATCAAAATGCGTCGTTTTAAACTAAAACGGGAACTCGATCAGGTATAGAATCAGGTACACAATGTCAATCCTCTGGTAAGCGCCGTATTCGTTATAGCTGCTGATAAAAGATCCTGGACAAAGGTGATCAAATAACCATGTAATTTGTTAATATTGTTGTAGCCGGCTTGCCATTTGGAGTGAAAAGCACAAGATTTGAATCGGTTGAAAGGTTGATATATATGGCCCCCAACCTTTCCATGTTTATGCCATATAGAGTCCATTCTTTTATTCATTCAATGTTTTTTTATGATGCCATCTAGTAATGTGAGATAAAAATACCCAGTTTATCATAAGTTTCCAGTGAGTTCATTTTGAACTGATTCTGTTTTCTTGGATCAACTGAAATGGCATTTACTTCATATTTCATCTATGCTTAAGTATTAAAGAAGCAGTGAAACTTTATATTTTTTCACCAATCAAAGTATGACTCACATATTTCTATCGTCATGTGTATCCATTCTTGACAATACTGCTAGGGCATATTGGTAGACCTCTCCATCAATTATTATCAACGAAGGTATGATGACTGCTGGTACTTTTATATGAAGGTGCGAAGTATCCACCAACTTACGCTTTATATTCAATTTCATTCTAAATTTGTTCATGTCCCTTTGAGATTTCAATTCGGCAATTTATTCCAGTGATCTTTCATATGGTAGGTACTGAATGAAATATATAAATATATAATTAATTTACTCAATGTGAATACGTACTTCCAATGAGTCTTGGAACAAATATTCTTTACCTGTATATTACTCGAGTACTACCATGCTAGAACAGCAGAACACAACAGACTTTCTTGTGTAACAAGTGGCCAGTTTTATTGACGTAAATCACAAGTTGACAGTGGACTGAATATTCCGTGTAAACATTGACACTTGGTGCTTTACCCGCGCTAGGGGCATGTCCTTGGGGCTTCTTAAGGAACCTTCAAACTGTACTCACACTCCAGTCGCGCACAATACACTCCATACAGCAGTACATGATACAGCCGGCGCCAAACGTAATGTAAACACTCTTTTCATTGGTTCACACTTGAGCGCGCGGTCCCGGTCGCAATCATTCCACCTCCATAGTCAACTCTTTCGCGGCACGACTAAGTCTTTCTGTCAACACACACAGTGGTTGTTGGAAAATCAAATTTAGCAGGACCGACCGGAACGCCGCTCACCGTTAAGTTGACTTACGCAATTGGCATGCGTCTCAGACTGCGGTAAAACACTTGTGAAAAGTTTGACATAAGTTATTAACATGGACTGGTGGGGTTTTGTAGTGCACGTCTACCGGATCCTGGAGGGAGGGCCCAGTGAGATGACATGACCTTCACCTAAACGCCTATACTTTACCAAGACGAATCTATCCCTTCTTGACCTTGATAAATGTGTTAATAATACACCATGCAACTCAGAAATATGTCAGTTAGATGTGAGGATACACTTACACTGAATCTTCCTCAGATACTCTACAACATGGGACAACATGGAATGTGGCGTGGAGCTATGCATATGAGTGGTACCTACCTAACGATATTTGGGCCATGTTCATATGGAATGGGTAGAAAATTGTCAGTGAATCCCAGACATTTATATCAGCAATGTAACAACAATATAAAAACCAACTTATACGATCAGCCAACCAATAATAAATGACAATAGTATTCATGAAACAAATAAATTATAAATAAAGTACCACGAGAGGTGTGGATCATGTTATCTCCATTCAACTTAAACCTGTGGAGACCTATTGTCATCGGACCGCTTTTGACGTAGGCACATTACTTAATACAGGGGTTCGTACATAGACAGCCCAATAAAATTTCAGGCTTTTCCCAGGCTTTTCCAGGGTCTAATGTATTTTTTCCAGGCACATAACATTGTGAATCAATACCATATTGTTATTGAATGAAAACAGTCATTGTTTGTTTTCGGACGGTTACATATCATATCTGGTCACTATTTTTAAAACCATGTCTGATTCATCACCAAATTTAGATACAATTTTCATCTCCCTTACCATCTGTGTAATTTCAGTGGTTTGGGATAGACATCTTCAAAAAAATGTTTTTGCCCCTTTTAAATATGAAGACAAATAATGAAATCCATGCTATATTATTAGCGATCTGCTATACGTGATCAAATAAAGGATTTTTGGAACTATATAATACAAATCACTGAAATCGTTAGGTACCGTAGATAAGGGAAGCTAATAATGACCAGAATTGTATAGACTAAAAAAAAGTTTTTATGCAAAACTAAATTTTCAAGGTTCTTTCAGGTTTTCCAGGCTCTCTGTGAGAATTCCAGGCTTTTCCAGGCCTGGAAAACCAAAAAGCATAATTCCATGCTTTTCCAGGTTTTCCAGGCCCTGTACGAACCCTGTTAATATGAATTCTTCTCCGATACTCCCATTGCAAACGGACCTGAATGATCACGTTCAACTACTCGTATCTTGTTCATTGAGAAAAGTCAGTATTACATAAGGTTACCATTCAAAATTTTAAGTTGCATTTCCAAAATATCTGTCCAATGGATATGAGGGTACACTTACAACAGTCACAGTAGCTGGATAGCTTCATGAAGATTCATATTGTATGAATTGTACATGCATGTCGTGCTTTCTACAGTTCCTGCTTTCACCTCTTGAATAAACTTAAATGTCGTCTGCTTCATACGAACATGGATCACTTTAACAGCTTTACCAGTCACACTATCGACACACCTCAGACTAACGCTGTAGAACACATGACGGAAGTGGTAGATATAATGGTCTTTATGCCACTGGTTCGACGCTCTGATCAAAGGAAAACTTCCTTATGTCTGCACGCACTTTTGTATCATCTATAAATCCAGCACAATAATACACAATAAATCTCAGTTTCCTTCCACACCTATTTACACTTTGACTAACTTTTACCAGTAATCAATTATCACTGCGTAAACAATTTCTTATTTCAGCGTCTACATCTTATAGCATTAAACACAAGAAATATACGTGCAGAATAGTGCATTATTCCGGACATCAATTTTATTGCAATGATTCAAAACCTTTACAATTTGGTTAAGTTTATACACTTTTCTTTAGTTGCACACGTGTTCCACACTAAATCCAATACCATTTAACACAACCTATATACCAAATGGATGTGTTTGTTATCATAACAACTAATCAAACCTATAGATGCATATACCATTAATGATAGCAATGGTGAGCTTTGCCAAGCCAGGCAAACTCTCAGTTTGAAGTGAAATTCACATATAGGGATGTACCTCCTAGGGTGTTTGTCTGAGACAAATACTGCTGGGATTCTGTACTCGAACGCAATTTCTTCGTCTAAATCATAGGGTTCCATTTCCCTGAGACATGTTTTTCTCCTGCAATTATTGGCGACATTTAGCCCTAAAACGGAACAGCATCTCATGAGATTTCGAACCCTCTGAGGGACATGAATCCCACCATGTGAATTCCACGTTAGTACCTCTGCTTTATGATGTACAAGTATGAATACAAGTATGAGGGGACGGACGATGCACGGGTTGGCCGTAGTGGAGACAGCTTTTCGCACATTATCACATCTCTGGTCGTCACATGTTTTATGTGCACGTCGTGTATATAGGCCGTATGTAATCCATATCACTCAATGAAACACGGCACGGGGGACATAACATGACCCCACCAGCGCTGCTATAAATAGCCCTTTGTCTGACTCCGCCTCCGCCAAATCGAAACGGAGATGAATTTTCACAACCTGACGCCGTGACACATCTTCTGATTTCTTTTAGGATCTGGATATTTAGGTATCGAGATCAAACACGTGTCACGTTTCTCGCTTCCTCTACGAGTTAAGTTTGCAAATCCAAAATCTATTCACCTTGGTTAATTTGACAACAGAGGAATATCGATTTCAATCACTTATATTTATTTGCAAAACAAACTGCAATCACTTCAAACCTAATCATCCCATTCACCGAATCCTCAATTGATGAAGTACATTATTCATCCTATTTATCACTATGCATCTTGACAAGCTTCCCCTCTTTTTCTCGAGTGGCCCAATATCAAATAAACTTCACGATGCAATGAGTTCGGTACTTCTCGCTCTAGGTTGTGCTCTAAAAACTTCCCCAGCAAAACAGACCGATCTCTGCAAACAGTCACTCCTCCTTGTCTGACACACATCTGCAAGGCGTACTGCAGAATCCACAACGCAAATATCATACAGCATCCCACCACTCTGTGCTTCAGATGGGCAGCGCGGCCGCATCCAGACCCTTGATGACAGCTCTGATAATGGAGTCTTTGTCGTGAAGCCGGCGACTTACCTGCGTGGTGTTTACTGATGTCTCTAAAATATTTACGGCACATTTTTGTGGGCGGGTGGAGCCTGGCACTGTTTACTCTGGGAGTCGAACCCAGCATGCTGGGGGTCGGCGGGGGTCGCCTCCACCCATTGCTGAGTTTTGAGGACACGCAGTGTGAGTGGAGAGGGTCGGGAGGGGGCAGAGAGGTGGTCGGGTGGGATACGGGATGGGGAGAAGGATCTGACTCCAGTCTCACTACATCCAAAACCTCAGCCGCCTTGCCAACTCACAATACATTCATCTTGATGGCATTCTCTCAATGTGATTCATTTTCTCCTTATTTTTTCCCTGGTATGTTTTTTCCCTCCCTCTACAAGGGCCATACGCTCTGCCAACCCAAACTTTCAAACGCCTGACTGGCTGAATGAAAGCAGGTCCCGGCCGCAGTCAGACTTCTTTCACCGACCCAGGGGGGTTAGGAAGGGGGTCAGGTACAGGCAAATATTAGTGAAATAAAAGCTCCGTGCTAATATTGGTTTCGCCGTGCCATTTGAGCAGGCGGCTGAGGGTGCTGACAGTACGGGCCCAGGTGAGCTTTGGTTAGAGTGTGATGTATGAGGAAGTCAGATATGGGTGTCTATTTGAATACTGGAGAACTCGCCCCGAAATAAAGTCGCCCCGAAATCTTTTGATATCGTTATGAAAATATATACGGATGAATATGAATAGGTGGGGGATGGGGGTGGGATGGGGTGGTTACAGCAGTGCTCAAAATCTGGTCTTTGCGGAGGAAGAAAACAAACAGAAAGCCATACCCTTAACCTTATCTCTAACCTTAATCCTAACACTAACCCTAACCCTAAACCTAACTGGACTTATTTTCCAAATCCGCTGATTTATTTGTCTAAAAGTCAAACCAGTCAGACATTTCCTTTCTCATTCATAGGTATCTTAAACGGGTCGCCTTCGCGGGTCGAATTCTCCAAAACGGGTCGAGTTCTGACAACGCCGGGTCAAGTTTTCTAGTAACCGTCTATTTGTTTCTTGTGTTTGCACGGAGGGCGGAGTGGGTGGTGTGTGTGTGGGAGGGGGGGGGGGGGGTCTAGGAGGACGGGGTTGGAGGGGGTCAGGCATAGCCGATAAGTGACTTATTGGTTGACAGTGACAGTGACTACCCTAGTTGTTGCTTACAAAGGTTTTCACTACCAGTCCATTTACAATGGTCGAGACAACCTAGGCTAGAATTTCATTGACAATACCCGACGGGCCTTTATATCATCAATAGTTACTGACATATGTATTACAAGAGACAAAATAGGGAATAAACCATGCTGGGCAAGCTAAAAAAAAATACATAACTGTACCACAAATCATCTAATTCAACCATACTATAACTCTCTGTGCAAAAAGCTCCTGTATACTTTTTTCCTGAAACGTTCACATTGATGCTTCTACAAAATACATCTTTACACATGAGAGAAACAACATTGACATTAACATTGTTCCAATTTGTATACTCTTGGTGGAGTCCAATGTATCATTGTGCACACATGAGTCAGACTCCTTCTCAGATCCCAACTCACCTTTGGACAACATATATAGTTTTTAGGGCAGTGAATTTGTGAGTCAGGATAGACCGTATCTGGAGACGGCCCAGCAAACTCGACACACGACATTCCGTGTGTGTATGATCCTTGAGGCGCAGGATACATAAGGAAATAACGATAGCGATAGTATACTCTAATGTTGTATCCTTAATTTGTGTTATTCATTACATTGAGTAGTATATTATGAAACTTCAAGATTGATAGTAGGATCATAAGGGAGCGTGCTACCCCCATCCTGTCTGCTTTATGGGACGAGGACAACTCAATAACTCCAGATGGTACTTGTTAACCCCTTCTAAACTAAATACTGAATGTAAAAAAGTTCACGGGTCATGTCACCAGGCGAACAGATCACATATGTCTGTAGAATAGCTTCACGTATTGCTAGGGTCGCCGGGTTTACATCCATGACGACAAAGTGGCTGATTTACACACCCAAACACCTGTGACTTTACGACTGGTTTTCCACGAGCCGACGCCCCGCTCCGCCCCGCCCCGCCCCCTCGCGGCCGGATGTGACGTGCGGGCCAAACGCCACGCGCACGGGTCACGTGGCCGTCGTGACGTCATGGCGACGCGCCCCCTGTCCGTCAAACCCGGCAGATCCCGCCCTGTTCTCTGAGTGTTTTCTGTTCATGTGTGGGCGAGTAAAAGGTTTCTGTTCAGGGGGCAGAGTATATCCACACGCCTCGACTCAGTCATTCTTTTTGCGTATATTCATGGATCACCCCATCCCCATTTATTCGTACTGTATAGCAAAGTCCTTGGAGGGCGGCAGAATGGATGGAAATCTGAACATAGAGTAAAGTCCATATTGTTCTTGTGTTAATTTTACTCACCCACTAGTAAACGTGAACCTTCTGAATTTCCACCTACGTCCAGGCAATATGGTAGTTCTGGGATTGGCAATACATTACAGGTAAAATGAATATCAGTTTTATTGCCTCTCATGAAACGTGTCCCATACATGGGATATTCTGGTGTGATATGATCGTCGGGAGACCAGAGTTTTCATAACCATATTTTGTAAAGCACGGTGTCAAAGTTTACCTTCATTATTTTGGGGCAGTGCCTAAGTACTGGCAGCTGTCCAGAGACAACTCCTAAATCCCTCACTCTATGGGAATCGGCTTCTTGGATAATGATTTAGGTGTCAGGGTCGTGACCCCAAAGTCCGTGAGTTCTCTGATATAATCTACTCGCTGAGACTTCTTGGTACTTGACATTTTTATCCACACCAGCCTTATTGTGCCACTCAGCCACGCGAAGACAGCCGCAACCTTTTTTTTTAATAAATGAATAAATCTCTTTTCACTTATCTCTGTTGAGAGCTATTGTTATCCAACCTTTTTTGGTGTAGGTAATTGGCCTTTACATACAGTACCATTAATTGATATGAAAATGACTGTTCTCATTGAGAGATGGAATGCCGATACGAAGCCTTCTCGTTTTTCATATAAAGTCATATAGCATAACAGGGTTTTAGTTTTATTTGATGTGCAGATTATCCTGCAAGCTATAACAACAATAGATGCACTGGAAATTCCCATATGCTCGCAGATCTTCGATAACATCAGAAAAATTCAATAAAGTGGGATTCACAAGTAGGGACCCACGTGCCTGAGACTGTATTTCACACCTTTCCCCTAGTCTCACATAATTCCCGGTTGGTACAAAATTCTCATGGCAAAGTGCTTTTATCAATCTCAAGGAAATATGACAAATTTGATTCACATGGGAGCACACACCTGGTGCATTATCTCAGACATAGTCACATTGAACAATCAACCTGGGACTCAAAAACCATTGTGGTCAGGGGTGTTACAAACATGTAATCATGCTTTCTGGCCTCCTATTGGCTAGGGCAGGTACATAGTCACAGCAGGTCCATTTGTCTCACCAAAATGCCCCTGTAAATTTTAAACATGTTTAAAATCAAAATCTGATGTAATTCTGTAACTGGTTAATGGTAATTGTTGCAGGGAAAATAACTTGTCTCAGGGAAATGGAACCCTATAATTCAGACGAGGGGATTGTGTTCCAGTGCACAATCTCAGCAGGATTTGTCTCGGACAAACACCTTGTTAGGTACATGAATCCCATCGTGTGAATCCCACTTAACGCAACATGAATTTCTTTTTTCTCAATGGGTTTTGGATGTAGAACTTTTTTTTATTTCTTTTGGTTCTACCACTATGGGAATTCTTGCACCAAAAGTTCTTCTACCAAAAGTAAAGTATCACTGAAGAGATTGGTGTCATATTTTGTACGAGGCGCCTTACTATGTATGAGATCAGTATGTGAGGCCGACTTAACCCAGGCGGCCGACCCGACCACGTGGTCAGGGGTTCGTCCTTCACCTGTCCTTCACCTCTACCTGGAGGACGCGCACGTGATACAGGAACGCAGCATGCCGCGCTCCCGAACCCCGACCGTGCTGCCCTCTGCTGGGCGGCAGACCTCGAGGGCAGGTCAGATGAAGGTCATCCCACGGGTTCGCACTCAGAAGCCTCCCTAGATCGTAAACTGTACAGTCTTCATCCTAAACCCATATTTTTGCCTCCTGATTCTAAGCTCAATGTATTTGATTATTTCTTCAGGATCAATGATGAAGCAAAAGAAAATATGCAACTACTCTCGCCCTTACAAATAACGTTCAATGTGTTTCAGTTATACTGAGGGAATAACAATGTGGCCATCATTTCACACACTCCTTAACTGAGTGGAGAGGAATGTGGGCCCGGAGCTGATCACGTGTTACATGTCACGTGATGCCATGTGATGTCACATGGTGGACATACGCTCTGATCCGTGGTTCAGGTACATGGGACGATGGCAGGCACACGCAGTGTGGACATGGACATCTGGCAATGGGACAGCATATGAGGTACAACGGTGGGACAGGGACAGGGACAGGGACGGTTCGTGGTAGAGTAGAACTACTATACACGACTGGAATTCAATAGAAAGAAATTCTCAATCAGTCAAGTTGAATTCTGTGACAAAGTCTATGCCTTGATACAGGTAAATTTACCTGGTTGGTCTCCCTGTAAGATATGCAGGTCCCAACCGAGAATCTGCTTGTTTGGCATGCTCTCACCTGTCATTTATAATAAGAGAGTGTAATCACATGGCAATGTCAGGTATCAAGGGTGGCTGATAAAGATCATCGTTCTTTAAACAATCGTTCTAAGCACCTCCTTTAGATCTAGCTGGACACGGTTTGTTTGGAGCTAACATCGGCTGTGGCCAAAGTGTTTTATACCCATCACATAAATTTCTAGTTCAATTCTGGGGCGTTTCTCAGCTTGAAACAGATTTCTCATGTACTATTATATAAATTGGTTATTTTTATTAGGCAAAATTAGAATATATCATTGTTATTGGGCGAGATGAGAATTCGTCCTTGTTTATAAGGCTAGAATTTATGAAGCTGCCCTTGCATTGCGGCGACCTACATCGGACAAACTGTCACCTCAGCTCAGCCAATCTAGCAGACTCAGTGCATGTACACAAAATGATTTATCAATGCCACTACTCCGACCGCGATGCTCATGGCAAGGTACATTACAACGATTGCTGCCATCCCCTCCCAAGATGATTAGCATTATAGCAGGGTCTTTTATTGCAGAGCCATGAGCAGTGGCCTTCCCAACAATACAGGGACTGAGAAGAGGGGCGTATTGGTCGTACTGTATGTGTGTAAGAGGTCTATAAGTCCATGTACACGTCGGCCTCCTCACTCACCAAGCACAACCTGAGTCAACACGAGCACAGTGTACCGGTCTCCTCTGGTGGCCGCACTCTCACGTCATGGAATATTCATCTCTGTTTGCTCAGACTTCATTCTAAACCACGCCAGAAAAATCCCTCCTTGACCTAAGACAGCATGAGCGAGCGATATCATCTCTTTCTCATTTTTTTTTTATTCTTTAATTTTGGTGCAGGCATCGAGGTTTACTAGAGTGTGGAGGTGGGAAGGCAAACAGGAGTTGGGTGACTGTCATGGGGGATGGATGTGTTCATCTGAGAACCGCTGGAGATTGTGTACATAGGTGTGAGATCGGGAGTGTACGTGTATGTGTCTGTACAGAGAGCACGTTGGTCAAACCAGCTTCGTCAACTCCACCGCTACTACTCACTGAACAAACAAAACAGTTAAAGTGTCACCCCTAGGAGTCAGGGGGCTGTTGAATAATTTAGGCTCGTACATGAAGACCCTTTTCAGTACCTCGTTCAACGGTTTAATCATTTAATGATATCTAAGTTCGTTTGCTAAGACAGCGTTAGCCGTACATAAGGTCACTCAAAAGTGTTGAATAAAGTTGACTCACATCGTCCATGGGTCTCCTTGGCGGACAGAAAAGGGTATTCATGTACGAGCCAAGATTATTCAACAGGCCCCTGATTCATACACATCAGTTATGCGAAATTCCGGTAATTCACGCTCCCAATGTCCTGAGCGGCGTTTGCTTGTACTTTATAACATTTCTCAAAGTCAAGGCAATTTGCAGTTCAATGTATCACACAAGTCCACAGCAGTAGTGCTAATCGAGGATCTGCCATTGTAGCCTAGTGCAGTATTTCTCGATCTGAGTTCCCTCCCTGCACCCTGTGCGGTCACCTGACGGACCACAGCGGCACACAGAAACCTTCCTCCTAAAGTTGGATTCACACGATGGGACAAATGGACCTGAGACTGGTGTACTTCACACCGTTGCATCAATCGGCTACTATTTCCAGCTGGTTACAAAGTTTCACAGATTGGGGTGTCCTACAGTCTCAGGGTAACATGGCGGATTCAATTCACATGGGAAGACTTAGCAGGTACAAAGTCTCACCCCTACACCCCTATACAGGGTACGCAGGGTACACAGGGTACATAGTTGCCGACCTAGGGTACTTCCCCGTGTGAATAGGTGTTATTTGAGACCACTGAGACTCACAGATTGGGAGAGAATGTGTGAAATACATTTATCTCACCAAAATGCACCTCTAAATTTTAAACCTGTTAAAAGTCAAAATCTCATGAGATTCTGTTTCTTGTATGAGGCGATTGTCGCCGACAATTCCAATGAAAAAAACTGGTCTCAGCAAAATGGAACCATTCAATTCAGACGAGGAGATTGTGTTCCAGTACCGAATCTCAACAGGATTTGTCTCAGACAAACGCTCTGTGAGGTACATGGATCCCATCGTGTGAATCCCACTTAAGACACGGTTTGAAGAACCTACAACTAGCTTTCCTCACACAAGGTAGCCCAGGTAGCGGGTGGAGAACCCAGTAACGGGTGGAATCAGGAGAGAAGTACATGTATTTTCTGGTAATGTTGTATGAGCATCTTGATGGAGACTGATGCACCCTGAGACATTCCATAGATATGTCCGTCTGTCATTTATTCAGACGATAGTATGACTTTGATTCATCTCTAAGATATGTATGCATCACTGTAGATGTGTGAAAACCCACCGCACTTAGTAAGTAGTACAAAACCCTACCTACCTCGATGACAAGTCTTGACACAGGACTTGTCGGCTATTGCTACTGCGTAAAACACCACAAAACCAACCCCAAATATCGGACTTCCTTCCAAAGCCTTGGATTTGTCAGTACAAACTGTGAGATCATCTTATTAGCATAAGTAGAGTTGGCTTGTCGAACGGCTCAACGCTGGATTTGGTGCGAACAAAAACTGCAGCAGGGTAAGCCTCAGTAAAAACATGCCGCTGTACCACCACAGTGTGCAGTATGCTGTGAAGAAGGTGACATACAGCACGGCTGTATAGGTAGGGTATATCACCCCGGAGTTGTGCATGTATATTTATCTCAATGTAATACCCAGTGAGTAGCGTCATTACAGAAACCATACCAGTTACGGAGACGAAATATCTAAAGACATAAAGCAGCATGTGGACTGGAAAAAAATCCATGTGAATCCGACCGCGAGTTCCATTCAGAAAACACATGCCCATTGACGAAGTTGAATAGGAGGAGCAAATAGCATGAGATGGTTTTCTGGAACATCTGTGTGTTGCTGGTCGTTGAAACTTAGAGAAAGAAGCTGGTCGGAGGCGGGCACCATATCGTTGAGGGTGGTACCGTCTGCCAGGCTGGGCACAGCTTGAAGCGGGCGGCACCAGACCCACCATTGTCAACCCCTGGGCCGCCTCTCCTTACCCATCTACTGGAAATACTATCATCCAGAACTAGTATGATCTAGTGTGTCGTAAATAATGCTTCTTTTATCCACCGTCATTTTACTCCCGCCACGTTCTATACGACATGTTGCTCTTATTATTTCTTTGTTTTTCACGGAATGGGGAGACAAAAATGATGATAACATTCTGAGCCTCGTGCTGTCGGCCCGCCACATCTGGCCATGTAAACTCATGAGCGCTGTTATTACAATCATGACTGTGTTTTAGCATTAGTTCCCCACAATAGCACCACACCCTCTCCTCAATGCACGGCTTTCATTGCCATCGTCGTGTTCAACCTCTCCTAAGTTCCCCAATTCAGCGTAGATTTAACCCGAGTCAGCAACTCTGAGTCCTCCAGAGAGTGAATGAAGCAGCTCGGAAACGTATCACGACATGCCGACGAGTGGCTCCCTGCACTTAATGACTCCACACAGTGTCGGTAATTAAAACTGGAGGTCAGGGCTTTGCCGTCTCCATTACCACGCTGATATCTACCCCCTAAAAATAGTCGCAATTACAATTCTCCTCGCCTCCCAGTTTCCCCAACTCTCCTATACACTGTAAAACATGATACTTTTTCTGACATTATTCCCCTGTATCTCCCTACGACCTTCTTTCACCCCTGCTCTCTTCCCTGCTCAATACAACGCGTGGTCACAGACCGGCGTATCGGGGCGACGCCTGGCGGCGGGGATTCTGTATGCAGGAGAGTCGCCCGTGGCCCTTCATTTGAATTATTGAATGGCTCCCATGTCCTTCCCATCCATACTGGAGGAGCATCCCCTGTGGGAGCCACCACGCCCGTCTAGTTTATATAACCTCTACCATGACAGAGTTGTGTGTGAGCCCCAACACCCCATGTCTCTGTGTATAAACTGAACATGCCAAGCCTGCCACAATGTCAATGTGTATGAATTAAACACACCAAACTTGCCATGGCATCAATGTGCATAGATTAAACACACCAATCATTTCCATGATATCAATGTGAATAGATTGAACACACCAATCATTTCCATGACATCAATGTGTATAGATTGAATACATCAATCATTTATTTCCATGACATCAATGTGTATAGATTAAACACACTAATCCTGCCATGTTGTCAATGTGCATAAATTAAACATACCAAACCTACCATGACATCAATGTGTATAGATTAAATACACCAAAACTTCCATGATATTAATGTGTATAGATTAAACACACCAAGCCAGCAATGACGTCACTGGATATACACTTAAAATGCCACGTCTGTCAAGACATCATTGCATAAAATCTGAACATACAACGACTAGTCTGCCATGATGTAAATCTGTATGAAATGATACACGTATTAACTGAATATACCAAGGCTTCAATGAAGTTATTAAATAAAACATCCCAAGCCTGCCAAGGACTCTCTGTGACAGCAATCTTATTCTTAACCGAAGCGCTGAATATGAGTATAAGCAAGACTCCAATTATTTAAATCTCTCTGAACACAGAACGTGGATGTAATTTTCATCGAGTTCAAGATCCTCAATCTGTAAAAATATCTTTAATCATTTTGTTCTTATAATTACGAGTCAGGCTTCTCTGTGAGCGTCAGGTAGAGGTAATGTGGCAGATGGTTCTGTGGATGAAATAGGCCATAAAGATATTTACCTAAAGAAAAATGTTCCTCTTCTCAAACCAGTATCTTGGCAAATGTATAAGTCACATGCAGCAAACTAGAAAATTCAGTACTGAATAAGCAATGTACCGTAATTGAAAGGTACAGCTCTGCCTGTTTGACTATGTTCTCATCATACCTAAAAATCATGGAAACCTGTTTAGTGAGTGCCATACTAATAATTGCGTTTCTAAGGATATATCTCCTGACCATCACTAGATAACGCTACATACACTACACATGATTTCCCTACATGTAATTCCAGTACATAAGTAGAAATATCTTACCTAAAGTGGAAACATGAGCAGAAATTAGTTGGTGATCTTTTAGAGCAATGCGAGTAGCGTGTATTTCTGAGTTACCCATGCCTCTTTAATGTGAGCATCTTGCTACATAAACGTAGATCAGCGTATTACCTACTTCACATCGCGATCGGTGGGAGTCAACATAGGTCGCGTTTATCTCACTTTCCTTCCACAACCTCAGCCAATGTTGATTATAGTTTATGGATTTTGTTTCAGACATTCGCACCCTTCACGTTTTTCTCCTAAAGAGCTGTCCCCCAACTATCAAATATTACCCATCCCCTCTATCAAGTCGTCTTTATTGCTGTACTCTGACCCCGTATTGGATCTTGCAGCAATAACCAAAATACTCTCATTATTCTTTTTCTGCTATTTGTCTTCTCTCCCGGCCCGGACGGGGGCGCTGTGAAGCTGGCGCCCCATGGCGGCAAAACCCTTGTCGGTATCTCACTCTCCGATCGTATTTCCCGGTTTATGAATGTTGGCTGTGGAACCATGAATCCGTTTGGAGACGTGGGAAGAGTTTGGAACACTGCCCGCAGGTACCTCGGGGGCATTGGATTTGCGCAGGCGCTTTATCATACGCTGCCCTTCCGCCGTCTGGAACCATGGGACGCCGCACGGACGTGGAGTGCATGCGCAGACGTCGATTGGCCCGGATGTGCTTTTGTCAAGTCATCCCGGAAGGCGTCTCTCTTCTATCCACCGGAGGGAGTAGTGCGCAGGCGCGGCGGGCGGCTCGGGGCCTGGCCGTTCTCGACGCTCACCCGCCTGTCCGTCTGCCTCCTCATGCCATACCTCCGTCTAACAAGATGGATCGGCCATCTTGAAGAGCAGCAAGGCTTTAACCCGCTGTGCATTACGGGTAGAATGGAGCTGTGTCACACTGCAGTGTGCACTTTCTTACTACATAATCACCGCGTGAGCAAATACACATGTGAATTGTAATGTACGATTAGGATATTGTTATCTCAGAGATTACTACAAAAGTATACTCCAATACAATAAAAGGCACCCTTTTCCCTATTACAAAAGACCAAAGTAGACTTTGATTTATTATGGCAAGTTCCTATGAATGTGCACAATTTCTTGTAAGTGAATGAAAATTGGCATGTGTATAAAAACCATCAAAGAGCCTGCGGCAAGTCTGTGTCTACTCATCGGAAGTGGGAAGCTTTCTGGGAGATTTCTCTCCGGCCCTACTGAGGGAGGGGCAAAATCCCCTACCAGCCATGATCACTCAGCATCTCCCCACTGATTTCCCCAAGGCCCCGTCATTCCTCCTCTTTTGTCGTCTGTTTTGGAGAAATAAAATTCCACAAGCTTCCTTTAATTACTCCAGCTTCTTGTAATCACCGGTGCCTTGTGGTAAGAAGTACACTCTAGCAGACGACATTCTAGTCGGAGTATTATGGTTCTGCTTATTTTACGCGGGCACAAACGGTACACAGCGTTTGACCCGGAATGTCACATCACAGCAGGAGGCACGTCAGAGTGAAGTCATGACAACGTGACTGTGAACTTTGTAAACAGAAACACGTGGGCACCGAGAAAACATTTAAATAAACCATCATTTAAATAAACCAACCTTTTCACAAGACAAGCATTTTACACAAGTTTGAACTTACAAAGGTCTGCGAGAACCAGAAATACTCGATGCAAATAAACAGCATTCCTTTGTTTCTGTAATTCATTTGGAGAAATCTTCACGTACTTGGTTAGAGAATAGGCACAGAATATTCTATAACATCCTCACAGCGAATCCACTTTATTCCATAAGCATAAAAGTACATATCTGTATGGGGAGGCACATTCATTCTTGTGCGAAATGTTTAAAGTACGTGACACTCTGCCACCTTGTGGTCATGCTAGAGATTTTAATCACAGTACTCATTACGAATTTTCAGCTGTTTTGTTACTGAATTAAAAAAAAAAAAAGGCCGTTAAAGGATAACCCAAGGCGTGCAGTTTTCGTTAATGTTCCATGTTTACAACTTGTATGTAGACTTTCGTTCATGAACCCCAATGAATAGGTATTCTTGTGCTATAGTCCAGGCTTGTTCTAGCAGCAATACATTATCAATACATTTTAATTCCTTTATTTCATTGACACCAAGGTCATAGCAGTCGAATTTGAAGAATTGAATCGAATGATTTGCAATATAATGGGATATGCCAAGAATTTTATGACAGTTTCCAAATGGATAAAAGGTTATGATCACAAATAGCACAAACGAACCCCAGAGAACTTTACCTTGCATTTGTGAACTACAAATGTGTATCCATGTGACCGTTAGTTCCCACGCGAATCGCCACCAGCACAAAGTGTGCAGTACTGGCCAGACGGAGCGTGCACAGGGCACTTGTGTATGGGCAACCATTTCCTGTTGACCCGAGGGGAACATGCAATCCTTCCCCAGGGCAAAGTTCTCAAACTGGGACCATGTGTTCCGCCCACTCCCTATATATGCACGTATAGATCACGTACGTGCTAATATAAGGTCTTGTGTGCATATGCAAAACTCTATGTGCTTCGATTTTGATTTGAGAAAAAAAGTATATGCACTATGAGTGTACGCGTAGGAATACACAGGAACATACAGTAAGATTCTCCCCGTACAGAGTATAGAACCTCGATTCTCCTACTACTGGCTGCAGCTGCTCTGACCTCAGGGCTGACAAGTCCTACAGTCTACGAAACCCATCAGTAAAGACCAATGCCCCGAGGGCCACTAACCTCCTCATGCTCCAAGCACTTGGTAATTCTCTGGCTTTGTTTGGTGTGTGGATGAAGCTGAAAAGGTGTGCTTGGAGAGTGCCCTCACATGCCCCGGAGCGGGCAGAGCGGGATCTTCATGAAATAACGCACGTGAGGTGTTTCTGTTATACATGTAGGGCTTTGCGTAGTTACGGTTTTATGCCGTACTTCAAACTACAGGTCCAGGCATTGTGAATCTTATTTTCATGTACATGTAATACATGCAGCCTGAGTAACATAAGGATAACAATTAAAGATAGAGCCTATCGATTGTTACGGTCTGGATTGTTTTTTAGAGCGTGCTTGCACGAACTAAATACATCATCTAGAGGTTAGAGGGGTTCATATAGACTTTCAGGGTACTGCATGAAAATTATCCCTTTACTATCTGTGTGCTATTCACTGTAATAATGAGAAGAGAGCAGGGTGCCAGTATCTCAGGGTCTTAGAGGTGTGCCCAGCTGACCATGACCAATCATTTAAGACCAAAATACCTCAAGGCCCACTGGTGCTTGATCTGTTTGGATCCTAGATAGGCAGTTACAGCTATAGCAAGTTGACTGGGTGCAAGCGGGTTACAGAAAACTATCCACAGACTGAATCTAACCCGAACCGTTTAATTGTTATTTATAATTGCACGCTCATTCACCTATGATGAACATCATTTTTGCTCCTAGTATTAAGTGCCTGCCTCCCCATCTGATACTTCTGATCTATCTATTATATGAACCTGTCTTTAAGGGTATAAAATAACATAAAAGCCTAAACCACCCCCAAGAGATACAATTCTCTTTTCCGACAACAAACCAACACAAATGCCAATCAGGACTCTGGAGGCGACCGTCGCCTTACCGACATGCTGGAGGAAATGTCAGCTGAGTATTCTACACACCGGTTTCTGCATGTAGAACGGAGGTGAATATCACACGGATATCAGTCGTGCGAGAAGCTGGTGGGAGAGACCGAGAGCGACACCTCGCGTCGAGGCAGACGACGGCTGCAGTGGCCGGGGCCTGTAAATCTGCTCGGCGTCGGGCGGGGGACCGGATCGATATCTTCCTGCGGCGTCTCGTTAGACGGGCTCCGCGCCTGGACACGCTGATTGCCACCCCCTCCCACCCACCCACCCACCCGCCCGTCGGCGCGCCTCATTTCTGGTTGCCATAGCGACCGTTGTCGTTGGTTGCTAGGAAGACTTGAAGGAGCGTTGCTAAGGCAATGTAGGAGAAGCAAAGACGACAGACAAACGTTCGTTCATGAGGCAGATTAGACGCTCAATTGCCAGGTCCAGTGCTGCAGCTGGTCGCTTCTGCAATATTGTTTCAGTAATAGGAACCTACATTTTAGTATCTATTCTGTGTTCAAGTTCCAGCCATCCCTCTCTTAGGTTTAGTCGTATCTCCGAGAGTTGCCAACCATGATGTAAATTTCTGTAATGGCAATCCTCGAGAAACACGCGGCGTCTGACAGATCCTATTTCCATGGAGAAATCACATGAAGTGCTTCACGTCAATAGCCTTAGCCGTATTGACGTCACAGTGATGTCGCAGCTACGTCACAGCGTCTGGGAGCGTGCAGCACTCTCCCTCACTCAATCACTCGCCGTACGCAGTCCACAACACTCGAGAGCAAAATCAACAAACTGCCGGCTATTTCGGGCGACTGCTCCTATTGCGTTTCATAACACCAACTTAAGTGCTTAATTAAGTAATTAACTAATGAAGACGTGGCGTCACAAGAGCCAAGCACCGTTTGTCGCTCTGCTCGCTGGTGGTGTGTGGTCGTGAGTTCTGATATTGGGCCAAGTCGAGGGACACCGGCGCATGAGAGAACGCGCAGCCTTACTAGACGAAAATGTCAATGGCAGTCTACTTTAGACTACAGGTCACCTAAAGCAAATATTCAATTTTACAGAAACCAAAATGTTTCGTTAGTCTGTTGTCACCTCATATCCTTCCATGAGTAGCTATCGCCTCTTCAAAAATCAAAACACGGTTTCTTTATATGTATATCGACCGATCGTCAAATGTTTTTTGAAGAAACTGTTCTTTTATATGTTAAGGAAGTAATTTCCTCTATTACAACAGTAACATAAAGTTAGGAATAGGTCACTAATGGCTCTAGTATGGTGATTAGTTATCAGAGATATGACAGTGACTGACAGTTCATCCTGACAACTACAGGTATGGCAGTGACAGATCATCCCCACAGCCACAGATATGGTGGTCACTGACAGGTCATACTGACATCTGCAGATAGGGTGGTCAGTAATAAGTCATCCTGAGAGCTGCAGATATGGTGGTCTGTGATAGTTCATCCTAACAGCTGTAGATATGGTGGTCACTGACAGGTCATCCTAACATCTGCAGATACAGTGATCACTGGCAGGTCATCCTGACAGCAGCAGATAGGGTGGTCAGTGATAGGTCATCCTGTCAGCTGCAGATAGGTTGGTCAGTAACAGGTCTCCCTGACATCTGCAGATACGGTGACCACTGACAGGTTATCCTGACAGCAGCATATATGGTTGTCAGTGACAGGTAATTCCTACAGCTGCAAATTTGAGAGTCAGTCACCGGTCATTCTGACAGCTGTAGATGCGGTGGTCAATGAGAGATCATCCAGACAGCTGCAGGTATGCTGGTGAGTGACAGGTCATCCTGACAGTTGCCGTAGGCTATCGTCAGCCAGCAATCACTAAGGGCAGAGTACTGTAGTCTATGGGAATTCTATAAATAACTTTATAGAGAATAGCAGATATGTATGAGACGCAATTTTGTACATTAACCCATCAAAAGTGACTGATCTAATAGGTGGCATTACAACAGGCCAACAAGACAGGGCACTCACGGTATCACTGACTGTGACACCAACACCTCACACCTCCCCACCATGACACGCACTGCATTCAGCTTTACTGTCGCGGCTTGGTTTCCTCTCCAGCATTCATCCCCAGTCGTCGTCAAATATTAACGCGGTTTAAGACTACATCCCTGCCCTATCTCCTCCCGGAGCCCCTTCACTCTCCGTCCCGATTCTCTACATCGATCGGTCGGGGGCACGGTAAGACAGCGCGGGTCGGTTGGCTCGCGGCGCCGGGCCCATACATAGGTAATGTCGGACAAACAGTCACGCTACCCCGTCGTTAGCTAACAGGCACCTCGCCTCGCCGGGCGCCCTCTCACCTGGCCTGTCGGGCCTCATTTGGGCCGGTATTTTGTATGTGTGTGATGGAGTCGGAGTGTGTGTGAGCCTCCAGCCGAAGACGAGGGCGGGTTGCAGACGGGGAGGCTGCTAGGGTTCTAAATGTTTCCTTAACCCATCCAGGACGGATAATGCCTTGAGGCGTTCTCCAGCGTAGACCGGATAATGCCTTCAGGCATTCCCTAGCGAAGACCGGATGATGACTTGAGCCATTCACCAACATAGACTGGATAATGCCTTCAATGCATTATTTACTATATTTAGGTATGTTTATGAAATATTGTTTTTATCTAGAAATAACGGACTTGAGTTATTAGACATGAGACAACATAGTTATTAGACCTGAGACAACATTTTTATACTATTATATTAATCATAATTATGTAAACAAATGATAAAAGTAATGGTGATGTGTGCCTGTGACCCGTCCTGACAAATGGGGCTCTATCGTGGACTCCCTCCTATAAAGGGTTAAGGGCGACTCGAACTCGACCGTCGAGGCGCGTTATGCCATAGCGCTGTTCGCATGTCGGATGTTCAAGTTGATCCCGCCGTTAAAGAAGGATTTACACTATAAACCCCCGCCGCTCCTAAACCCCAAACGGAATTCATCAGCAAGTCTCTCTGACTCATAAATACTAATATTGGTCCTCTGATTGGACAAGGGGCTGATGCCTCTCTCTATCATGCTAATATAAACATCCCAGGTCAGTCACGGGTATAATACCACCGTCATACACACATGCACGCACACACATACGCGCAGACACACCCTTCCACTGCTGCGCATGCGTCTTCTTTATCCGGGAGAGGTGGCGTTGACAGAGATTGGTCTGTGGCGGAACCGGAAGCCGGGCAACGTGCGTGGTAGGAACATCGTAGCATGAAACCCTGGCCTATGTGCTCACTCACATAATAGGCCAGGTAACGCCCGCTATTTTTTTTTGGTGCATCATGTATAACAGCGTTCAGCTAGTACTACGCTGGTTCCCCGGTCATCTGATAGGGGGCTCGGCGGAATCTGTCAGTTTTTAGAGAAACATTCTAATAAATCATCCTTTATCTTTTCAAAGGTTCCCATTACATTATTTTATTATTATCCTTTATCATATACAAGAATCTATAGGGTATTTGGGGAATCGCGTGAAGGTTGTGCTGGATCTCATTGCCACTGCAAATCAGCAGCGGACCAGAAAAAGTTCAAGATCGATCACACGTTGCTCTCGCTGGGCGTTATCTGTCCCATATTTCATTGGGGCAGGGAACCAGTCCAGTAACATGGTCGACAGTAAACCTCCCGTCCCCGGCAAGCAGCGTCTCCAGGAACGCGCGCGTGGGCGTGCGGTGCCGCGTCATTACGCGTGCACAGTGCGCGTGACGGCCGCGTGCTAAACGAGGCCACTTAGAGCGCGCGGGACGCGTCGTCGTGCGCCCAGCCACCAGCAACAAACCGCTCCGGTCGACGTCTATTTACAGCAAGGATTGATGGCTTTAGAACACGATCCCAGGCCCTGCCCCACAGTACACACACACTCCCCCCCCCCCCCTTCCTCCACACTCCTCCCAAACCCTGCACCCACAAGTTCAACCACGCGCCACAATGTTCTCTATGAAAGTAGACTTTGGTTCAGGCTAAGCTGATCACATGAGATTCTGAAATCAGATATTTCCCAATGGTCTAGATATTTCCCTGGCGGTTTCCTACTGATCATAACAAAGTTAAGTACTACACGATTTACTATTGATGTTAAGTGTCCCCTGCGTATTACAATTCCACTCACTTGGCCGAGTGCACCAATTTTTTATTTTATACCCGCCGCCTGTCACCAATAAATATGGAGAGCGGGAATCAGTTCTGATAGTCTCTCTGCACGATGGGGGACCCCAGTGCTATCAACTCTGACTGATCGGTGCTCTATTGGCAGAATATCGATCACCGACGCCAGCTGGGGATTGGGTCTGGGGGTGTCTTAAACAGTGCTTAAACACACCTGCGGCTAGGTGCCAGCACAAAACATGGTCTATTAATTACCTTGCCCGATAAAAGCCCAGACACTCACCAAGGTCGATCTCAGGTATCCCATTTAGAGAACGACACTTCTCTGATAAAGGTATTAAAGAGGGGGGCCTGGTCATAAATCAAGTAGGTTTTCTGGCATCCTCAGCCGATTGTTGACATGAAGGTTGCATGTTATCCGGTCACTCAGTTCGCTACATAAGGATTTGGAAAGGCTTGACTGCTAAACCTATTATAGTTTTTTTATGTCTATATACTTTCTGCCCTTCTCAGTGCCAAATACTAATACCTATTCTATGGCTTATAGTTACAGGAGCACATAAAACCTTCACCTAAAAGTCAACAACGGTTGCTGTGTTTTTCCTCGTTCCTATAAAACCGTGACAAATGACACAATGACTGAAAGCCCATTAGCAGTAGATCAATATGCATGTACTTTGCCCTGGAACATCAATTTAGGTTGTTGAGGAAATATCCACATTACGAAAGTGTATAACTTGTAATCCAATCACAAACCAATACAGCTGTACTCCCGAAATATCTGTCGAGAATAGTATGGTGTGGCTTTTGTGTAGAGTGCAGTTGGGCTTCTGTGATTTATATAACGCTAGCTGGGCAAATATCGTATCGGAGTTTCTATCGGCATCAGCAGTGGGTGAGAGTGGGGGGCTGATAGAATGGGGTCAGACCACAGAGTGGTTCACCCCCTCGCGCTCCCCTCCGCCGACTCTTCCGGGGACAGCGAGCCGTTCACGCCGACAACACGCCGCCCCTGTCCCCGGCCCCCAACACACCGGTCAGCCAGGTCCAGGACAAGGGTTAAAGTGAGCCGGTTATTGACTTTATACAGAAGGAGGAAGGTCTCCTTTGCTAACACCGAGCTTCACGGAACCATCTCACCGAGCCCCGCTCCATATTCTGATTTGAGTTAAAGTATGTTAATGCACACTTATTTAACATGATCTGAAGCCTATTAGATTTCGCCGTGTATTTAAGGTCTAGATAAGCCGACGTGGGAATGTAGGTTTCTAGGCCCCGCTATCAGTTGTTAGCGTCATTGAGGCTAGATAGCCCTATTTGACAGGCCATCTAATCTACACGGGGGGAGGCCAGGGGCGGCGGTGATTCTAATGGCTAGAGACGGGAGGCGGTAAGTCAGGGGCCGCGGGCCGCGCGAGCCGAGCTGCCGCCAGCGGGGCCGCCCCTGTCCCCGTGTCGTCGCCGTCGTCATGGAAACGCCATGTTTACGGTTGGTGGGTCGGTACCCAGCGTGATGGGCCTAATCGGGCCGTGTCCCGCGCCAGCTCGCCGGGCATCAGCGGAGGAGGCTGACAGCACATACACATATCGATTTTAGGAAAAGCCCTGACACTGCTTTGGTCGGATCTCAGTATTTCTATCCCCATCTCCCATCCAACATCAATTCCTCTTCGCGATATCCTTACTGCTTGGGTCTCCTCTCCGGCATGTTCTAACTCCTTCCCCATCCCCCGCGAGCGCGTACAGCATAAAATCTTACCCGGGTCCCGCTTTATGAGAATGGCGGCGCAAACATGGCCGACTTGGGATGCCATGGCAACGCAGCGCTGACCCGGAAGTGGATCCTCGTGGGATCGCTAATGAAGTGCTGCGTCTCAGATTATGCTAATTCGACCCGCGACACTCTCTGACCTAAATATCGTCGGCCTCAGTCCGGCTCTGCTGATCTGATTGCCTAGTTTCGGCATACAATATAAGGCCGTCACAGCCTAGATTCTGACCCCCCCAAAATAGATCAAATGTCCAGCCGGCATCCATAGATGACAGGGCCAGAGATGAAAGTGACCAGGAAGTAACTCTAACCAGTAAAAAAATTGCTGATAATTAAAACATTTTTTTATTGTATGCCTTTTTTATAGTCTTAATCTATCAGAGCTAGTGGGAGCTTGTGAATATATCAAGGTCAATCATATTTCCTCATATCTCGAAGAATAAATTGACCGGGAGTACCATATGAAGAATGACCCGGGTCATGTTGTCCTACAGTATACATGTAACCATCCTTAGAGGTACATATTTATTATGGACATGCCCTTAGGTTACGTCCCCCATTATTAATGCAGATACCATAAGATACTAGAGCTATGAGGTGGGCTTCAGTGTAGTTGTTTGTGGTATAACTTATATCTAGAGAGTTAATACCTTTGCTGTATTGAATCAATATAAGGTACGTGTGTCTGCCATGTGGTTTTTTTTTTTTTTGCCCAATTGTGATTTTTGGAGCAATGGTATACCAAGTCTGAATTGATATCAATAAGCCTACTGCTCGGAATATCGTAAGAAAACGATACATGTTAACTGATGCAAACGCCTTTTTCGTTAAACTAAATAAATGCTTATATACTCAGTTGACGTGGTGAGAATGTAATAATGGTAGTATGATGGTCATTTTAAGTCACATAAACTGTTAGATAGCTACATATGGAATGATACAGTGCCAGCGTTTGTCCCCCTCCCCTTAGAATGAGCTGTACAGCATTATTTAGCCGCGTAATATGGCACGGGTATCGTCGGTGTGTAGCCTGCTCTGAGGTCGGACTGCCCGCGTGCGGTCCGGCGTTGCAGGACGGCACGATCACTGCTCGTACAGCACTGTCAGTGCTGAGGAATAACTGGCGTGTGGCGAATCAGTGCACAGCCTCCCACAAACGCGTAGAAAGCTGCTCGCCGGGGCGGGGTTGCCGGCATGCTGACAGCACAGAGGTGGTGAGCAGAAGGGGGGCGGCACTCAGCAAGGAGAGATGGCTGGCCAAGGAAGGCATGGCGGATCCGGGAAGCTGCCGAGAAGGAGAGGGGATCGAGGAGGCAGGGGAGGGGGGAGAGAGTGATGAGATGGGGGGTGGGGGTGAAGGGGGCTGGCCGGGCCATGGAGAGGGACCGTGAGGGGTTGGGAATGGAAGGGTGGAGGCAGGGAAGGCATGGCGGGTGGACAGTGCTGACTGGGCTGACACAATACAATGAGTACAGTATCGATCTGAGTCCAACCACCCTTCCACCACCACCACCGCCCTCCGCCGCGTGAATATGCCCACCATCCCGTACCCGAACCACCCGCCGCCGCCCGCCCTGCAGCCCGCGAGCAGCATTCCACCGCTCGCAGCTGCCCAGCCCCGCCCGCCTAGCCACACAATGGCCGGGTAGCCTTTCTTATGTGGGCGATCGCAAGAACAATTTGCAATTGACAGCTTTCATTAGGGGCGTGTAGCCGTAGTCGGTGCCAACCACGGCTTCCCTGTATCCGACCCACTGACTGTCAACTCCCCAGTTGACGCGCTGCGGAGTGGACTAAGGGGTGGAGTGGGAGGGGGTCGCTAACACGTTAATACGAAAATCACGTCAAATTCCACCCGAGTGACTACCAGCAAGAAAGTTCAATGGCGGCCGTGGCCGGTCTCGATATTCACACCGGACGATGCAGGGCGGTGACTGGCGCGCCCCGAGACGTTATTACAAAGCGCGGATCTCGGCGCGACGCACGCACCTCCAACCCGCCGCCTCACGCCGCACGACAGGATCAATGGCGGCATTACGAGGCGACACGCCGCCTGCTAACCCCCACGTCGGCGGCCCGCTTCATTAGGCAGCCGGCCGACTACATAACAATCCACTCGACGCGGACCCATATAGCACGAGGCAGCGCGGCGCTCCACCCGCCACCAGCATCACTGTGGAGTGGTCTTTTCTGGAGAACAGCGTCTCCGACAATTTGCTTTTTTGATTGACAACGCCAGGGGCCTGCCTCGAGATGAAGTGTAATACACACAAATACAGAACGGGTATGAGCTAATAAAGGGTAGGATGTGAGGAAGTATGACAATCTATATTACCAACTCTATTCTCCTTGATATCATGCACATATTGCATATATGCGGTTCATACATTTGAGCAGCTGTATTGGGAAATTGGGAATTTTGGGCATTATTAATATACAAATGTAAACGATACATATATGTATACCCAATTAAGTCTGTTTACTGGAGGTCAAAGTGAGGATGTTACTGTTATCATCGGACTCAATGCGTCAGAGAATGTTTGCCGACAACAGACAGAATAGATCAAGACTAAATGCACGGGGGAGGGAGGGGGCAGTGTAATGGACGTTTTTTTTTGGGTTTTTTTTACAATCACCGAATTCGGCGATACAGTCGTTCTTCCCTTCGGGCCCTAGACCCCAACACTTCATTCTAATGGCGGGTGTTAAACCGAATGAGCAGTGGGTATCATTTTTTGTGTAAGTCTTTGGTATGACCCGACCGGGGTTTAAACCCACGACCTCCCATGCTCGAGGCGAACATCCCTACCATTTTGCCACCGAGCTTGACTGCATGGCCAAATGCCGGCCAAATAACTTAATAAGCCCCATCCACAGATCTTACAAGGTTGGCAGCAAATCCTCCAGTTGAGTCTCTGTATCCTCACCAACTTCGTCTGCTTTCAATCGGCGCCTATAGGACCCCCTCCCACCCTCTCACCCTGCCTCATCTCGTGGCGTTCATTCCCTTGTCCTCTGACGACGCCAATTCACAGGCGCCGGGTGCGCGTGTCGCGTGCGGTCTGCTCCGCGTGCACGGGCCACGCGTCTTCACAGGCGTCTTGGTGTGCGTCCCCCAGCCCCGCGCGTCCCTGAGCCCCGCGCGTCGCTGTGCGCGTCGCATATATGATCCACGGACCTTCACAGCTGCCCCCTCACTCCCCCCCCCCCTCCCACCACGCTGCAGACAGGCAAGCAGTCTGGATCGCCCGGCGCCCCGGCTCCTGCAGGGCTCACTGCAGTGCACGCGGATGGGTATGGGCTTGACGCGAGAGAAAAGACGGGAGCGCTCGGCTGCACGTCCCCACGCGTGGCTAACGAGATTACCTCTACCAGATTAGGCGCCAGGGCCACATATGGCGCGAGGCTGGTGGCCTGCGCGAACTGCTTTCAGGTAGCAGGCACAGTGTGGGACGGTGGATGTCTATACGTCGATAAGCTACTGTGATTGCCTATAAAATACCCCTTTCACTGGAAACAACATACCTATACAGATACGACCCCCTTTTCAGGGTACACCGCTTGGTATTGATCCGTCACAGATCCCGTTTCCAAATGATATACAATCCACTTGCTAAAGAACTGTCAAGGCATTATAGGCCTACGTAAGACTTTAAAACTTCGCTTAATATTATCATATATGTATGTGCATACATCTCTAAATATATATGCTGAGTACATACAAAATGTATAGGATAAACAACCCACTTCAAATTATCCTTCTGACAACTTAAATCTTACGTCCTATGAAAAATCTCTAACGGATATGACTCCTAAGTATCACCATAAGTAAAATTTCATTAAAACTATCCTTTTGTTTATAATATACTATTTGTTCATTTAAGTGCATGCCAAAGATGTTATAGACGCTATTCTAGCATATGACGTAGAAAGAAGCGAGCATAGAACCCATTTAAGAGAAATTCGCAAAATAAGGGCGTAATATAAAGTACAAGATTCAGTGCACTAAAGTGCAATATGCATGTACGTCATCACTCAGAGATGGTTACTATTGTACTCATTATGGCTCTATATTTCTAGTCTTGGGGCTGGTCGAATGAGGCGCTCTGCCCATAATTAGCATTGGATTTGAATGTTGCCCTCCTCACACATGGCCATGCAGAAATCACACATGACACACATACGCTACTCGGCCACTCTCCCTCACTGTAAACACACATCAGGGTGAGCTGCGGTGCACACCGCATGCATAGCATCCGCCCACCCTCCGGGCAGCAAGCAGCACATGGCCGCCACCAGGCAACCTACCATATGGGACACGTACAACGGTCCTGCTGGAAAATCGACCGACCTCATCCGCTTGCCGCCCAGGGCTGTTTGCAAATCATATGCCTGGGTCATCATCCGAAGTTACGGGTGGGAGGGGCCGTATAGGGAGCCCCAGCCTTGTTCGGCGAAGTGGTCAACACCCAACAGTGGTGGAAAAAAAAGCTATTAGAGAAAAAGTGTGATAATGCGCTTTGGAAAGGGTCATAATGCATGTGGTGTTTTAGCTGGGATCATTTATGGAAATGTAGAACTAAACAGATAAGCTACAGCAAGTTTACCAGAGATGAGGATATCATTTTCAATATTATACTGAACTTCGTCTTCATTTATAAAGGGTACCAATTCCGAATAACAGTTACATGTATGTGTAGCCTATACAGGAACCTTTTGCACAATACGTGTATGATCACTGTTTTTGTAGAGTCTATACCATTGTGAACCCTATACATTGGTCATGATGTACTTGTGTTTATAAATAAGCACTGTAACCGTTGGCTTTATACAATGCAATATGTAAGTGTTCAAAGATTGCCATAGGCCAAAATAGATAAGCAAACGACACCGACCGTAGGCCCTACCCATCAATGGCCTGTTGCGTTTTCTAGTTCTGCCTATTCCTCAAATCGTTCCACACCTCCGTCGAACTGAACCTGGTAGGCAGTGAATCATTGCTCACTAATGCCGACACCTAAAAGAACATCCATGGAAACCATCTTACACTGTCTTGGCGATGCGATCAGAGGCGTAGAGAGCAGATGCTAGGCCTGCCCGCTGTGTGTCGGACTGCCTGTGTGCCGCGGGCCGAATCCCGGCACCGCCAGCCCGGAGAGCCGTGACTAGCGCGCCGAGTACCCGTACGCATCCATCCCATATGGCAGCATCCTAAGCCGAGTTGTTCCACAGGGAAAACTGCGAAACCATTCCCATCCAGCTTGCAGGTGACGTTATGTAAATCCTGTCGTGTCCAGATGAAGGCGAAGGATGTCGTAGTTTCCATGTCGGGACTCCTTGGGGTGTGCCTGGGTTGCTGGTGTAGGATGCTGATCCCAGCCTCTGGGCCTCCGATGGGAGGAGGGAGTCGCGAAGATGGCAGGTTGGTCAACTTGGTGATGGGAATGGTTTAGGTTTCTCGTGGTTTAAGATGGTTGACACGCATGCAAGTGGGGTTTTAACACTACAATGGTATTGCAAGAAAATGTGGTAGGATCGGGTGATGGTTGAATATGGGTGACTAGAGCTTGGTGTTAAGTGCTGGGGTAACGAAATGACAGGTCCAGCCAAGAGAAGGTTGTGCGGCCTTGGTAGTGGAACGGTAACATGGCGGAGAGACTACGGATGACGGAGCGGTGGCGATTATGGCCGGAGAAAACAAAAATAAAAACCAAAACCCGAAGGTATGTTAAGGTAAGTAGGATGTAAAGTAAAGGTAGACGTACCTTGGTGATAGGGTATAGCGGGGATCGACTCTTTAGGGTGCCGAGACACAGGGAACGTTTCAGGGCAGGTTGTAGCGGGGATTGTGGAAGGGGAGCAAACGGGGAGGAGGCGTGCGACGCTGTGCGCGGCAATGTGCACATCCGCGAACGACGTAAGAAAGTAGTTCCCGAACGAAGAACTGATATCCGTAATTGAACGTTATCTGCTCATTTGAGTACTCAAAACGTATTGATAATATCACATTATATCATTATAAATCAAGTAATACTTTGATAGACGCCAGATTTCTCCAAAAAGGCGCAATTTACTGAGTGCATGAATATGGTGTTGATGTTTGTATGACCCCGGGTCACTTGATCATGTGACATTGCAAGGAGCAAGATGGCGAGTTCTAACATTCTTGTCTGTGTGCTCCAAAGGAATAAATCTTATGTTAATCGTAAAGGAGAAAGTCGTATTGGTTCATGTAAGTCTCTTTTGATCAATCATTACAGGAAGCATATGAAATTGTGGTACGATTTATCATAAGAAAGGGGGATTTGACATGAACAGTAAAGTTGCAAACATGTGTGTTCCGATGTGGTCTGCTAACCACACAATTGGCGATGACAATACAAACAAACCAGCTGAGCTTCGTCCATCAGTATTTGTGTAGACCACTGAGGTATGTTTCACACTGGGTCTCTGTTGTAAAGGAGCCCTAACCCCGTTACAG
The DNA here is from genome assembly GCA_950022655.1 of Alentia gelatinosa. Classification (NCBI taxonomy): domain Eukaryota; kingdom Metazoa; phylum Annelida; class Polychaeta; order Phyllodocida; family Polynoidae; genus Alentia; species Alentia gelatinosa. Next base: position 36,928,738 of record OX465592.1, read on the forward strand.
ATGAAGAAATATTTTCTTCATATTATTTAGACATTTTCAATCCGTCCCTTCGGCAAAATACATTCTCCGATGTCTCTCTGTGTCACCACCTTCCTATAATTACACGTATCTTCCTTGCTTGTTCGTGATGCAATGATTGTCCTGAATACAATGTAATCGTAAATGAGGTAAATCTGATAACACGAGCTTGCTTTTAATAATTTTACAGCAAAATATATTACTTCGTGTTCAAATGTCCTGTTACAGAAATAGGCCAAACCATTTCCATACATATATTTTTAATTAAAAAAATGTCAGGTAGAGCCACAATTTCTGAAAATATGACATAAACGGTAAAATCACACACACATTAGGTTGCAGTAAACAAGACCATGTTGAACAAGGTTTGTGTAGAACGGTGGCGTCATCTAGTGGAAAACATTACTCCCACTACCAGCACAAGGTTTGTAGTTCGGCCTACTTTCACCAGACGGCGTCGTTCAATGTCAGACCGCCCCCAAGCGGTCCGTGAAAGACCCTTTATTGAGGTGGCCTTCCAGTTTCTCTAGTTCTATGCTACTACCTACACTGACTGGGGCGCTTCAGCGCCATAAGGAGCCATCCATAAAATACGTACGCAGATTTTTCTGGAGAAACGACACCCCCCCCCCCCCTTGTTGCATAGCATTCGCATCTCATGGACATCCTTATTGTACATTGTATGTACATTCCCCCTCCCCTTTCACCTGCTCCCCTTTCCCAAGACCTGAAGAAGGATTAATATATTGTAGGCATAATGTACCTAGACAGGTGTACTTCACACCTTTTCCTCAGTCTCTGACAAGTTTCCCTCAGTACAGAAATCTAGCAGAAGGGTGTACATTTTGTTTTTCCCAAAAAAACTTTGGGTTTCTTGAAAAGTGGCAGATACATCTCTCTCACCAAAATGCCCCTATATAATTTTAAAATGTCTGAAATCAAAATCTGACGAATTCTGTAATTTGGGAATGGAATTTGTTGGGGACAATTACCCCTATCAATCTTAAGTCCCTACTATTCAGACCAGGAGTACATCAATCCCAATCTCAAAAGTATCACAGCAATTAAAATTCCCCCCACCCATACTTTCCTTCGACTACCCTTAACTATACTGCCCCTCACCAAAATTGCTCCTGAATCATATTGTCCCTGAGCCATACTGCCCCTACACCATACTGCCCTCAACAATACTACCCCTTCAAATACAGCCCCTCAACCTACTGCCCCTGTACCATACTGCCCTTCCACCAAACTGCCCTTCCACCATACTAATCCTCCATCATACTACACCTCAACCATACTGCCCCTCCACCAATCTGTCCCTCTACTATTCACCACTTGCACATAAGCGTGGCGCTGCAATCGGGTTGCGCTGGTTGCATGTGGCTAGCCACTGCTTTCCGGGAATCAGCCACAGACTCGGATTCGAAAACGAGGCGTGATACGTTACCTGGGTCAGCAGCATGGCTTCACAGCTATAAGCACAGAGTTAACTAGAATTGTAATTTGTTGTTGTGTCGTGAATAAAAGGCAGAGCTTTATAAATAAAACATTATTAGAAAGCCAAAACTTAGGCCTATCTGTCGATATAATATCATATATCTGTGTTATGGCTAAGATTTCTAGTCATGGATTGAACATCCGAATTATTTTGGTGAAAAAAAACCCCAACATGTTACCTTCCTGTTTTCACAGCGATTTAATAAAAAATCTATCGCGATGACCTATAGAAATAAACATCCTATCTTCTTGGGAATTTCAAGACGATTAAAATGATACCAATATTTCCAGGTTGTGATAGATATTTCCTGAGGTAATGGACTAATACTGCATCAGTTAATTGTCAGGAAATCTGGGAGTTTGTCAGAAAAAATCTAAGTTTTGAAGCTATCACAGGAAATCGTAGGCAAGGCATAGGTATATGACATGTATACCAACGAATAGTGTAGAGTCTTAGCTTTCTAACAATGCTTTATTTATAAAGATCGGCCTGTTATACACAAAGCCAGAGCAAGTAGACTTTCGATGACAAATTCCCAGATTTCCTGACAATTCACTGATGCAGTATTAGTCCATTACCTCAGGAAATATCTATCACAACCTGTTAATATGCCCCTCCACCAAACTGCCCACTCACCATACTAACCTTCCACCATACTGTCCCTCCACCAACCTGTCCCTCCACCATACTGCACCTCAACCATACTACCCCTCCACCATTATACACTTCAGACAACTCTCACTCAAATTCTGTTAATAAACTAAACAAAGATCTTGGCATGTTAAATGCTTGGTGCATCTCGAACAAGATGGAAATAAACATCAAGAAAACAAAATTATGTATTTTTGCTCCCAAATCTAAATTGAACAAAATTAACCACAACTTACCTGCAAATAAGGTCTATCTGGAAGGGACTGAACTACCCCATAGTTTGAGTTATAACTACCTAGGAATCCTGTTAGATGAAACCTTGTCATGGGAAAAATGTATTAACGAAACTGTACACAGAGTAAATCTCAAGTTATTCCGAGTAATCAATTAAAAAACCTTTATTTCTTTTAGAGCAACATCTCAGCTGTTTGTGGATACCAATTATACTGACTTTCTCCAAGCGGTTCAGTTTTTACACTTGTTATAGTAAAAGTAGATTTTTCTTATGGAACGTCCGAAATATTTTCAACATGCTATGAGTTAAAATACTGTCTAGTTCCTCCTATTCAGAATACAAAGACCAGATTTACAATGATAATAGAATTAATACTGAACTTGTGCTATACCAAATTTCAATAAGCTCCTATGAATATTACCATGTTTATCATATAAAAAACTTTTACTCACATTTAAAAAAAGTTGAAATTAAGCATAACAAAATAATTAACTTTTTTTAAATTAGGGTACACTAGCCATAAGAGATCTTATTTGGAAAAAAATGCTTCTACACAAAGCTATGCATCCCTACTGTACAGGCATGCAAATATCATAAGTTACCAGTATAAATATTATACCATGCTGTACCGTTAAATAAACCCATTTAAGTTTCGGACGTTCCTCCAAATCTTGTGCCCGTGACCAGTTTCCTACGTCCACAAAGAACCACATGTATCACAGTAAATATTACATCCAGAGGCGCCAAAACTGCTACGTTTGTAGCAAACATGTACATGTACACTTTAGAAGTGTATTCGACCTTCAAGAGATACTTATTTTAAAAACAGGGAGCCTGTTTGGTGGTGGTAGCCGGAAATACCACGTAAAAAAAGACAAGTTGAAAATTCAAAAGAGCAAAGGACTAGGTTAAATTGCTCAGAACCACCAGTGAAACCCACCAACACACTCCCCAACGTCTCTACTATGTGAAACAAATGCTTTTAGATAGCTAAGGACCAATTTTCTTCACCACCCGGGTGAGAACCTGAGACCTTACGTTAGTTTCGGACGTTCCTCCAAATCTTGTGCCCGTGACCAGTTTCCTATGTCCACACAGAACCACATGTATCACAGTAAATATTACATCCAGAGGTGCCAAAACTGCTACATTTGTAGCAAACATGTACACGTACACTTCAGAAGTGTATTCGACCTTCAAGAGATACTTATTTTAAAACCAGGGAGCCTGTTTGGTGGTGGTAGGCGGAAATACCACGTAAAAAAAGACAAGTTGAAATTTCAAAAGAGCAAAGGACTAGGTTAAATTGCTCAGAACCACCAGTGAAACCCACCAACACACTCCCCAACGTCTCTACTATATGAAACAAATGCTTTTAGATAGCTAAGGACCAATTTCTTCACCACCCGGGTGAGAACCTGAGACCTTACGTTAGTTTCGGACGTTCCTCCAAAACTTTCCTCTACACATTACCCAGTGCCTGTGAAAGGCAGAGTGGCCTGGAGAGGCAAAGAACTTGTTACTCAACAAGGAAATATCCACATGTACCTCTGTACATAGGTACCTAGCTCTAAAAAATATAACATTTTATGGAAAAAAGAATGCATTTTTGGACTAATTAGCTTGAGAATGACAAATCATTACTTTCTAGAGTAAGAGACAAGTAAAAAATGCAAAGGATAAATTGAAAATTCTACCAGATGATGTCAAATTATGTATTACAACTTGATTGAATTTTTTCTACCACCTTCATAAGCAATTTAATAATCCTGTAGGCCCAGTCTACACAACCTTATGAATGTTTCAGACGTTCCTCCCCGCACAATTTCTGCCTTTTCAGCACACTTATATGCACCATACTCACAGCCACTCAGGAAGGCAGCAGGAGAGTAACAAAACTAAAGATAGGAAGAAGTGTCCTTACCCTAATTTATCGCCCCACCAACTTACACAGATCCATCAACATGGTTCTTAAAGCAGAATGTGAACGCATCAAGGCTCTATTGACAGAGGCAATCACTGTCCTGGACATCACACTGGATGACGACGATGGCCAAAGACTTGTGTGAAAGGACACCTCCCTCTTCCCTGAAGTGGAGAACCACAGGATGAACGGTTACCAGACAGACTGCAGTTCGTCAGGGTCAGTTCACGCCTGAAGGTCTTGCGTGGCGAGCTTCTTCGTTGTCTTCCCTTGAACGCCATGTATACACAACATCCACCCCCTTCCAGATGTCCAAGGAAATGAGAGCTGGCAACTGGTCCTAGAACGGAACCTGGAAAAAATGGTAAGGAAGAAGAGGAAGGCCGAGTCCGTGGAGGGGTTTCATCCTCAAAGCAAAGTTCTAATGCTTAACGCACAGACAAATACTAGTGTTGTGGCAGTGCACCGGAAGGATGTAGCGGTGCTTCCGACGAACACTGCGGAAGAAACTGAGGGAAGCTCGGAGATGAGGGAATTCTTCCCGGAACTTCACATGAAGAACATGGAGGAACTATGTAAGCTGGACTTTCTGGAACTTAACCTTCCTCAAAGTGACAGTGTCTTTCTTCCCCGGAAGAGTAATAGAGTGTTCGGGCCTCTTAAGGAAGTCAACTATAGCCAAAGATGTTGTGTGGGAAGACGTGGCGTATCTGGAAGTGCGAACCTTTCTCCTACCACATAGCCAAAGATGTTGTGTGGAAGGCAGCTATACCCGACTTGTCCTTCCACGGTGAAGAGAGTTCTTCGGTCCAGGCCCACATCCCGTGAGAGTCGAGATGCCCCACGTACCGAGCGTAACTCCACCGGCGACACAATTTTGGCCAGGACTCTACGACGCTGCATTCTGGGCAGATGCTTGATGGCAGCGGTGATGACATCGTATATATCCTGGCTTTGTGCACCTCACCTGAGAGTGGAAGAGGTGGCGTCGGTTGGGAAGTCGGTGTGGTGGGGGTGCCCAATGGTGGAGGCAACATCCTGCCCTGTCGCTCCCTCTGGCACAAGAACAGCCCTGTGTCGTTGGCTGACACGCTTCTCCAGGCCATGAAGCTTGGCCCTCAGCATCACATTCTCCCTCTCCACGCTCAGCCGAGCAGCCTTCGCCTTCCGCAGCTTGTAGTAAAGTGCGGACGTACGTGGGGTTCTCGGGCCACTGGCCTCTAAAGGCCGGCGGGGGGTGGAGGGGGATCTGAAAAGAGGTTACAATCCAATTGACATATAAACAAATTGTAGATAATCATCTATCTCATTTCCAGAAATATTGTTTAAAGTTATTGTTTTTCCATTCCAGAAATAATCTCAAATTGAAAATAATATTACTTTCACTTGGTTCAATGATACATGATTAATTGATAGTTTAATCTATATAATTTATGGGCAGATAATCTATATGATTAATATACATGAATTAGAAACCTCTTGAATTAGAAGAATAACTGTATGTAAAGTTTACACTGTTATCTGTTCACTTGGAGTGAAGAGATAAACAATAATATTATAATTGCACATACATGTACATGTAAGTGCAGACACAGCTTAACAATATGATGCACTCTCCCAACACCAATTCATTTCTACCTATCATGTAGCAGCTGCAGTACAGTGTAATAAATCTACAATTCTAAATGTGTGTACATAGTAAAAAGTGACTACAAACTACATTAACATAAAATACTTACGCCAACTCCTCAATTTGAGTTGTCCTACCAGCATAACCTGGTGTTGAGATGCCGGCTGTGGTCCGAGGGGGAGGGGACTTGGGAGGAGGAGGGGTTTCTCGTTAAAAGGAGAAGGGTTTGGTGGTGCAGGATGATGCCAAGGGGAGGGGGTGTGTTGGTTTCAGGGGTGGTGGTTTCAGGGGTGGGGGTAGCAGGGGCCGTTTCTTCCAGGGTGGTGGGATCAGGGGTGGGGGGGGGGGGGGGGGATGGTAGCAGGGGCAGTGGCAGGGGGGGGGGTGCAGGGGGTTGAAGGGGCTGGGGAGGAAGAACTTTTTTGGGGGGTTTTCTTGTGGGTGTGGGTGTGGAGGTGAAAGGGACTGGGGAGGAACATCTTTTGGATGTGGGTGTGGGTGTGGAAGAGGTGGAAGGGAGTGGGGAGGAATCTGTGAGAGAGTGGAGGGAGGGTTAGCGGAGGAGGAAGAGAGGATTTGAGGAGCCTGCTGTAACCGTCTCTGAAACCCACTCACAAGAGTTTTGTAGAGGCCAACATTCATCACATTCTCTTCTGAGTGGGACTCGGGGGGGATTAACAGCAGGCTCCTCCACGGGGTCGACTGGGTCCTCTGTGGATGTGGCTGTGGCAGCAGCTGCAGCGGCCTGCTCCCGCCTGCGAGAGCGGTAACTCTGTTTCTGCTTGTTGGCCTGTAGCCGCTGCAGCTCCTGCATAGCCACATCTTGGCTTTCAGTTGAGCCCGGCATTCCATCTTCCTCGTCTGCTCTTTGCTGAAGCCATGCAGGGTCGTGACGCTTATGTTGCCTCCACTGTCGCACAGACTCCTTATTGGGTTTGAGGGGCCTCATCCTGCTGGGGTCGGGTGGGGGGGGGGGGGGGGGGGGGGCTGGAGTAAATGGTAGGGAGGTGGGAGGCGGGGATGTATAGTGCTGAATCTGAAAAAAAAGAAATGGAAATACTAAGTCTGAGCATGAAAAACTGAGAAATAATGTCAAATAGAACAAGCCTAAAAAAAGTGAAAAAAAAAAAATTTCAAAATTTAAAATCTGTGCTATATTATTGTGTAGTATAATAATGCGCACCTCCACACATATTTTGGTCTTCGTAATGCCATAGTAACAGTGCTATAATCAACATATTGTACAAAACGGAACGTCCGAAACTTTACAATTCAACCCAAAACTTGAGAAATTCAATAAATTCACAAACATAAGTACAAGACGAATATTCTACATTGTTTTACCTACAAAATGATACTAAGCATGAGAGAATAGGTTAAAACGCAAGGTTGTAGCAGGCGCTATGAATTCTGCTGGAACATCCGAAATGTTTCGCCGGAACGGGCGTAAGTCTAACCCATATCGGAGTTAAATACACTCTAAACCTTTTAATTCATATAATCTAACTATTTCCCGCATAGAACATGTTAAGAAGTACATGTGGGTTGCAAAATTTGAGAAATGCAGAGACAAATATTTGTGAAAAGCAACATGTTTTTTACACTATTAAACCTCTGCATGTTTCCACTGTGCACAGGGAAGGAAGAAAGGCACATTTGATAAAACCATTCACATAATTTCGCCGTTCCATTTCTTGGGTAAGGTTCAAAGCTATCGACCCAAAGACAAAGAAAAACTCCTGTTTGTCGCCCAACCACCACATGCAAGGAACGGGCACAAGTTGAAAAATGCCGAAATACCAAAAAAAGCAAAGAAACATTCACTAAATACATACTTCACCACTTTCTAGGGTACATACACCAAGTTTCGGACAAATTTCAGAACATGAAACACACAGATTAAGCAAAAAATAGTCAATATTTCAGAGAGAAAAAAATGTCTGCCTTACCTCATGTGGCGCTGGATGATGCAAGAGGCTGGTGTAATGGTTTTACGTGCCAATTCGAAAGTTATGGCGGAAGGAATGGTTTCCCCAAAAAAAGTTTCGGCCATTCCATATTTTCTGAAAATTTACAAATTCCTTCCTCACAAGTCCCCAAGAGATTGAATCTTTATGATTTTTAGGCAAGATATGCACAATAACATATACTTCAAGTGTAGAAAACCACAGAAGTGAATATTAGCGCATTCCAGAAATATTGACAAAAACATTCGATGTCACAGGCGAAAGGTGGTTCAGTATAAAAACAGGTAAGTGGTTTTCAATCTGTGCTCACTCACTTAATACTGGATGGATAAGGCTATAACTTTACTTATAATTGCACTTCACCTTAGGGAGTATATAGGAAGTGTTAGTTGTGTAATAGGCGTGAAATTAGATGCCATTTTATCAGTGCGAAAATGGCGTTTCGGACGTTCCGCGCGAAAAAGTGACAAACCCATTTTTTATCAGACCTGTGAAAAATCCAGGAAAAAATACGCAGATACCCACCAAAATTGTGTATGGCATAGAAAACAGATACAGCTCAAAGGAAAAGTTGCTTTCCATATGCTGAGAATGTAATATTTAATATTATGACACTTATGGTATTGTTGTTTTTTGGGTTTTTTTTAACCATTTTTACCGTTTTTAAATATATTAATTATTAAAGCTTTCACAGATGATTATGTACAAAATGACCTAAATTCATGGGATTGTACATTCTGAGAAAATCTGACCCATATGCGCAGAGTAGCAAATAATATTGATCTGATAGAGAACCCCATGACTAGGGGGCAGGAAAAGAGCATTTATGCTGAGTTCCGTACAAACCGTAAATTACCATCTCGTTCTGTGACTTGTACAGCATGGTCAGGACGTTCTATATAAATATAAACACACACACCTAAATATGCACCTACACACTTATACAAGAGATTTTCATTGAAATTGTGTATGCATGTATATGAAAAATCCAGGCTTCACCCCCCCCCCCCCCCCCCCCACGTGCTAGGAGTGTTCCCCATTTATTCGATAGGTAGCACCTCAGACACGGGTCCGCAGAACAAGGCCATTTCCACTATGTTGGGATTTGTACAGATCGATGAGGACTCTTCAATTTCACGCTGAATACTGAGGTTAATCGAATATCGCAGGTATATAAAGATAAGAGTTGGTGTTATGAAAATGCATAGCACACTCCGGTTCTAAAATTCTCCCCAAACTACAAACTTTTGGCTTCCGCTCACGGGTTCACGGCTCGCAGTGTACCCTCTGTTCTGAGCAAACCTTTCCTTTAAATGGGGTTTAAATAAACTAAATAAAAATTACTGTTCCGAGTAAAAAGGCCCCTTAAGCGGGGTGTCACCTTAAGCGAGGCTTCCCAGAAGCAGGTTTTACTGTATGTCAATTATTACTTTAGTAGTACAGCCACGCTGATTTCTTGTGATATGATATAAATGTATTTCATTACAAATATCAATTATTTTAATTGAACACAAATTTGAGAGTCTGCCTCATTGTTTAGCTAAAAATTTCCATTCCCGGGATAGTGAAAATTAAAAAAAAAAAAAAAAAAGCCCCCACCCTATAATTATTGAATGCTCCCTAAGCATATACCCAGTTACATCTACTGCGCAACTAGACATATTAAAGTTACTTTATAACTGTGTAGAGTTGGGTTTTCATGTGACGTTTCCCTCTGCCAAAATCCAGTCTTGTTGAGATTCTTCCCCATTGTTATCTAAGATGCCAAATACCGTAAAAGTCCGCTTATAAGCCGATTGTTTTCAGGGATTTTTGAAAATATCGGCTTATAAAGTTTTGCCAAGTCGGGTTTTTGATAAACCCCAAAATCAGCAAAATTGTCAGATAGCATGTGATGTTCTATATTGGTACAAAGGTTCATTGAACCGTTCATATTCTATGTTCCGCAAATTCTACAAAAAATTGTGAGTATGGGTGAATTGGGGGGCCAGGACCCCAAAATGGGGAGTCGGCTTATAACTGGGGTTTTCCTAAAGTTGAAATGCCCCCAGACTCGGCTTATTGTACTCCGGGTACAGAAATGAAGGGAAAGCTGACACACGGTTAGTTAGCTAATGATTTCATGTGATGGTTGACCCCTACCCCCCCCCTCCCCCATGCCAAACACAAACAATTGCGTGAATAATTATTTCCAGGTTATCGCCCCAAATTGCTGTAGTCATCTATATAAACTTATTTTCAGATAAATATTCATTTCCTGGAAGGGGCCATCCATAAATTACACCTTTTTATGGCATTTTTAGGAACCCCCACCCCCCTGTCACACTTCGTCACACATTTTGTACCACCCCCCAAAGTATTATGTCACACTTTCCGAACCCCCCCCCCCCCCCCCCCCCACACGCACACCCACTATTTTTTTCCTTATGTAAGATAGAATAACATAACAGTTATTACATCTTTGACAAAGCTACTGTTATACACCATTGATTTAGAGAGAGATATTACATTAGACATAACTCCTGATTTCCTAGATCACTTAGGCCAACCAATCATACGCAGTGCTGAAGTTTTGGTCAAGCATAAATCTGGTATGCTCTGGTGAATTTCTACCATCAACAATCAACATCTTCCTCATTGTGGTACTCCACATCTTCCTCCTCCATGTATATAATGAAACACATTTATGAGTTCAACCTGGTCATGAAATGGGCACTGTACAAAAGTTGGCTGGTGGTGGCATTTGGGGATTTAGCCCTGTGCATAATCATCAACCCCATAACAGATCATCTCCACTTGACAACTGCTCAGCATTTACTTCATTGGTTGGGGAGCACAATTTCTATCTCACAGAGAAACCTGAAGTAAATAAATCCCTTCCTAAGCTACAGATGAGTATACATTTCCAATAGACAAACTGGTTGAGTTCCTATATGTGTGAATAGGATTCAGGTAGAAATCATCATTGTTGAGGGAAAGGCGACCACTGAAGCACTGAGAGTGTGAACCTGAAGTCTGCCATTGATTAAATGTATCCAAATATGTTTAATTGGTGAGCTAAATTATCATCAGATGGTGCCAAATCGCTTAATGTTGGAGAGAGATTTATTTTTTTTATTCAGATGAGCAGGTAACATTTCCCAAACTGGGCATTCTTCCATGTAGCCAGTTGGTAGATAATGTGTATACTATACAATTAGGGGTGGGATTTTTAAAACCTGCTAAATTGCCAAAATAAGCTTATTCAAGGTTCATGTTGTATAAACTGATCTCATCAATGTAAAATATAATTATTTGGTGCATCTTTTGATAGTCTTTCTTTCCAACATAGGGTTTTGTAGAGCTCTAAGGAATTTTTCCTTCCGAAAATCAACAAAAACTGTGATTTTCTAGTGACTTTTACTTCGTTCATAATCTGGGAGACACAATTTTGAGCCAATTGTATTTATTAACATGTTTAAAGCATATGTCATGAGAATTGTAGACAATATAATTTTGAAAATTGGTAAAAGAAAATTGGTTCAACACCCCGACATTCAGTGGACAATACTAAGAGAGAAATTAATTTTCCTTTATTGTACAATGCTGACCAGAATCCTGGCTGTGATACCTGACAGTTTCAACACAATCGGATTATCCATTCTGATATCAGAAAATTATGATTCCATGATGATATTTTTCCAAAAAATGGTGTGTTGGACACACACCTCTAAAAGATGTATGAAAGAAATAATAATCATAATAGAATTACAAATATCCCTGTTTATGTTAAGTACCCCTACCACTCATGAATACCCAGGTTGGTTTTTTTTCTAAATGAAAAAATATACTTTTTATGGTTTAAAAACTGAAAATTGTATACCTCTGGGGCAAAAAAGGAGACCATGGAACCAACAGGGGCTACAACAGAAAACGGGTTCTCAATTACTTAAAAAATGATGAGAGTAACCTATGAGCTGTGATATAAGTTATGATTTATGGGTTGTTTTTTTATCGGTAATTGAGTGGTTTGCTTTGTTAAATATAACCTATTATTATTTCATTAAAAATATAAAGGATTATAGCCTCAAATATTATTTTTCTCATTGTTCTGAGTAATTCTATTAACGTGTTGTCCGACACCCCTCGTGTTGTCCGACACCCCAAATATGGTTCAGAGCTTTTCTTTTAAATTGAATATATGATAAAGGTGTTGTGGGTCAAATATAATGTATGTCACCATATAATATTAGTCTTTCTTAAGTTATAAGCATTTATAACATTTCTTGAAATTTCAAATATTTAGGGGGTTGGACAACATGCAGTATAATAGACAACTTCAAAAGACCCTCAAAGCTAAACCATTCATCTGAATTTGTTGGAATAATGTTTTCCTGGAAGGTACTTAGTAGGTGGCTAACATAAATAAAAAAAGAAGTATAATGTTTTATCCCAGGATCAAAGCGGAATTTAGCAGGTTTAAAAAATCCGAACCTTAGACATAGTTCATTGAATCCGATCTCAGAGTTTTCATGCATTACACATAAACCATATCAATAGAGTATATCAAGCGAGCAGGTGGGTGGGGCCCAGTGGTGACAGGGGCAAGAATGCCTCTGGGTTGTATACCTCTGGGGCAAAAAAGGAGACCATGGAACCGACAGGGGCTACAACAGAAAACGGGTTCTCAATTACTTAAAAAATGATGAGAGTAACCTATGATTTTTAAAACCTTAAGAAGAAGCCTTATACATACCGCGGTATATCATATTCTGGTAAAGTTTGAAGAAGGTGACATGGGTTTTATTAAATGAAATTGAACTTTTCAGAATTATTATATATTCTATCATCAAATATTCTAAAACTCTTCGGATATGGAAAAAGCACATCCTGATTAATATGTGACTAAAAGTTTGTCGAAATTTGTCAAGTATTAACAGATTTAGCCAAAAATGTAAACGCCCATAGGCTTACCATTGCTTCCATAGGCGCCAGTGTTAATATCACGAGAAATCATCGACTCGAATCAGTATCGTAGGGAGTCACAGCCAATCAGAACTGACCAGTCTCATCCTGGTCTGTCGCACATGCCAAGGAGGGACGCTCATGTCACTGACAACTCAGGTGTCAGTGTCATGTCAAAGTGCCCTGCCCCCATGTAGCCAGACCAGGAACTAGAGTGAGTGATAATGAGGGTAAATATGCCATTCACTACATGGCTGCCATACGGTAAACATTATTATTATATACCTGTGGTAGTATATCCTACACATACGGCCCGCTCCTACCCATGTATGTATATCCGTACGACACCTAGGTGACATACGGGGTATGTATGTGGCGTATGGGCAATGTACGACGGCGAAATCCAAAATCTCCCCCAGAAGCAAGGTTAAAAATCGGATATTTTAAGGTATATAATAATAGAGAAACAGGCTGACTGTCTCCGTACGGATAAAATACTTGGTAAAATCGGCGATCAGATGATCGCCGATTTTACCGCGTATTTTATCCGTACGGAAACAGTAAGCCTGTTTCTCTATAAGACAGGGACGGAACTACTACAAGATGGTGACTGTACAAATGCAGTCATTTTGGTAGTAATAAATACTGGCAATTTGGACAACTTAAACTCTTCGCATAGAAACCAATATAAATGGTCACGATAGGGATGTATAGACTGGAACTTTACATGTTCTGTCACACAACTCCGAACACCCTACCCCTATGATTTTAGGCTGTCCCACTTTTCAATAATAATCTTAAATATTTCATTTCTTTTGAATAGATGTACCAATCAAGGTTTGTTTGTGTAGTTTTACGTCTCGGTAGGCAAGTTTTTTTGAGACTGAGTACCAATCAAGGTGTCATACATACATTCTGTGTATTGTTTGCGGTCCATGATTTAAAACTTTCCACTTTCATAGAGCTCAATTTTAAAGTCTTTCAGAGACGTCCTCCAAAAACTGCCTAAATCGTCTTGAAGTCGTAACCTTTATTACCGTTTGCGTGCACTTCCTTGTGCTAGTATATATATGCTGTGCAGTAATAGGCATTCAAGGATTTCACTCGCGGAGGCATTTGTGCAAGCTTGGAGTGACCCATCTCAGGTTAACTCCACTGCGAACTATACCTCGGTATCCCTTCCCATTAAAATGTATTAATAGTTACTTTTCTTCTTCTCGGGTTAACCTTGATGCCAAAAATAAGCACCGTGACGGTGGAGGAACAATTTCAGAGAAATCCCTAACCCAGTATCCTTATGACAAAATGAAAGAATCCGCTTCAATTAAATTTCAAGGTTTCACCTCCCTCAGAAATGAGAAGGGTAACGATTAATGGACGACACGGGCTAACCGTACGTGACACAAATAACAGGCTTAGGATGTCCTCGATGAAGATATCTTTGGTGAATGACCTAGTATCCTTCTAGTAGAATATGGTTTCTTTACAGCTCTAGAATAGATCAACGTGTAGGAAATTTCCTCCAGCTTCACTACCACCATTTTGAGCAGAGTAACCCAAGATCTGGTACTATAACCATTAGTTGTCTTCGAGAAAAACCGATAAGGGAGGGAGGACAAGCATATAGACGATGTGGATCATGATAAAGATCTAGAACACCCAAAATATAAACATTTTTCCTGACCGCTTATGAGACTTATTATAAGTGATGGAAGACCATGGTAAGCGCTCTTTCAAAAACACAACCCAAGTTTAATAACAAAGTATCATATGTATGTTGTATTTTTTTTTATTAAAATATTTTTTTGGGGTAAAATCCAGAATACATTTGAGGTATTACAATATATGCATGTAAAAATCTATGAAGCTGCGCAGGTTCATGTAAAAAAAAATCAATAAATTAGTGTCAGATAGACTTTACGCCTCTGATCACAGATACTGTTGAACCGCCTGAACGGTCTTCCTTGCTGTCCAAGTGCTCCATCCGTTAGGAACCAGAACCATTAAACTTGGAAGGTCAGGCCAGGAAATTGCTTGCGTCTTGGTCGCTCATCACACCTGTTGGAAGAACAAAACAATATTACTCTCTCTTTTAACCTGCCATTATCTTCATCGGAGGAAAGAGTCAAATTTTACTAGTCACAGGGATTAGAGAAAAGTGGAAATTTTGTTCCGAAATTTGATGCTCCAGCGAAAATGTGACTGTCGGCCAGTGTGTGGGGCCGATAAAAAGTAGGGTGGTTTAATCCAGTTTCATTGATGTGAATGAGGCTCAATTACATTCGTTTTTGTTTTACACAAAGAAGTGGTATATCATACTTCCATGGAAAAGCGGGAAACATTCACCTCTGATTCCAATACGAGTTATTTTAGCGTTTTACGTCTTATTTCTTTTTAGATGGTTTAGTGAAATACACGTTACATCTGCAGACATACTTTTAGACATCGGTCGGGAGCAATTGGGTACGCGCAATTCTTACCCGGAAGGATGGAGCGCCACAAGATACACAAACATCACGTCTTTGTGGAACTGGCGGGTAGCACCATCAGTTGGTCATCACAACCAGACCTCAGTGAACCTAGACGAGGAAACAGCAGAGACGTGTCACATCGTGCTCAGTGCGCTCACCCTTCCCGACCCTTGCCACCAGAAGCATGCTAATTATTTCCTATGGTACTCCAGTAATCAAATTAGAACCTACGTATAACCGATCTAGGTTACAACATTTAATGTACATTTTTACACACGCCTAACAAGTCAAACTGAGAATGTACACGAACATGAAGAACCCTCAAAATAACTTATTAAAAGATAGCTAATATTTCGCAGGAAACTAAACCCGTTCTTAACTGTGTCAAAGTAAGTGCGAAACCGTAAACTATAATGGGAATCATGTGCGGAAGAAGAATGGTCCCCAAAGCGTGAGTGATAAGCCTTGTTAAAGCTGGGGTTATTCTGGTGATGTTTATCATTCACACCTAGACCAAGAATACAACTGTCGCCCATCAGCTGACTACATATGCTACACATTGAATAAGTTTGCTTAATGCAACCACTTATTTCCCACCAAAAGGAACCATGCCCCTCTACATTACTGCATTCTACTAAGTTCAAAGCGTACTGCAATATTATAACCTCGATCATGCATGCATATGTACTGTATCCACCGGCATGTAATACATGGGTTTATCCTCTCTACTTCTATCAATAACTTACAACTGATTTGGAAGGTTTTCAGGCTAGTTATTTATATTTTGATGCTTTTTGATGCTAATTGATATAAAATAATTCACTAGTTGTCATGTATTATCGTTTAGTAAGTAGTGAAAAGTGTTTATAAATACATCAACCGTTGTGAAGTAACTAATAGTAAAGGGCGGCGGCGGTGGATGGTACAAGCACATAACACCGCCGCTTACCTGAGGGCGTGTGTGCCCGTAATACTTACAGGGCCACAACACCAGCAAAAAGCTTCTCATCGAGTAATATCAAACACTAAGTCTTGCGGTTAATGATAACTAGACTAAGAATACACCACCAGGACGAGGAGGGAAGAACATATATAACAGGAGTAATGATATATATATATATATATATGAGTGCTCAACCATGTAGCCAGCCATACGAGGTCAATGTTCTGTGTGTATACAAGTAGTATAAAGAGTAATATTTAGACTGGGCACTACATAATAGAGAAGAATGGTTTGGAGGAGGACATGCACTGCCGGGAGATTATGTACACGGAAGGTTTGTGAGCACAGTAATGTATTACGAGACATAGCAGCAGCGCGCCACACATGGTGGCCACACAACACGTGATGGGCGTGTGGTACTAGCCTCTAATCGTAGACCATGGGACGCCTGGCTACCACCACCAGCTTGCACTTCACCAGCCAAGTACTGGAGTTCTCTTTTTTGGAAGAAATTATCAAAATTTATGTGTAAATATCAAGCGCTTGGGCTGGTATCAAATGCAGCTTCAACGTGCAATTTCCTGTGCCCCAAATATCAAAGAACAGAGGTCTCTGGTGAAGCGGGTTGGCATTGGGTAGAACACAGGCCTACTACAGGCCATTATTAGGCTAAAACTGGGCCTCCCTACCTGCAACCACCACATCAAAGGGGGCACAGTTTGACTAGTATGTATAGACCAAAGACAAACACCACCCATATTGACTCAGAAACTTAAAAATATAGGAATTTAGCAAGTTAGAGGTGACCATGCCTGCACAAATGCACTAGAGTATTAGAACAAAAGTATATGTAATATGTATGGCTGTCTGTCTAGCTCACCTGTGTATGCCTATTCTCTGCGCTAAGATGACCGTCAGTACAAGTCGTTGATGTCACTCGGCGAGCAGGGCACTACCCTGCCACCACTCGCCTCTTCTTACCGTTTTGACTAACAGATTATATAAGTAATTTCACTCAGGCTACACAAAGCACACTAATGTCTCTACGAGCAACTATTCCAAATGTTCTGGATTCAACTGAAAGTTATTGTCCCTTGAATCAAAATATCCCCGCAATTTCACTGTTAGGATTAACTAGACATTATTTTAGCTCGTGACGTTCAGTTGCTGGTTATGCATTCATGCTTGTTTAGGTTGTTCTCAGCTATCCAAAACACACAAACATTCCTGTCAGAGCATTTAAACCTTGCTGCCATCCCAACCACAACGCGTACCACATCACAAGGGTGTAACCGACACTAAGTCACCATCCTTACAGCTTAAGATACTACCTCAACACTATCATCTAAGAAATTGAACAATCAGCCCAACCGGTGATATATTTGTTACAATTCTTTTTCTCTTACGGTAACAAAAATAGAAATTGGGGCTTACTGCTACAAAAGAATCAATACATCATAAATTTGTAAAAGTGAAGTTTTCTACAAGTCCGCTAATTATTACGTGGTTAATCTCAATTGCTTATTAAAGGAACGGACTTACCTGATACTTTCTCTCTAACAATATAACCCTCATTCAACTCTAATTAGGTTTTGTATTTGGAGAGAATGTTCTACACTAGGAATGTCTGCTGATACTTCAATGCAAAGAAAACAAAGTTCTTTTTGTCCTACCTGATATTTTATTTAATTCCCTAAGATCATGTATCATCAAAACAAAATTGAAAATAAAGTTCTGTCGACGATACTATGTTTTTGTTTTTATTAAAATGTAACATCAGTACTGGACATGACAATAAAATACACGACACATAAAATTATATGGAATTTCCTCTATGCATGATGATGGTAAACGATTTTTCTCCAATGGCTCAAATAGGAGCTAGCTTTGTCCATGGAATACACTTAGTGCATATGTGATGCTTTAAAGGGGGCAAAACTAGCGAGTTTTTTTAAGTTCAAGATGGACACGTTTCCATAACACAGTTCCAAAGAACGGTGGATACGTTAAGAGTCACTGGCATCACGAGGCATAGTTGCTGTTTAAACAAAATGGGCGGACGGTGTGCTAAGTCCCATGCACAACTGTGGGAAACACGATTTTTATAGGCTGGCCTTATAGGGCGGCTCTCCGCGGAACCAAACTGTCTGTCTGAGCACGCGGCTCTCTATTGTTCGACTCCTGCAGAACCAGAACCTGTTCTCTGGTGGCTATGGTATTTTTCTGTACATCCAGATGCTATCATGGTAATTTTCCGTTATGTGGTTTGTAGAAGTGTTCTCTGTCTCACTGGTGGGAGGGGCTAGATGGACGGCTTGGCCAGAGCAGGGAACGCAGTGAACCAAGCCCGGCGGCAACCATAGCCACCAACAAGCCCCACTCCCATTTTGGTAACTGTTCATCGCTGACTAGGTAAACCGACTTCCTGGCTGGTTTGTTTCTTTCTGACGTCTTGTCATTTGAGAACTGAACTGTCACTCATGGTTGCTGATCGGCTCCTGACTGGCTTCTCAGAAGTAAAACTGGTCTGCTCTGCCTCTCATAGTAACCATACTGCGAGTTCTACTTTCTGGATCTGACTGCTTGCTGCCTTATTCACCTCTGACGCCACTAAATGCCCTCTATATATCATAATTGCCTGTTATAAAATGAAAATATTAACATGTATTGCAATAACCCACTGGGAACAATTCACTTACTCAGGCACTAATTTACATGGACACTTTCCACGCTGGTTTTTTACTATTTCATATCTAGTTTATCTTCTGTAAATTTACTATTCTAGACTTTTAGAATATGTTCTATAAACTAACAAGCTAATACCACTTTTATTTAGAGATTTTAATGGACTTCATATAAAATAATATGCATTAAAGAAGAGTTTGAGAATCCCCCAAGCTTGGTTCAGGAGCAGTCATATTAGATGGAGTAATATTTTACTCCCATCAGATATCAAAAATATGTAAACTGTAATCTCTCCTCCCATACCCTTTTCTATTTCATGCTGTCGTTTGACGCCTAAATACGTTTCTGCCTGGTCCTAGTTGTCTAGGTCCTTAAGTTTAAGCCATAGTCTAAGGGTCACCTGGCGAGGTATGTTTTGGTGGCTGTATGGTCTATTCACTACGACTGAGATTCTCTGGGCCTGGACCAAGCTGGGGTCATAAAAATGGTGGCCATCCCTCTCCCTCAAGTCAGTTTGGTTTGCTTGCCCGATTTGTTTCTTTCTTTTTGTCATAATGTGTATGCGTTGACTTACCCCGTGATGTCACGCTCGTTGCTCGGCTGGAATGCTTTCTGTTCAACGGCGCCCGTAGCCGCCGCCGCCACCGCCGTAGCCGCCGCCGCCGCCTCCGCTACTACCACCGCTGTAGCCGCCGCCGCCGCCTCCGCCACTACTACCGCCATATCCACCTGAACCGCCAAGGAAGTACGTCGTAATGCGTGTTAGCTATCAAGCAACCTGACTGATGTTACCGTAAATGCCCGACAAACTCGATAGTTTTACCCCATGCTTTTAGGACTGAGACAGTTTTCATATTATTAGGAAAAGTTAACAATTAAATTTAACCATGAAGATGGGAACAAAATAGAAGAAAACAACATGCATTTGTCCCCAAGTTATAGCTCACCTATAATACGAGAATATTATTTTTGTACATTTCCCCTTAAGATAACAACCATGATCTAGAATTGAATAAACAGGGATAGGATGGATGGGGAGGGTAAACTAGATGCACCAAAAGGCGTAATCATAAAGATCCAGCACCAAAGCCATGTTTTAGAGACAGATCGAATAAACCCCGTGTTAAATCAAGGAATATCAAAGTTAAGAAATTATGAGGACTGGATGGGGTAGTTAGGCACAAGCATCAGAGCTGGAGGCCTGGGTATGCAGGATACAGTTGTTCGGCTGTTGTGGCCGTTCTGTAAACTATTCCCATGCCAACAGGGAAGCCTGAAACAAAGATCACACACAGTTACTGACAGTCTCTGTTGTTGCCACCACGATCAGCCGAGTCCACACACGGGCTACTCACTCACTCGTACTTTCCAATTAAACTCAATTTTTTTTTTTTAATGCAGGTTACGTATCATCCACCGAAACAATTCGAGTGAGCAGTCACAGCCGTGTGCGTACCAGCTGTTCGCAGTGGCGGTAAAACAATCATATGGTTAATACATACTGCCGTAAGGTCCAGATCCTCCTCTATTATAGTTGTTTCCCTTCATGGCGCCGCCACCATAGTTGTCACCATAGTTGGAGCCGAAGTTGTTGCCACCCCCCCAGTTGTTGCCGCCTGTGGGTAAATACATGCCGGGGTTAGGTTTCATAGGGGGTCTACATGAAGCAGGCTGCCGCTATCCGCACTGCTGGGCTCATTCACTAATACTGAACCTAGCTCTACTCCCTCACGGTTAGAACTAACCTTTAGGCTCAAAACTTAATTATCCAGGGTGAAACTTACTTTTGTAGAAGGGAACTCCGAGGAAATACATGCTTATCCAGGGTGAAACTTACTTTTATAGAAGGGAACTCCGAGGAAATACATGCTGCAAACTCTCGGTAAACCAGAAATACTGAGACACGCGCACCTTTTGGTTTCATGCATTTTCAATCTCGCGCTAACACTTTGGACTGGTTTACTATGCTAGATGTGGTTAAATTGTAAGCAAAATCCGAAGTCTAAACAAACATCTACAGCAAATGTCTTACCTGCAGAGAATAACCTGCTAGCTTGGAAGGTTTAATCCTGTCGACTGATTAAAAGGTGTTGGAAATTTCACACATGGCGTGTTGCAACGAGACTAAATGGGAATTTTCCTAAGCAAGAAACCTCAAACACTTGTCTGAAACTAAATACCACCTAACCAACAGCTTTCCAAAAAAATGGGATATCCCCTCATGCAATTTCTAATACTGTGAAAAATAGGGAAAGAAACCCCCTCATGCCATTTCTAAAACCTTGAAAATCTGGACCTGGCGCGAACATGCTTTGATACAATTGGTCGATATGAAAACAATTGAGTTGATTCTTTATAGCTTATCTACTACATTAACCCCTGATAGATCCTATCAGTTTACTCAAAGTATCCTTTGTTTAAGAAGTCAATATACTGCCCAGTAGATCATGCGCCTGTTCAAACAATTAATTCTGACACAATGGGTGTTTTATATGGCAACAATCAGTCTTTGCTCCTGTTCATCCTTGTTGACAGAAGAAAGATGGCTGTGAAAGGAGGAAAGGTTAACTGCACCAAATAGAACTTACGCTGATAAGGTGACACTGCATACGGATTCTGGTAAGGCATGGCCAGTCGTGCTGCTGGGGTGGCATAAGACGGTACCAGTCTTACGGCTCCCCCTCCAACTATCTGTTGGTAGCCTTCACCAAGACTAACGAGTGCTGACAAACAGGTACAGCAATAAACTTACTGGAGTGAAAATAACAATTCTCTGACCTTCCTCATGCGGGGTTAATTCGTGAAATATGTTTTGTTAGAAACCCTCACTAGCCTGATCGAACAGATTGATCACTAGGGATAGCTAATTGCCTTTACTATAAGCTAACTTGTGTATTCAGACTTTGACAGTTTCTCATTACGGTTTGGGTAATAACGGTACCTCACCATACTAAAACCTTGATATAGCTACTTACCTTTCATAACTGAGAAACCTATTACAGAATACCCTCGTCTAGTTACTATAGGTCATGCACATAACGAAAATGTATGGAAATCCAAAGACCACGAAACAAGCAAAGACGAAACCAGACATTTCAAAGGCATGCAAAAGAATGACTTACATGTAACTGCACTGGCTTGATTCTCTGTATTTTTCTAATGGCACCTAAATCCTTCTGAATTTTGGCCTTTCATGCATTGAATTATCTTTCATTACTCTCTATACACCGAGCCCGAGAAGCAAATTGAATAACAGCAGCCCTCTTCAACATTTCACATAAACAAATGTCTCACAAGAAATGGAGAATAATCTAAATAGCATACTTAAACTTTTCATATTAAATGGAGAAATATTTTCAAAATAAGTTAAAAATTGTAAGCACAAAAAGTGCAAATTCAAACTATATATACGCCGTAACATACGGGAAATTAATTGTTAATAGGCGAATTTTAGCACACGTGCTCTCAATTACAACAGAAGATAACTTATAACTTTACATGTCAGCTTACCATCGTAGTTATCATTTCCACCAGATCCCCAGTTGCTGCCGCCGCCACCTCCGTAGCCGCCGCCGCCACCTCCGGAGTTACTTCCGAAGTTGCCGCCGCCGCCGCCACCACTTCCGTAGCCGCCGCCACCACCTCCGTAGTTGCCACCGCTGCTGCCACCGAAGTCATTGCCACCGTAACCACCTAACAAGAAAAATGAGTTCAAATATGTTGAATCGCTATCTCCCGCAAGCTTTAACATCAAAGGAATATACATTCCTAGCTAACGTCCTCTCCTCTCCAGAGTGCACAGGTATAAAGATTTCCCTCAACGAATGCAAATTCCCAGTGCCTAGTCTGCCTACAATTCTGTCGAAGTTGCTGTAGCTTTGCATGGGTTACGTTCCTACTCTTTCAGGCCTAACCTACTTCTACATTCAGCTCCTGCCTTGCTCGGGAACGCAGCAAAATCTGGTTATTCAACTGAAAACTAAGCTAAGTTTATTTCCTCGTCAAAAGTTTGCCTATTTGATATATGAAAGCTACAGCAACAGGTATATTCCTATTTCAAAAGATAGCCTCACTGTACCAAATTTCTAAATGCGGTACTTCCATTTATTCAAACCCTGTAATTTATTTCATCCTGTACCTGTTGAGCTTTTGTAGTTTGAGCTGTCATCGTGATCTGCAAGTGTAAATGATGAGGCAGACTAGACCAGAGAATAGGAGAACAAAGTCATTTCAGCAATGGTCAGTGTAGATAAGTGATGAAAGGCGCTGGCGTCAAGTCGGACGTTCATGCCTGCTTAATTTAGACTAAGACTAAGTGAGTACTGAGCAGCATGCACTGAGAAGTAACACGATCAAGCGCATTACTCTGTCGAGTTATCAGAACCACCAAACGCCAACCGTCACATGCGTGTAAATTATCACTTATCTTCCAGCTGACCAACAAATACTACCTAGATACTACGACAAACAGCACTCTTTGTTGCCCACTGAACTCATTGATTTCCTCGTCTCCCTCCGAAGTTGATAAATTTGTGTTCAACACTTTTTAAGGGAAAAAGTGTGCACTCAAAGGCCACAGGGCCTGTAGCAATCCTGATTCATGTACTTTTACTGGCTAATGTAAAGGAGGAAAGGGATCCTACACCGATTTGGTTTCTGAGGTGTTTTTTTTATGAAACAAAAATTCCTGGAATATCGGAAATAATACAGAACCTAGCTATATTCTTCCTTTTTTAGATACAAAATTCTTGAAAGGTCTGTGAAATAAAAATGTACAGAATCTCCCCCCATCTTTTAGTTTCTTTGTCCTGGACATCTTGATGATAGTAAATCAATATTCTACAACTCAGTGGAACACCAAGGATTGACCCGTAGAGGGTACAACCTGGCTGTGGTGACTACACTACTTTACGCTAAGAAAGTGAATGGGGTCGTTCTATACCAACCTTGGTTGCCACCAAAATTGCCACCGCCCATGTTTCCTCTGCCTCCCATGTCGTTGCCGAAACCCCCTTGGCCGCCCGGCCCAGAGTTCCCTCCCATGGACCCTCCACGATTTCCAAATTTGTTCATTCCATTGTCAAAGTTACCATTACCACCAAAGTTGTTTCCGAAATTTCCACCCCCTTGGTTATTGAAATTGTTCCCGAAGTTGCGGCCACTCATGCCCCCACCCCTTCTGTTCCCGCCCATGGAGGAACCTGAACCGGGCGTACCCCAATCATCATCTCCGCCCCCTGTAAACAAAATAAAAACACTTCCCTCTACTTGTCTGTTTCTAACAAAACGTAACTCTCGTTTCTAAGGCGAGCCAATCACTAATCATCTAGTTTGTTTAAAGTGTACTATATTACACGACTAAGAACGGCAAAGATAGAACTGTTAATGCTAAGGTCATCTTCCTCTACCTCAGTTATTTGCCTAACATAAGGCCCTAAATAATCACCTGTCCTAAGATAACGTCTATCTGAACTATTTACAATCGAGATAATATTGATCTGACAAAGCTAAACTTCAGTCGAAGAGATTCTTCCCAACCGCTGCAATCTGACCAGTCAAGTGTCTAATAATATGTAACTGTATAAGAGCCTAATATTTGTCCGAAATATATTGCTACTGCTATATCCTTTGAGCGTTGTCATTAAATCACACAAGTTTTTGAGTATTTGTTTGTTTGGATAGTCTAACGTCCAATTTGTTCAATTAGACTTGGTTTTTGAGTAACTTTATATAGATACCAAATGAGAACAAAATACTGTCACTGCTATTAAATTAAGCATTAAAATACATTCTGGAATATGACATACCTTGATTGCCGTAGCCGCCACCACCGCCGCTGCCGCCGAAGTTGCCGCCGCCGTAGTTACCGCTGCCGCCTCCATAATTGCCGCCGCCACCACCATAGTTACCACCACCGTAGTTGCCGCCGCCGCCACCACCGTAGCTGCTGCGGTCATTCCAGCTGCCGCCGCCACCTCCACGGCCCATCCCACGGCCTCCTCTGGCTGCAAGCACAAGAGACATAAGCTCGGTTATGACAAATCAGTAGTTAGTATTACATCCCTCCAGGATTTGTGTTGGGGTCAAAATGAATGTGTAACATTTCTTGCTCGTTTCGGAGACCAAAAAAAAGAAGATAAATAAATAAAATAAGTGGAAAACGCATGTCTGTCACAAAACAAAACAATGTCATCCATTGATAGTAAAAAGTAATTCTTCCTGACAAATAAGTCAGTTCTGATATCTACTTTGGTCAAAGACTTAACACTCTCACAGACAAGAGAACCCCATTCAATATTTTCATAGGGGGAAATAAACCAAAACAATACTCACCACCACCACCTCCGCCACGCATGCCCCGCGGGGGTTGAGTCTTAATGTTCTGCATGTCTTGTTTTGATAGGGCTTTCTTGACTTCGCACCGGTGACCGTTTACTAAATGGAGCTTCATGAGTACGATTCTGTCAACAGGGTCATAGTCGTCAAAGGACACAAAACCGAAGCCACGCTTCTTTTTGGTCTCTTTGTCTGTAATAATGTCCACACTCTCTACACTTCCAAACTGTTTGAAATACTCCATTAGGTGTTCTTCTGTTGTGTCGTCCTTGATACCACCGACGAATACCTTTTTGATGGTCATATGTGCTTCGGGTTTGCCAGAATCCTGAAAAAGAAGGGAACTTTCAATGACAAATATCTTGTAGTAGGGATGGGAAGGTCTGAAAATTCACATGTAGGAAAAATAACTCAATTGCGTTCTTTGGACATTGGGTCAACTGGTCGTGCAACACCAAACTCGTTTAGGTTGAATGACAAAATGTGAAGATCACAGAAAGTAGCTGCATACTTCATTTCAAAAGAACGTGGTTCGGGTCATTAATGAAATACAATGTGACGACACCTTCCTTGGGGAGGCTTCAAGCATTAAAGTCATGTGGCATCTTAGTTTCGGTGATAAATGGCGAGGTTTATCCACTGAGCCATTGCTTTAGTTAAAGGTGATTGCCTTTGGACATGACCTAGTAATACTGTTGCACATATACTGAATATGAAATACATTTCGACTGTCACAACCCATTACCAGCCTTGCAAATACACCAGTCAATCAGTAACATAAAACACAGGTCGAACTAAGCCATAATTATTCAATCAATTGAAGCTATTCCTTAGAATCCACACCCCCAACAGTTTCAGCTGATTTTGTATCAATGCTTGAAGCCAATCACATGACTAGTAATATTCCGTGCGATAATTGAATTAGAAGTCAAAACGAATCTAAAGTTATCCCTTCTCTCCGCCCCATGTCTGGCAACCAAGTTAGTTATGGATAGAACCCCTGTAAATTGCAATCATCCAAAATTGTTCTTTGAGAAGGCTAGAATCAACTACATACACTTACTTCACGAGGTACTGCACGTTTTGGTTCTACTTCTCTGTTGTCAATCACATGGGGACGGGCTTTTTGTGCATCATCCACCATCTGTGCTTTCTTGTATGTGATGAAACCGAAACCCCGAGACCTGTAAACATGAAATAGAACAAACCAAATCAGTCTTAGATATTTCAGAGAATCTGACTACCATATTTTAAGACTACCAACTTACAATATACATGCCGTGTTTTTTGTTTGTGGTTTAACGTCCCAGGGGACCCTGAGGGTATATAGGGACTATCAACTTTTCACTTTCATAGACTTATTTCAGTCAATTCTTTTCAATGTTTCAAATATTTTATATAAAAGAGAGATTTGTCTCTTTCAAAAACATGATGACATCTTTCTTTGGAATAGTTTCATCAACATTTTTAAGTTGTTACTGTTTTTCAAAAGCTTTCTTCTATTCTCTTGAACCCTTTTATAGTTCAGCAGGATATGCTCAACAGTGATGGGTACATTGCATGCTTGGCATAATGGGGGTTTTCCCCTTTCAGGAGATGGTCCTGTACAAGTCTGGAGTAACCTATTTTCAGACGGGTCAACTTCACCTGTTCACTACGACTTAATCCCCCACAGTACATGCCGTGTAGTAGACAAAGAAAAGTACAACTCGATTCGTTAACGAACTAACAAAGTTAAAATTCCATATGTAGCAGGATGATACGAAACTATTTCAAATTTACTCAGTATTATTCATTCCATATTAACGTAGCAAACTCACCGTTTGGTGTTGGGGTCTCTCATTACTACACAATCGACGATTTCTCCCCATTTTTCAAAATGTGCTTTTAAGCTCTCTTCGGTAGTCTCATACGAGAGACCGCCGATGAAAAGCTTGCGGAATTGTTCGGGTTCTGACTTGTCCTGAAAAAAAGGATACAATAAGCTCAGCAACAAACAAACACTTGGGTTAGCAATTCAATACTATTAGAATTTAAACCGGCAACATTTCCCGACATCCCCCAAACAATACGCGGGATGCCAGTTGTAGTCATGGAAAAAGCGGAAATATTTGGCAAGTTCGTTTCTTCGGATAGTTTAACGTCCAATATGTTAAAGTGGAATGTACATCTACTGCCTTGAGAAAACGCATCGTTCTTGGCCATGGAATGAAGATGGGGTGGACCGGGTTTTACACCACTGCTTATTCACGTGAAAAATACCATGTTTAATCTCTTCGTTATAAACAAAATTATCTAATTAACTGGGTAAAAGGACTTCCTAGAAAAAAGGGAAACTATCTCTATATACGCTGAACTTGGAATAGAACGGCTTTATAGGGTTGGCCCATGACGCGGGCAAGATTGTTGAAAAAAGAAAGTAGTTGCAAATGAAACAAGCATTGTGTTTTAAGTTAATATCAAGAATAACAGCCTGAAGTGGAAGTAATTGAATATATTACATCAAGAGGACCATTGTATACCGTTGGAAAGGCTACTAGAGAACTCGGCCCATTTTGAAATCTACTTATGGGCAAGATCATTTCATTTAAAAGGACTGACCAGTAAACTTCCAGATGAACAAAGCAGCGGATTTAGAAAGCAAGTCCAGTAAGTTATTGTCCAGATTAAGGTCTAGGAATAGGGTCAAGAGTAAGGTGTTCTTGCTTTCTAGAGAATAACAAATTTGAAGCTAAGATAACATACTTCCTACGAGAACTAAATCTAAGTCTAGTTTTTATCCACAATTTTATCAAGAAGATACTAGAGTTGGGAAGATTAGAAGCCTGTAAAGTTATACTATATTCGTTTAAAAGTTTATAACGACTTAAATAAGATGCGCGAGCACCGAAAAGTACCCTTTGCTTTTCCTATAAAGTAAATATCGACCATAATGTAAATGGAATAACAACCCAAGTAGACCAACAATAGCACCATTCGCCGAGTCATCTGGCAACTTCCGGTTTCAAATACCCTCCGAATTCCCTTAACAACGGACATTTCCGCCATCTTGCTGGTGAATACAAAGCGCTGTCAGAGTGTAAAATAGCGTAAAACTTTAATAATCTACTATATAATGTCTAATTTTCACATGCATTAGTTGAAATAAGGTTATTTACATTATTCTGACATGATTTAAACGTGCAAACTCGAAGAAAATTATTGTTTCAACGATTTGTTGACATTGCATTCGGAGGCTAAACTGAGGCTATCACATAATCATTTGATCTGAAACTGCCAGGGAGGTCTGGTCTTGACAAAAGATTGACTTGAGGGTAACTTAACATATCCCCACATATCAAATAATATCAGAAATGAAATTGTGAATTCCCCATAGTCCTAGCACTGCATAAGTTCCATGCCAAGATGGCCGCGGAGTGGGTTCGAAGCGCCACCTACTTCCAGGTTGACTCGGCGAATGGCATTGGAATGAAAGAAGGCGGTGCGTGAATTCAATTTATCCCTTACAATAGATTCGTCAAGTTTGTTTTGTCTAGATTAAACATTGTAATTTTATAAATATATGAACTTTCGGTCCAGGTCTTCAACGAGCCCGACAGAAATAAGCGACTCATTACCCTACCGGCGTGGGCTTAGGTTCTCTAATGGCCGACACCGTAGCGACAGCGTCCCCACGCTGAAGCCACACTGGTCTTACCGGTAAACACTTAACTGGCTTTTCTTAGGACAAAAACAGCAATAGAAGCACTCAAAATATGTACACTTGTTGCAAATTACGAATAAGCAGATCACCTGAATAATGTGTATCGTTGAGAGCATAATTAACGAGATATTACGTGGTATCCTTCCAGACTGACCCGGATTTCCATGCTACACAATGACGCCATATTGCCATGCCCAAGTGGTATTGGTATACCTATCTCATCTGCTAAAATAAAACCTGATGTGCTTGGCCCTTGCTCTCAAGTTTGAAATATCTTAGATAATATGTACAGTCAAATGGTGTGTTATTGGGAATTCCAATTAAAACTTAATAGACGTGTGAGTGTGGCGGGGGGGGGGGGGGGGGGGCGGGCTGAAAGGACGCTTGCATTAATCTAAGGCAGAACCGGCCATGTTGTTGAAAGAGAGTAACGACGCAATTCACCGAAACTACAGATAACTAGCAAACTGAACACCACCAAACGTACTTAAGACTATTCTCTACACCTTATTTAAGCTTAAGATGTATATATGTTAAACATATATACAATACATTTCAATAGAGAGTGGCTGTAAATTGAGAAGACGTGTCTCACCTCCGGCATCCTGAACACTGTGGCAACGAAGAGGGCTTGCGCGCTCAGTCACGTGACTTACCCTATTAGTTTTCGGCATAATATTTCATCTACCATTATGCAAATAAATACTTCTTTAATGCACAGTATATATCATTTGTATGAAAATCATAATAATATACGGTATTGAATTAAAAAAATAGGCATACGCTATGTAATTCTGTTGATCGGTCTCCGAACCTTGCGAAGAAATATTCCCGCGGAAATTATACAGCAAGTGCCCGTATATTACGCCGGTCGTTGGCTGAATACAACACAAAGGCGCGCATTAAGAAGGTAATATCAGTTTCCTTTGGCATATCATTGTATATTCGAGCTCAACAGTATTCATAGTTCAGTCTAGCTTCATACTGTTTATGTCACAATACCAAAAGATAGGACGTGAGACAACAGTACGCTATTTTTTTGTCGGAAGTTTCGAGTAGAGTGGGATTTTCATTCAAAATGGCTGACCATCACATGTCTCAACAATACCTTTCTTTGGAAAGACCGGTTTGACGGACAGTAGTAGTTCTATTGCAGGGCATTATCCAGACACTCAAGATGTTTGCGCTTATATAGAAAATAATCATATACGTAAGTCTAATAACCGAAACATCGAATGGCAAAGGAAACAACAGTAATCGGCTTTTCGCAGGTCCGAGACTGGTTTCACTTGGAATTGGGTCGATAGGCGGTGACTTGGATTTACATGTTCCGTCTGTTTAAGAAACCGATGTTTTTCAAGTGATCCATATAACGTTATTTTCAGAATACCACTACCCCGCCCTCACCCTCCGTAGGAAAAAGATATTGAATAGAGCTAAGCGAGAAGTACTAATATCTGTAGGCGCGTTACTGGGAACTGTCTAACCCTCCCCATCAAACTGATGCAGTGATGGTGATGATCAGGTTTTCTTGTGTTGGTTTTTTTTTGGGGGGGGGGGGGGGAGGGTGATAAGTCTGTGGGTTTAGATTGAAATGCTCTTTATTAAGTTGTTTATATAGGTCCACTTCCTTGGCCATATTCCTATCATCTCATGATTTTAGTAACTTTAAGTGTCACTGACAGTTCTGATGTCAAACAGGATAGGCATTTACAGTTAACTTAACATCCATGAATACAGATAAGTTGCTTGGGACGAGCGCATTTCTATTAACAAGGAAGGGGAAAACCTGGTTCTTTCTATGGCAAAATATTATTGGCAACTATCAACCTTTTCGTTTTCAGTATAAAGAATTAATTTTTCCCATGTAGAACATTAATTGAGCCTCTATCACGCCATTAAAACTGGTTTGAACCTCCTCACAGACTTAGTGAGGCCAATGCAGTGGCTGACGCACGTTTTCCACATTTTTATGGACTCTGAGCCAGCAAATTCCATATGAACAATATTTCCCCTATCTCTTCTGCTCCAGACTGACATTACTAAGAAAAACTTTCCATCATTTAAAAAAGAATCAATAAGAAGACGAATGTGAACGATTAATTGTAAGCCTCTTCTTTAACTCATTGTTGATGTAGTATTTCTTCTGTTTGATGTCAGTAGTTTACAGACCACTTCAAAGATGGAAACTTCCACAACAACAGGTCCAAAGGTAGATAACATTTGAAAATACATTTTCCCGTTTAGCGCCATCATACCTGCGAATTGTATTTAGCAATAAACGGCGGTCGGTCTTCACTGTGTTTCAGCTCATTGGTATCTCGTGCTACCACCAGTAAGCTGGCGTTTCTGAGGCCACTAATCCACTAAATTTGGTCGGTTATTTATTTAGATCTATGTTTTTCGGTGAAGGTCAGTATAATAAGTCAAACAGTTTCTTGTCCAAGTAGGCAACTCGACAGCCATAGGGACAATTAGTGAATGTGTATCTGAAGCGAACTGTACACTAGGCGATGTGCCCCTACACTTCCAATCAAAATTTTATTGTTGTCATAATAGGCTGTGGCATACTTCCCCCATTCTTCATATATTATGAATATGACTGCACTGTATTGAGTAGTATATAATGATCATATGAAGTATAAACGATTAACTTTCCTTGTGTACAACAAAGATTAAAATATTTAACCTTATTCATGCCACTAAAACAGTGGTTTCAACCTCTCCAGAGACACTCGGCCCCATATCTTGACCAACACGTTTTCTTGTCTGAGGTAGCAAATTCCAGATTACCCCAACTGTCATTCCTGTTTTCCAGGTTTTTGATTTTCAGTCCCCGGAGAAAATATGTCTAAACACGTCCAACACATTTATGAGAATATCTCAAACTATAGTAGCTCGAGAAATTAGAAATATATATAATAAAAAAAACCAACAACGTAATTATTGCTTACAATCTCGGACTTGACTCTCACTGCCATCGGGTCGAAACATCATGGCTCAAATTTTATAAGGAAACATGCCAAAACAAGTCAGTAGATCGTTACCCTTGGTGGGAGCCACATTGCCTCAGAGCTCTGGGTGTCGTAGACTGAATTCAGACATATGTCGAATCAGAAACACTAATAATACCCAAGTCAACCTAACGCTCGCTTGCTCCCCTACTCCACCCTTTCATCCTCTTTCATTGATCATGTTAACACTAGATGGGATAAAAAGACATCCCAGAGTTTCTATTGGGTTCATTACCTACACGGAATTGATAAGTGGTATTACCCTTTAAAGGTCTACTAAACACATAGATGTAGAACTACTGTATGTTTTAACCATCACAATGACGCTGAAACTAAGAAATAGCAGATTGTCCTTCAATGAATTATCTCTAACCATATATAAAAATAGGTTGTACTTGCCCAACTTGATCATAGTTTACAGCTCACCAGTAAATAGGCGATATTCTTGTCCATATATTTTAAACCCACTTTAGTTGTAACGTTAAGTTGTATTTACAAAAACTAATTAGATTATTGTCTAAATATGAAATATTGTATTTGTGTACATAAACTGGTCTTGACATCGATATATCTAGATATCTCCCAAATTCCTCCTGTTTTTATGTATGACTTTGAGTACTGGGGTGGGTGGTTAGTTTCATGGTTAAGGCACTGGACCCCCAAAGTCCGACTGCAGCCAATTTTCCCCTTCATCCACAGTAGTTGTAAACTTACTGCCATATGAGAGGTCAGTCGTTCTCATACCAAGTCTATATGACATAAGAACTTAAGATTCTCACTAAGGTAAATGTGTAGTGGTTATATTCCATCTAATAGATTCAATCACCACCCCTGTGGGGTGAAAGCCGTGAGAAAGGCTGAACCTTAAGGACTAGAAATGATCAGTTATGGTTGACGAAAGTGTTTACACTACCAGATGGGCCATACACAATTTGAGATATTACCAGGTTGCCCCTTGAAGTTATTTTCAACAATAAAGAGCTATACACCACTCTGGCAATGAACATTGCTGTCATTTTTATAAGTATTCTTTGCCTCTATGGCTTAACCAGGGATCAGGGATGTATGTTTGCAAACAAATGGCGAAATTCTGATATTCCACATACATTGCCAACACTTCATAGCCATTCCGTTCAAAAATAATGTTACAAATGATTTGTTTTCTA
Source organism: Alentia gelatinosa (assembly GCA_950022655.1). Lineage (NCBI taxonomy): Eukaryota > Metazoa > Annelida > Polychaeta > Phyllodocida > Polynoidae > Alentia > Alentia gelatinosa. The sequence continues at coordinate 36,961,926 of OX465592.1, forward strand.
TAAGTTTCTTTTGAATTTCCGATTTTTCTCAGTCTCGAATTTCATCCCCGCCAAATCGCATGGGTGGAACACAAAAATAAATGAGTTTATATGGTCCCTACTGCTGAATCACATTAGTTTTGCCATGCTGTCGGGAATAAGGTCGTGCTCACACCCTTCCGTTATGGAGCTCAAGCTCAGTTCCGGGGGTTAGGTATTCAAAATGAATGGAGTATTATCGTAAAACTGGATGAGTTTTAATCTTGGCCACTGAATGCCACGACTGGAGTTTGGCATAGTGACTTCATGAGGCGAAGCTGAGTGAAGTCCAGAGCCCAAACTCAAGGAGTGCCATGCAGTGGCCAAGATTAAGACAAATCAGGTTTTGATTTTATTCTACCCCATCTCCTCGACTTTGGAATATTATGTGATAACAATTCTGTATGCTACTAGTGGCATTTAAAACTGTATGCCAGTCAGCGTGGCATATGGAAACTCAATGTTAAGCCTATGGGATTTCATATTAGGGGTAGGATAAAACTTGGAGGCTACCAGGAACCCCTCTATGGGAGCAGGAAGGGATTTTCGTCCTAGCAAAGAACAAGTAAATCCCCTAAAGCATCTTCCAGGTCTATCAGAATAAGTTGGGTTTTTTTAAACCGTCAACTATGAACATGGATGGCTCTATAGAAGGGAACCATCTTCTTTACTCTTCTTTATTCTTACATACGTATGTAACAAATTTGTAATGTTTACCGTAATGTAAATTGTTTTCTGATAATTGACTACCTGAAAAACTCGACTTCTTGAAAGGTACTGGCAATACACACACAAAAAAAAAAAAAAAAAAAATCTCAGGTTTGCCAAAAAGAAAAAGCATTAATCAAATCAGATGGTTGGTTCCACATACTGAACTGAAACGTATGGTCAAGGGGCCATCCATTAATGCGGGTTGGTTGTGGGGCGCAAACTATTTTGAAAACCTTGGCTTCAATTTTTGTGTACGATAGATAACGGGTAAAGATTTTTTTTATAGAAAGTTTGCGTATTTAGTTTTTGGAAGAGCTAAAGGAGCATATGCACAAAAATAAATTGGCAGGAAAACAGAAAGTGTCTACTATCCCGACCTTCAGGAAGTATAACCTATGTTAGTATTTGGGGGTGGGGTTATTTACGCAGGTAATATCGTGATACGCTTATTGCTAAACCTCTGGAAGCTCTTGTGAGAATTAAAAACCCAACAGTAATTGTTAGATAACCCCTACTTTGTATAAAACGGCCATTCTTATTTTAGCAGTGATTGTTGATACTGATAAGTTGCTTCCATTTCCATTTTGGAAGATGATACCAAACGTCTGTCTCCTTCCAATTTGTACAAGGTGTTTCTACCTCGAATATGTGTGTAATTTGGGGAGGGTCACACTTCAATGATGTATATCACAAAAGAAACCCTTAAGCCCACCAGGTTCAAATTCAAATACTTCCTCTTTACTTTCCATCCATTTACTAACATAGTTTTCACTAATCTTGTATCATTCTGATAAGGAGGCAGGCAGGGCAGCTCCAGCATAACCCATGAATTGGTTACATTGTTTGGCCGTTGGCCATTCTTAATATGTGCTTGTTTACTTGTTCTCAATCAGAGTACCAAAACGTCTTCGTCGAAGATGGCGACCTCAACAGATATGGGTCCAAAGGTAGATAACTATTTAGCAATTTGCAAATGATAATTTAGCTAGCCAGGTACACCGGCCCCACCGGAGACGTACTTTATGATTGGCTACAGTATAATTGCGTTATGATCTCATAGGAAACTTTTTTTTAAGAGAAGCAACGACAGGTGGGTATCATGAAATACAGTGCTGACACAATTCAGCTTCTGTTATATATGAAATAATATCTTCGAACTGACTTGTCTCTATATAAAGACCAAATAGCACGCTGTTCCAGCTTTTGAATGACTTAAAAGGCAGTTCTTAATACGATTGTCAAAGCTTTGGAGTCTTATCTCTTAACATGGGACTCTATTCATCTGCTCTACGACATTGATTAAACATGAATTACATAGATAGTCTTAATGAAATATTGCACCAAATACAGCACCTCTTATGGAATTATCTTTTTGTTATCCGTTTTGTCTGGCAATATGATGACACCTTGGGATAACACTTTTAGATAAGAAAGATTCAGAAGTTAGTTAATTAAAAAGATTCTTAATGTTATCAGTATATTTATGTAAGCGTTTTGCTTATTTTGAATTGTGTTAGGCTTTATAAACTGCAAAATTAATGGATTTAGCAAGTGATTTTTCTGTGATTCTCCAGATGTCGAAGGGTAAAAAGCCAGACGACGCCACTGTCGGGGGGGACGATGAAGAGGTGGAGGAGGAATACACCGTAGAGTCAGTGAAAGACATGCGCATTAGGAACGGAAAGAAGGAGTTCCTACTGAAATGGCGTGGATATCCAGAGTATGTATATCCTGGTTCTACATGATGTGTTCAGAGTCGTATGCACCTTACTCGTAGCAAAGCTAACGGAACATATTGCACTGAAACTTATAGGCCTGTCCAAGAACTGAAACGACAGTATCGTGAATCTTTCATTGCAAGTAATGTTTTTTTACCTATACTGTCGTTACCCACTAACCCATCTTCAAACACATTACTTTCATTTAATATTACTTATTTCTGATTTAAAAAAAAAAATCGACTCTTATTCCAGTTCGGAAAACACATGGGAACCCGAGGCGAACCTTGACTGTCCCGACCTTATCGGCGAGTTTGAAGACAAATTGAAAAAGAAGAAGGAAGAAAAGCGGAGAAGGCAAACAGAAGAAGAAGGAAGTGCAAAGAAAAAGAAGAAGGTCGCAGAGGTTTGTTCAGATGCTTTTCTTTTGTCACATGAATATCGTTGAACAACTTATAGAAGGATTTGTAGGTTAACTTTGGTAGTTTGTAGGCCCCCTAGATTGAGTTTACAGACTTCCAATTTTCAGGCAAAGTCCTCGACTTTCTCAACAACTTAAACTTAATTCTTACCCTCTTTTTTTTAGATTCAAGAACTTTATATTATCAAGGCAGATTTGATTAATATTAGGAAACGTCCTTACTGTGGACGAAACGATTCATGTTCGAGGTCAGTTGCCGATTTCATACTGCATGACGCCATAGGCGGAAGGCAGCATAAAATCGACGACTGACTTAGAACGAGAAGCGTTTCATCCACAGTTAGGACGTTTGCTTATTATCATATACCTTAAATCGATGAAAAAACACCATTTTAATTACTTATTAAGTCATACTCACAGCGGGCACGAACATTATTATTACTGCACCCCTAGCAGCGGGCAGTACTTCATAGACATTTGCACACAGGTATATAATAATAAGTAACCATACTCACCTAAATGTTCCATAAACTCAGAAGTGATGATTTAGAATAAAGCCGAAATACGCTTCTAATCCCAAACGAGAAAAAAACAACACAGAAGTGGGCTGTTGGGTCTCACTAGAGACCTGCTCTGGTCAATCTAAATTTGTAGCTAATGGGTTAAGAACATTCACATCTCAACAAGTCCACTTTTAGCGCGGAATATTTCCGGTCGTATGATTGGGTCAAATGAGGAAACCCTAGGTTAGCTAATAGCTGCCTCCGACAAGCATTAATTCCCTTGTCGGTCACTAGGGGCTTGTATATTTCCATCCTTTTTGTCATACCACATCTGTTAACCCCGTTAACATTTCTTGTTTATAACTTCAAAAATTTGATTTGTGGATTTCAGGAGGAGGACAACAAACCACGAGGGTTCGACAGAGGTCTACAACCTGAACGGATCATTGGTGCTACAGACAGTTCAGGGGAACTTATGTTCCTTATGAAGTGGTCAGTGCTTGCCTCATTTTGATTGAAAAATGCTTTCATAACTTAGTCTGGAAATAATTTGATGTGAAGTAATATAATTTTGACAGAGTGTCATGTAATTTGTTTCTTTGGTAAAATCCATTTTCACTCGATTCCTCCGTTACATAGATACAAATGTTCCTTACGATGTCAGCTAAACTAATAATTAACTATGGAAGACAGTTTAAATTCAGATTAATTTTCCTGGTTCTGCCAGTGTCTGCAGTCACACCAAACCTTTGGGTTACATTGTTTTTTCAAAGTCAATAATATTGACCCTTTCATTTCTATCGTTACAGGAAAGATTCAGATGAGGCAGACCTTGTACCAGCCAGACAAGCCAACATTCGATGTCCTCAAATTGTGATCGCATTCTATGAAGAGCGACTGACATGGCATACTCATAACGACAACGAAGACGAAGACAAAGAAGATAAATAAGTCTGTCGATCATCCCATCTTCACCCTTCATCATTATCTCATTCATTTCTTCATCCATTTACAGAATATACATATAGTTGAGTTTTGGACCGTTTGATGGACACGCAGCAGATACTCACCTGCCACAGATGTCTAAAACTGCATAAATATTGCTGATGTTCTAAAATGCCTGCGCAGCATGGAATATATAAGGTGTCCTCTGAGGGAAAAAAAACATTCGGACGAAATTATATCGTTGACAGTGTTGTGTGGGAATTTGAACCTGTACTTGTTTGCAATGTCTTTACAACAATTGGACTTTTCAAGTTGTAGTACAGTGGTATTTAAAGAATAACGTAAACCCTTTTTTAATCCCTTATACAGTTTCCTTAAGGTTTGCGAAGAAACAGTTCACGTGTTTACGAAGTCGTTAGTCTTTTAGTGCTTTATACTTTCAAAAGTTTTGAATTCGTTCGTAAATAACCCGTGTATGACCTGAGCAGTATCGAGTATAAATCTTTTAAGTTCCGTGCTTGGCTACACGTGATGGGCGCGGTTTCCTATATGCTCAGCGACCTGTCACATCTAGTAAAAGTGTAATGGAATACTTGATGTATCACTACAGTGTATGTTGTGAAGGTTTCATGTGATCCCCAGACATTCTCTTCCCCCCTACCCCATCCCGCCAAGGCTTAGCTTTGTGTTTATGCCCTTCACACCCCCGGTGTTCAAATAGGTACCGATGTCTTTTATTTTCAAGGAAATCCACAATTAAATGAGTGAAGTCCCAGGTAAACTCGATTATGACCCGAGATTTGTGAGTTTGTCTGCAGGATAAGGGAAGCTAGTGTATGTGAATCGACTCCATTTTGCCTCTTCACCAGGTAGCCAAGGTCACCTGCGTATTAATCAGTTAACTGTCTAAATAACTTGCCAAACATTTTATTTGAAAAAGGTGACTTTGTTGAAATATTGATCCTGCATCGTGATAGATTTAGTACCAGACACTAATGCTTATAGTAATTGCAGAAATTAAGAGGGTTTTCTTATGAGCTATGAATTATATGATAATCATTCACTCATTAATTATTGATCCTTTTAGTAATGGGACGTTATTTGCCATGCTAACTAAAACGATTAAATTAAAATAGTGATTGGTGTTCATACAGATTCCTGACCATCACATATCCAATAACCGCTGGTCACAACCCTATTGATCATGATATTCATGTAAACTCGAAACATTTCACTAAGGTAGCGGGAAAGTGAAACTTGCAGCGAAATAGTGACATCTCAATTACAACCATTTACCATGTTCAAACATACGACGCTTCTGTTTTTATGAGCAAATCATTTAGAACTTCAAGTTTCAGTTTAGTGATATTCACTCGTATGTAGTAAACAATAAAAGTTGTAAAAAAAGGAAAAGAAAACTTCTGTGTTATTGCATTACTTGCAAACGTTGCATAAAAACTTCACCTTGCCATGGATCGGCAGGGTTAATACACGTCGTGTTTTACCTCCTCTTTCTATCATATTTAGAGACTAGTTAAGGCAATCGTAATAAGACCATTGTTGCCATGATATCACTTAATTTCCATAGATTCACTTCATACGATCATGCATCCTAAAATTTCAAGTAATAGGTTCGTAGGTTGAGAAGGTGCACATTGCGGCCAATTCACACTGAATATTTCTAGGCGTATGATTGGGTTGAGTTTCCATACTGGCACAAGTTAGCTGGTCATCCGCCGGAGCTTCAGCCTTTTACCCTCTCCCATCTTTAAATCCTAACAAGTAGGATATTGACGTCTTGCCTGCTGTCCATACTATCTATTGAGAGGAATCAGACTCCCATAAAAGAACTGGGCTCAAATCGTCAAGGAATAAATCCAGTGTGTCTTACTTGATAGTAGAAACATTTGCGCTTAGAAAGTAAACTATGAAAATTGTGTTTCTGGATATATAGCAAGTTTATTAATGGAGCAAAAATATCAAAACAGTCTTCAACGTTAACAACAAATCCTATCATAAAACGGACTCAAATTAAATATTTCAAGTCTACAGTTCAGACCATTCAAACATGAACTTTAAAACTGAAATTAAGTCCTTTGATAATTCATTCCCCTAAAAAGACCAGTCTTGATGGTCATTCTGCAGTGCCACAGATGCCAATTGCTGGGTCAAATTGCCCACACCCGATTCATCTGAAAAAATATATGGAGAAATCTCAGCATTAGATGAAAACAGATCCTAGAGGCTAGGAAGGCATATAAGGGGACTAAGGTGAGATCCGGATTCAAATAGTGTTTCCCGAAGAATCTTATAGATTGATTTGTGCATAATATCTAATTAGTTTGAGAAACCATTTGTTTGTGAATAATAACTAAAGGAAAAACATTCACTGAAATTACAATTTAAAAATACTGAATTATTTCCAACCAGGCGTTTTTTCTCTGCCTTTTCTGCCTGTCATGACATTGCTTTGATATATGGCAGATAAAAAAAGGGGATTTTTGCTAGTTTTCTAAAAAAAAATTAACAAAACAGGCTATGTTGACTTATACTATTATAGGAGTCAATAATTTTTACTAACTTTTAGCATGATTTCTCAGAAGATACTCCAAAAATGAAAACCGATGAATTTCCTCAATTAATCTAAAACATATATGACAATAGAGCCCATAGTCTCTTTTTTGATCTGGTACCTTCTGCAAATTTCTATGTCTTTTACAGCCTAAGTTATGAGAACTTTGGTAAATTAATTCAAAACTAACTAGTTTTCAGTCTCCAATATGGTTGTGTGGCCTATATCAAATGGTAATAGAAGTGACGGTACTTGATGGTTAAGGAAAGTAGGCGCGAGATATAACAATGTACATGGAAACCAGATGATGAAAACAACAAATTAGGGGTGCTATAATGATTTTTTGTGACGAAATTGGTCCACTTATGAACTCAAGTTGGGGCCGGAAATGGAAATAAGTTTTCTGCATCAGAGAAAATGTGGATAGAACATCGGTGTGAAGGTGAATTTCGTTGATTGGCATGAACGAGGCTCAATGCACGTCATTATCTTAAATTTACTAGAAAAGAGTCGGGAAAGCAATCTTTATTTTACACGATACCACCCCTCCGCAATATAATATATGCACACTAGATTACATATATATGCATACATTATATGTATTTAAATAAATAAGAGAGATTTGACGAAAAGTTGCCTCGTGCCAGAAAAAACTTTTTCAAACAAAAGTATATTTGATTCATGTTAATTGGTACTGACAAGCCTCCTGGTGTTATATAATGAAATAAATTTTTATTATTTACTTCGAAAGAAAATGAATTAATGGATGAAGCTTACCTGTTGGAATACTGGTAATGATGTCGGTAAGTGGGGATACTGGGTGAAGGAGGTCAGGGAGAGATTCTATTGATGAGCGTCGTTTCACCTGTCGCAAAAAACTATGTTGGAGAAGGCTTGCAGTTGAAGGTCTGAAAAGGTAAAAGGAATATGCCTCATATACTTTGACACCATTTTCCTTTCAACCGCATGTCTACACAACAGGCAGGGGGTGCTGCTATACTCTACTCTGTGTCACAGTGCTACTGTGAGCCGTTTCACTATTTGAAAATCCGCTCGTTGTTGGTCTCAGCAGCAGTTTGTCTTTCAATATTTTATGGTGGCAACAGCTAGGGGCACTTTAAAACTGGGCGGCAAAAGTGACTGTCTCAGAAAAACATTTATATTTGCTGTTACTGCCACTTTAACTCAAATATACACATAGATTCATCAGATAAAAACTAAATATGGGGAATGACCCGAGGAATTTATCAAATTATTAATTAAATATTGATTTATCAAATATACCGTTCCCTACGTTAGCATATCGAACGGACGGGGGTGGCCAACAACGATGAATATATTGCAAAGAGACTTAAAAACGCCCGCTATTTTGTCTGTTGTTAGTACTATTGATTCGGTGCTCTGCTTTCTATGGTGCCAAAACTAATGAAACGAGTCCCTGGTCAGAAATCTTGCGTATGTTCCTTCTTAGTTCTATTTCGCATACGATCGGGAGTGGGGGTAAAATATTTCGGAAATTCTTCGTACATACTTTATGGATGCCCCCCAAAGAATATGAAGATTCATAAGCTTTGTATGATTGTCACACTGGTCGACTGTTATGATACAAAAGAAAAAAATGAATATATTACTCATAATGAAAAGAAAAGAAATACACATAGGAAGTCCCTGTCCTCGTAATACTTGCACTTATATCATGTGTACGTACCGATCTTTAGGATCCATCTCCAAACAGCTCTGTACAAACTTGTGGAAGTGTTCTGAGAATACTCGCTGGTACGGCGGAGTGATGCGTCCCTTACCTTCTAACGACACCTCACCTAGTCCTGAGTCACCTTGTGCTGTTGAGACAGTAAGCAAAAATAAAGCTAAATATAAAACTATTCGACAAGTTGGAGGGCAAAGATTCTCTATAATACAATTATCATCTTCGTGTACATCACTATTGCCTAATTTCTAATGTCAAAAGGATATTACATGAAGGTAATATTCTGGCAGAACAATAACGTATGTGCATTCCTGTTATCATCAATCCGGTGTATGGTAACTGCTACTATAATTCTTAATATGGTCAAAAGTTGCTGGTCAATATGATTTCTTTTTATATCTTAGTGAGTTGGTTCTTTGGTTGCTTTTAAGAGACTGAAAAGTGATTCGAATGTCTTGTTAAAAACATATCTAAAATTTGTTTTCCTTTTCTTTTCTTACAGCAAGGGTGTTATAGCCATGTCACATTAATAAATATCTCAATAACCGCAAACCATGAATATGTGTATGTGATTTATTTGGAGATGCAAAGTCTATGACAAATTTTTGACTGACTGGAGCCAAGCAAATACCTGGCAACGTATCTTTTAGTATTGAAGAACTGGGTGTATGAGTGTTATACATTTATGATACCCGTGGATATTATTTCCAGAGAAAGTACAGCGATTGCATCGTATTCTATGGTGTCCAAGCTCTAGTTTAGCGCGGTATCACCTCAGTAATACTTGAGATATATCTTAGATGATACAGGAACACCGGAACTGGATACATAATTACACATTGGTGAGCCTAGCCATCATATAACTATCTTTTTCTAAGGGAAAACCGAGACAATTTTCATATTAAATGAACAGCTTTATAATCCACTGTAACTAAGTGTGTGTCTTGACAAGTACGAGACCAAACAGTGATACAGTTGGGATTGGACATAAGTAAATATAGATTTAGTAGAAATTCTGAGAGATGAATTGGCAATGCATGTGTTAACACTCAGCTCCTCATAATGGTGGGTTGTTTAGTTAGGCCACCGCTCGGTCAAACACGGCTGAGTCTGGCCTCACACCTATAGTGTGATACACAGCAAACACACCTTGTATTTGAACGGTGGGTATGATTTGCAAGACTTGTTTTTTGAGCGTGGGCCACACGCCCATACACTCTGCCTAAAGGTTAAAGTGGTCACATAGAATTTTAGCTTGCTGCTAAAATCTATCCCTTCACCATCTGCGTGCTAACACTGCGACATTGGGAAAGGAGCAGAGGGCCAGTGTCTCAGGGTCTTATAGGCGTGCCCAGCTGACCATGACCAATCACTAGACCGAAATAGCTCATTGACTCACTGGTGCTTGATATATTTGGAACGGCAGTTGCAGAAATGGCAAGTTCACTTGGTGTAAGCGGGTTACAGAAAATGGTCAACAGACTGAATATAATGTATGGGTTAGACAAGGCGTTGAGTTGCTACCCCTATCGCATTTACGACCACAATTTTTTCCAACGCAAACCCATCAAAGTTGTACGAACGAAGAAATTTGTACAAACAGACCGAATATAACCCAAACCTTTTAAACTGTTATTTGTTTATAATTCCACGCTCATTCATCAATGATGGACACACCATTTTCTCTTAGGTTTAAAGATATGACAGCTGGAACAAACTAGGACATTGTATTAATTCACCTCTGAAAAGGGCGTACGGATATCTCAGACGTACTCAAAGACCTACAAACACAATGACCATAAAATGATGGATACATACCTGGATCGACTAGTTGGTTTAATTCTGGAACTGTAGTGCTATCTAAAAGTTGCGGTGTTATTCCATCTAATTTTTCTAACAGCATCTGTAAGTCAATAGGTATATATTAGTTAAAGTCAGGAAGTATGTTTAGGCGATCACAGACACGAGAAAAGAAATAACAGAACAGGTTATCATACTTGCTAACGTCAGTATGCCATTAGGTAGGTCACCATTGTTTATAAACTGAAGCCATACAAGTAATAAAGTCCGTCCACAACTTAAACCTTTGATAGGGTTGCAAAAACAGTTCTCTTAAATTCACCCTTTTCAATGTATATTAAGGAAATAGGAGGCGATCTTTTACATTTCTCATATGATACCGAGGAAATAAATACATTCATCATAGACTGCAGATGAGGGTTCTTATTTATTCCATAATGGCAGTCTTTGATCATCACAAACTGCAAATATAGATTATCATGTACTCTACAATAGTGATCTATGTCCAGCATAAACTACAGATTTGGGTTGTCACTTATTCAATAATAGTGGTCTTTGTTCAGCTACAGCCAATATAAACTACAGGTGTCGGTTCGGAGCTGATTTTAGAAAGCCAATATATCTATCAATACCCAGGGCAACGGACTTAAATGACCTAGATAAGAAAGAAGCCGCCGCTGCCTTATCTAGGGGTGTCTTGGCATGGGTTTCAGTATCCGTTTTCGCCATCAGGAACGCCACTAAAATTTGACTTTTTATGGGTGACAATGTGAAAACCAGTGGTTTCTGAAGGACACTGAGAGCTAAAGTCACACAGTATATGCGATTTTTTTAGAAACACCCATGTACAACTAGAAACGTTCAATGATCCAGTGAATGCTATGAATGTTTGTACATGTTACACTAATAGGCTGGGCCCGGCTCACCTGCGTTGGGGCCATGTCTGAGAAGGGAACAACACCGTTCGCGAGTTCACAAGCCATCACCCCGAAACTGTAGATGTCCGACTTGGTATCATAGCCAGCCAGATTCTGCCAAAAGGTCATAAACGTGTGTAAAAACCATGTCACTTTTGAAAATCTGGAAGTCATTTGAATTGAATCCCAGATTGAATTTAGTTCTAATTTCACGAGAAAAAAAAAGATGATCAAGTTTATCCGAAAATAAAAATAGTAGAAATCCGAAATTTGGCGACACATATTAGTATACTGTTTTGTTAAGTGTCTTTTGGTATGCTCAAGTTAAATTAGTGCAGGAAATCAACCTAGAAGGTGTGAAATCAGAGTGGTGACCCACATGGTGGTACATATAGTCAGTTGAATACATATTACGAATGGTTGTTCTGTTGAAAAAAGCCACAACATATATATCAATCCCAGCTCGATGGACTGAGATTTCTTCTACTGTTGGAATATGTTTCTCTACTTTGCTTCAGCGATGTCAGTTAGGACAAAAAGTGGAAATATTTTTCATGTGGAATTAGCGTGGAAAAAACTGCCGGTTTCAGCCACGATATGAGCAGGTTATACTGTCATTAAGGTGTAAAATTTCCTCTTCTGAGTTGGGTTTTCTCCCGTCAACCCTCTGCGGGTCTATTGGGGAGACGTCAATTCAGTGAAAAAATTTAGACTGTTTTTTTATTTTATACAAAGATAAAGGATTTACACAAAGAAAATAAAAGAAATAAAAATTTCCATGTAAAAGTGTAAATCTGTCATCTGTGTCTTATAAGAAGGGAGGGTACCTGTTGGAGCATCTCGGGGCTGGCCCAGAGCAGTGAGCGCACGTAGTGCGGGGGGAAGTCGTGCACACAGCCGTGCCGCATCCCGTCCTGCACCGTGTTGTACGAGTCCCGCAGTCCCGTCAAACACACGTGACCCGTCGCCGAGATCAGAATGTGACTGGCCCGCAGTCCCCTGCAAACAAGGCAACTTTTTTCTTCTTATTCACTCCTTCATTCAATGTAGTATCATTGTCAAGTGCATGTATAAAAAAGACGCCTCGTGATTTTAAATTTCATTAGGCAGATTTTTTTTAATACATTGCTACTATTATCTTAATAGATGACGAGTGCAGAGTCAAATGACCTGCAATATATGTACACAATGACTGTCAAACCGCTAGTACATCATGAGCTGAGTACATTATTTCATTATGTATGCACTGATGTATGTCTTGTGTTTCACACCCTGTTTAGTTGGGACAGGTGCAAGGAAGAGCATCCTAATTGGATGATTGTACTTTATACCCTTTTCTTGAATAAAAACAAAACAAAAAAACTGTACATAAATCATTGCATTCTTTCATCGATCATATGACAAAAACCAAACACATAGCTTAGGCCTACTATGTAAGATATATCGTTTCAAGCAAAGTCAGGCACATTATATATATAACACCATATGTCGCTTTTTGCCAATTATAATAGTTTTTTCTTGTTCTAACATGGTTAAACAATGCTCCTTTAATATTTCTACATTTACAATAAATGACAGGTTTGAGAATACTGTACCTTGGAAAAGTTTTTAATAGTATTGAGCGTTCTCCTTTTTTTTCAATTCAAGTAAATTAGACATAGTACAATCGCCCCAAGGCGTTCTTCCTCATACAAGTCAGTTAACCAAACACATTAGACAGAAAAAGACATACAAGTCAATAATCCTTTCCAGTAGATTGGAAAGCGATCTGCATCAATTTTAGTTATATATAATACATTACAGTGCATAGGTCGTTTGACTCCATGCTACAAGATCATTATCCATTTGTCAAATTATCTGTGTAATAAGTCGATCCAGTCCATATCAAGACGATGCAATTCCTTTGACCTGCACGGGTGGTGAACAACACAGATATACCGATATTACGGGGACGCCAAGGCAGGAATGCCAATGTCCTAAAATTTGTCCCCAACACAGAGCGTCAGTTCGACCGCGAGGCCCTCTGGTGTTAAATGATGACTTGCCTGTGTATAACGCCGCGACGGTGGAGGTAGTCCAGTGCTTCGAGCACGTCCCTGAGAATGAAAGCGATGGCCAGCTCTGGTAGACCCTCGTGAAAGTGAGCTTGCATGAGATCGTGTGACGAACCTGCAGCAAGAAAGACGTCGCTGATTCAAAAGAATATCAACAATCTACGCTGCCTCTGAATTGTCCCCATATCCAAGGGGTTACTGTGAGGACAGTTAAACCACGGTAGCCCCATTTTACTGCCACGCGCACCGATGTTATCGGAATAGAATCTTCTATTTTGAGTTTATTTCTAAGCGGTCCACACGGACCACTTTAATCCGAAACGGTGGTTGGTCCACTGGGGGAGTTGGGGGGGGGGGGGGGGTGTTCTACTGTATATCCAGGGGAATATGAACGGTGGGTTCATGAGTCCGAGTTCCCCTGATTCATGTTCACCATAATAATATTAGGACCATGTCATAATATTATTATTATCATGTGTAAAAGGCACTTGACCTGTGGTTCTAAAAACGGCTCAGAGCAGAATCTAACACCACCGCCAATACAAAATACGGAGCCTGGATACGGGAAAATCACTCCGTCATTGGCTTTTATCATGTACGCATTGATACTAAATCCAATTACCCTTTGTAGCTGGAATGGGTTTGGAAATAAATTATTGACATTTCATTTATACCAGAAATTATTGAAATTTGTATGGCTAATTAATATCGGGGGTCAGGGATTGATGAATGAAATATGTTCCTTCTTGTTTTGGTCGGAAATATTCACCTCGTTGGGGAATATTTTCGACCAAAACCACTCGGAACAGATGTAATTCAAACTAACTCACTATGTCTCTCCATCATTACATAACTGGAAATCATCAAAAACTCCATTTTAAAACAAGTCACGTGGTACGGAGTATATAAACTATTATGTTAGGTGTTGAAACCACAAACCATAAAAATTTTTCCGATTAGAAGTATCTCTTACACCCCCCTAGGGACAAAGCAGTAACAAACCGGAGAGAGTTTTGAAACACAAACCATAAGTGAGTCAAGTTATTAACTATTAGTTCATTCACAGTGTGCAGAATGAAATCCTTACATATAGCCAGTAAGTGAGAGACATTCGTGCACAGGTATATATAATAATTTGTGGATTAAATCACTATGATAATCACTATAGTAGGCGGACGAGGCGTAGCAGTAAAAACTCACTTCCTCACCCAACGCTTTGCGACCACGGAATAGAGAGAAGCGGGAAATGGATCAGCGGACAACGCCGCTGACCCGGTCTGCATATCCCGAATGCGGCGTTTGGATTGGTTGAGAGCTGTTTATGTTGATTTTCAGGTCTCACGTCGGTGAATAGAACCGTGCAGCGTGCGAGTGCTTCGACCCGACCGTCGCTGGTTGGTTCTATGGGGAGCCAGATGTTTCACAACTGGAAAAAGATCACTGTTATCAAGAGATCTTATACCGGGAGAGATTCCAATCCCAGTGGCAGGTTTTTTCGTGCTGCCTACCCCATTCCAATCCGTCGCCATCCTGTCGTTTGGCTCTATATGGTATTTCATACCATATGGAGGATATCTCCGCATGTAGTGAGGATTTATTCTCGTGGTTTCGACTACTAACCAGTCTCATCAGGCAAGGTGCGGTAGGTGTTCTTCTGTGGTCTTTCCCCCAGAATTTCATTCTGGCGGCGGAGTATGCAGTTCCGTTATTTTTTCGCGTATGGAAAAAACAGTCGAATCGTTCTCTCTATTTTTGTATGTAGTCCTAGTCTTCACAACTTCTGAGTTTGGGTTTTTGGGGGATCATGTAGGTATAATTTTTTCGTTCCGTTTGCGCCTGTCGGTGCTACAGTAGCACCTTTAGTTAGCATCATGGGTCCAAGTCAACGACAGTATACAGACTACCAACTCACCTCCTCTGAAGATTTCACTATTATTTCAAATCACTACATTAAATGGGCCATGAGAGCATGTCTACATCATCAAACATTTCAAAGTGAGATCATTTCCAGTTGCTACTTACCACAGGCCAAGAGAGCATGTTTATGTTGTTTAAACATTCCTACTTACCATAGGCCATGAGAGGCAGCACAGTCCACACTTCATTATTATGTACGAATGAGGCCAGCACTGGAAGTAGGTGTGGGTGGTCATTCAGCCGGTGCATCAGTACCTGTCAATAGTATATATAAAAATCACTGAAAAGTATTATAGATGAAACCTATGAAAGTTTAGGGTCAGAGCTTTTTTTCTTTTTTTTGTTTAACTTTCTTTATTGGTCATTTCTTATTTCCTGATTACGTATTACGTGGTTGACTTGTTGTCTTACAATCATCATTTTGACCAATAGGTCAGACAGGTACCAACCTTAGGCAGGCTGGTTTCAATTACCTGACCCGGATCACATAGTAATTTACAAGGCGAAGCCGCGTGAAATACGTAGCGATTCAAACGAGACTGCTCGAGCTCTGACCCTAGACCTGAATAGGTTTCTGATTTAGGGAAACGTGGCTAGTACACTTCTGTCATCAACCGATGCTACCTTGAAAATGACAATTACTCATCAAATCCAAACCGTTGCTATGCGAACTCCAGGGATGTGGTGTCACAAAGAACACCGTGCATAACAACCACCCTACACAATAGTGACATCACACTATTGTGGGCGCCCTCTGTGGCTATATTTAGACAAGAGGGCGTACATGCTAACCCAGTAGTTTACAGGTTAGGGGAACTGTCAGAAATAAGACAGAGGGGGTGGGGGGTCAAGGTTTCATCCGAATCGGACTCTTCAGGCATATTAAAGTTTGGCTGTATCAAGGCATGTGACTTTATCACACTTAGGGGAAGAACTCAGTGAGTGAATCCCCAAACTTTATTAAAGTTTAATAAAGTCAAAAATGGAGAAAAAGCAACACCAACAGAGAACAAAAGGGTATGTTCAGCTAATTGGTCTGAGGGTCCCTGGGGGCTGTGTAAGTAACAGGTCACCCGTGTTGGTGGTGTCACTAGTCTGGTAACATAAAAAAAAAACAAAAAAAAAACTGAATAGGTTTCTGAATTGATCTCATCCTTCACATTGACTATTGGGCTAACATTTTTGACATAATCCCCCATTGGATATTTTTTGTAAATATCTCACGGACGTTGGATACGAGTTCCCTATGTTAAGTCTATGGAGAAAAAATAACTATAAATACACACACATATATATATATATATACAGTAGACTCACCTGAAGACGACCTCGATAATGTGATTAACCCTCTTTTTCAAATAATTAGAGTCAGTTCCAGACTTTATCTTATGTTTACAACATGCTCAGTAATGCGACCATCTCCCGTAACATTTTCTCTAAATAATGCGACCAGCCACATGTCTACTGCTGGGATTTTTGAAATTGTCACTTTGAAAAGTGTGTGGAGAGATGAAAGAAAAACATTGTATGTGTAATAAGAAGAACCGCTCCGATATCAATCTAAGGGGTATTGCTGAGCGCTCAATTTGCCAGGCTCCATGTATGATGGCACGTATACTGCCCTGGAAGACACCTTCCCTGCCCAGAACTCCCTGGATTATAACGGGAACATGGATGTTAATGGGAAATCAATGGTTTTGAGGTCTGTGATAAATGGTTGTCATTTCTCTTAGCTAAGATGTGTTGAACATAGGTTTGCAATAGAAATTTTGTAATAGATGAGTAATACAAGTCTCAGCTGTGTAACCGACAAGAAACAAAACCATGGCTATAGATCGTATAATATCTGAAACCAGAGTGATTCCAGGGCTTCGCACCCCTGGATCCCCCAGAGGGGCTATGCTTCTTGTCCTCTAGCAATATTCCAGGCAGTCTCAGGTGTTTAAAGTTACCCTCCCCCTTCCCTTCCCTTAAACAAACTCCTGGATACAGTTTAAATAATATCTAAAACCCAAGCTTCTGAGTGGATACTGCTATAAATTTAAAAGGAACCCGTGTAAATGCATCGCTTCACTCACCTCATACTGCAGGAGCCCGAAGTCCCAGTCAAACTCCTCCAGGTTGACTCGCTTCACGGCCACCATTTGGCCGGACGGCAGGTGTTTGGCGAGCCACACGGTCACCGCCTCGTTAGAACCGCGGCCTGCACAGAGGCAGCAGTGAAGTGAGTTAGATGGTAAATAACAAACAAGTTAGAACACTACTTAAATAATCTATAAATCCAAAGGACCTGTAACAGAAAGCGGTCCATTGGATGAAGGCGAACAGGTACCTGCTGAGTCTACCTCGTACAAGCTCTTGGGTAATATAAGATATAAAATTAAATCATTCTCAGTACATGTATATGGCACAGAGTGATTGCTAGTTCCGCCATCATCCGGCAGGAAATTGTAAGATAGGGCCACTGTAGTCGGGGGACAACCACTATTTTCTGCTATCATAATCTATAAATAATGATGAGACGAGACTAAAACCCTTTTATGGCAAACCCCCCAAATTTTTTTTTAATGACATCCATTGATAGCTGAACCCGCTACCTAGTGTTTTGTATCGAGGGGGGGGGGGGGGGGGGGAGATGACCGCTTCCAAAACACAATAGCTATGTGCCATATAGAGATTAGTGAATAAGTTGTCTGGTACTCACCTATAGCTGTGTGCAACTGGTAGTGGCTGGGCTCCGGTAGGTACTGAACTAAACAGCCATCCATCGTGGACAAAGGTAATCCGTAACAATCAGACTAGAAATATAAAACAGTAAGTTTTACAATCCTTTTAATAAATAGATTACTAGTTCCTAGTTATATTCAGGACAACAGAAACACAATCTATGACAAACTGGACAAGAGAAAGGGGTACAACTTTACTGGACGACCCAAATTTAAATAACCCACGGGTAAAAACAGAAATACAATCTAGATATAAAGTTTTGTACTCGTATATATATGTGTGCAGTCGTTAAAAACTTCGCCAGATCTCTACGAAAGCATCACTTGACAGAGTATAGCCCTGACCATACTTTTCGTCTAAGCCAAATTACTAGGGCCTTTTCTAAACTGTATCACATCGTGCTTCTGCGATTCCTATTTCCTCTGTAACTGGGAATACAGACTTAGTCTTGCTTAAACTAAAACGCACACAATGAATAAAGATTAAGATTTTAGTTTTCGCAAACCATTTATATTCATTCTATTCTAATATAGTTGTAGTAAGAAAAATATAAAATACAAACACATACAAGTGGACAGAAATATTTCATCAAAATTAATTCAATGAACCTAATATCTTATTACACTTTGCCTTCTCAGTCTGGGTTGGATGAAGTAAGTTAAAGACGACCCAGTATTCAAATTTCACAGGCTAATAAAGAGAAAGAGAGAAAATTAATAACACGTTTCATAGACATACCCTTTGTTTGTTGGAAACTGTAGAGTGCCCTACTCTTGACTGTGGCCTTGCGCACCACTACAGAGAGCATTCAAAGGAAACAATTTCAATAGTAATCATAAGATAGAAGCTAGGGGCTGTGTGGGATTTCTGACGAAATCTAAGTAATATAATGTATTGTTTATGTGTAAAAAATGACAAAAAACAGAGCGGAGATGGCAAATAGAGATATCTTGAGCGAGATTTATTCACTCTTTAGATAGATCCACAGTAAGGTGATTCAACTTAATCAATGAACTAGAAATATTAAAGATTGAATATATCTTGGAGTATCTATTCTAGTCTGTCTTGTATGACGCGCGCGACGTACGCAAATACGTACACAAAATGAAAGGATAAACATTCCGAGTATGTCTAGGAGTCAGGTCTATGTAACATAGTAATAAACTGTAAGCATAAGTGGATAGGACTGAAAATATTGACGCCACAACGTCATAATGGCACTCTCACTCTCATCAAAAGACATGTGGAAGCGAACTGTAATAACTGTTCACAATAGAAGCAAGTGAAGCAATGTAACGAATTGGAGCATAAACTAGAATTGAACACAGGCTTGAGATATGGTGTCAATCAGGCTTCCTTTTGTGTCCTCAAAAACAAGAATTTGATGTCAGTATAAGAGTTTTAAGTACATGGACGTCAAATTCGAATGATACACAAAAAGAAATCTTCTTCCACAAATATTCAACAACATCTGTCCAACTCTATAACATGTGTGCATGAATAAAGAAGTGTGTTGCTCGTGTCAAAGCTGAAGTGCTACACCACAGGAGAACTCGTACAAATCTCCACTCAGGATTATCTTGACCATAAAAAAACACCATCCACATTAAATCTCACAGCAAACCTTATCAACAATAGAAACAATTTCAATAATATGGAGACAAACCCAACAGACACCATTGACCGTTAGACTTAGTGAACATCCTAGTAATAATAATAATTGTTATTTCCCTCCAAACTATAAAACTAAACATATGCAATCTTGGCAAACTTCTGTTATTTTCATTGGAATTATTTTGATGTACAATTCTGACGCACAGGACACACAAACGTACACATGTGTGAAAGAAGTCGGACATCCTGGCAGTAGGAAGGTGGAGACGAACACAGACTTACAAGGCCTACGCTCTTCTGGCCACAACTCATGACTCAGTGACCCCAGTCCTAAAGGAGATAATTCCGCCTGGCATCAGTTGATTCATGTAACATACAGTTACGGACATGTATACAGGGATGAAAGTGAGGACTGAGGAAAAGATCAGAATTTTAAAACACTTATAAAAAGCATCATTTATAACATTAAATTGGAACAAAATGTCCATGAATTAATATGTTTTCTAACACGGCAAGTGTTGCCGGTGTATAACAAATTTCGGAATTCCGTAATTTCTTGGAAAACTTGCCTTCCTGTGTATAAGAAGTTCAGTTGGAGAACATGCTACATAATTTTCATTCGATCAAGTTTACCATAGTTCACATCTATGTCTTTTAAGAAGAATGCAGATTCCTTCTAGCAATGTGATGTCAGTGCCTGAACTAGGATGATGAAATGCAGGCATGGCACTTGAAAATAACAAAAACAATCGAGGGAAAAAATGCAGGGGGTTTGGGAGTCGCATTTTCAGCTATTCTAAGTGGATTTCTGGTCTCAGTTGAGAGTTAACATGACCTTTTATATTTGTCAACTGTGATTTTTCATATCACAAAGCTGCGAGGCTTATACCCTCTCCCAAACTTTCTCCTAGGATTTACATTTATCTAAAAAATTACCACTGGGACGTAAAAAAAGTCCAGAATTCTGGGGAAATCCCAAGCCTGTAATTACATGACAGCTCAAATCAACGGAACCGACACCCACACACATTCCAAATATCTAGATGATACCAAATCTCTCTGTTTATGCATAAAGCAGGATACGAGTGGACATTTGAAACTGCCTGCCTCTGAAATATCGTATTATAGGATAAATGTTCAAAAGACAAGAATAAACCAATAAATAGACGTTGCACGGACCCAAATGCTTTACATGAAATGTCATAAATATCAACTGATGTCCCTCATCATTGTGTGTGATATAAAGAAAAAATGTCGATAGCGAACAAAGAGTGCGCGACTTCAAGCATTATGTAGATCAGTGTTGTTTTGTAATCTCACCTCCAAGACACAGCGCCGCTGGGAATTGTGTGACATGACAAACATTAATACCTGTAATTATCATTTAAGCAGGAATCTATTCGAAATTCCAATAAATATTACGCTTTCCACTCCAACACCAGTAGGTTCTTTTAACAAGCAAATCCAATTACATATGCTCTGAATTTCCTTGAGAATTGATGGGTTAAAAATTGGAATTTGAGTGATCAGAAAGGTTGACTACATAATACACTATACTCACCAGAAGGGACATTGGTTGTGCAAAGACTATTTAGTGTGCTTGGTGGTGACTGACATCGACACGATTCTACATGAATGTACATGATCTAAGTTTTTGTAATTCTGAAAATCAGAAAAGATGTTATAGTGATATTAGACAGGATTGTCACTAGAATGGCAGGCTTTTACAGATGGTAAACGTGAAGAGCAAATTTTCTTTTTTTCCCCCGGAGTTAAATGTTTCCTAAGTTGGTATCGGGGCATAAATCAAAGAAAAAAGGTGGGGGACGTAAGTAGGATTCGTAGATTCTAGGTTCAATTTGTATTTGCAATTTTAAATAATAAATATGATATAAACCTTCTTCTTTTACTAGTGTGTGAATTCTCCTGGTTTTTGACTGGTTTTTGACGATATATCCTTGCTCATGCTAGGATATTACTACGTGTTAACTCCGTAGGGAATATGTGCACTGGGATTTGGACGCCTTGAGCCCACTCGCTGAACTCCATGAGCCCACCCTGCGGACTCCTCCGCCCACTTTAAGCATATTTTCGAGAATATTTGTGGGAATGTTAATCTTATGGTAAGGGATAGGGTTAGCTTCTATTCTAATCGTTTTGGTTTAGTGTTAGTGTAAGGGTTTTGGATAAGGATAGGGTTAGTGTAAAGCCTATAATACACCGACATCTATCACTGGTTCCCTTAGACCCGATCACCTATTAAAATCAAGAAGCCGGGAACAATGATGTTGACAACAACGGTACCCGACTCTCACTGATTATAATTGGGCATTACCCCCATTACCACCCAACTGCATACATTGACAATTATATCATCGATTTTCACCGACCCGTAGGATTTGAAGGGAAAAGGTGTGATCGGCCAGAATCGGCATGTTAATGTCTAAAAGGCTGATTCCACCAACAGGATGGATTTGCAGTGGTATATCTTGTAATATCTTAGTGTCGCGACGTGTCGTACCTTCGTTGTCGCAAAACTTAGGTCTGCGGTGTCGGATGTATATTTTGGTGCTCCACCACAGCGACACATCAAGACACATCACGACAAATAGGCACACGATTATTCAATCCTAGCTTGACTTAGCAAGACACTGAATCCGTTGCTAATCTCGCTAGATCTTGTCTGTTGGTGGAATCACCACTTTATAGGCATAAGCCTAAGGAGAATGCTCCACTGGGCCTGCGGTATGAGGACTGCTATAGCTTATAATGTACGAACCCACCGGCCCATTCTCTGCCAGCATCTGCCAGCTGGTTACCGGCTGATAACCAGTTAAACCTACTTTATTATGTCTTATTAGTTAATCACTGATTCATAGCCGTATGGTCGCCGCTGGTGGGCGTGTAGTACCTACATGCTCCACCACGCCGGTTTCTAGACTGTGAGCTCCCATGGGTGGTGCCACACGGTGCTGTTTGGCGCACTTTTCATGCTATCTGCCGGCCTGGTGGAGCACATGCTTTAGTCTTAATCTTATAGACCTAACATGTTGACTCGAGTCTAGATCTACCAACGATAAGGACAGTATGAATAAACCTTTTTTTTTAAAGCAAAATCAACGGAATCATTTGCTTTGGTGTTTATAGGAAGAGCTAGGTTAAAAATCATCATATATATATATATCACCATTTTTCTACCTTTCTACCTTTGCGTCAGCCTACAAAATGGCTGTCAGCCTACGAAATGGCCGATTTGACTTGCTTTGGTAGTTAAAGTAACAGGTTATCAATGGTTTCTAGCAAATAACAACGTATTGTTCAGTACATGCTGCTAAACTCGCCTAAAGTAACATTAACAAGTAAAAGATTATTAGGTCATGTAAATTATTCATAAAATTGTACTGTTATATAACTAACCCAAAATAATGATTTACTGGGATACAAAATTTGCAGCCAATCCCTGAGTAAACCTAGCCCATTTAGCAAGATAACCCAATCATGACCAATCTCGCTATATATTGTGTCAGTGGAATCAGCATTTAAGCAAGACAACTAAATCGTGACAAATCTCGCTATACTTTGTGTGTTGCTGGAACCAGCACCTTCTTATTATCAATTTTCAGTGTATAGTGTTAACTAGATAAATACTACTAGGCTTAGCCGTGGTCAATTAACTTATAAGGTATCGTTCTTTAAATGTGTCCGTTTGTGTTTAACTTTGAATTTCACTGTTGAGGTTACAGTGTTACATGGTGTTAATGTTATTGGGAAAATAACAAGGTGCAATAAATGGTAACTTTACTGCCAGTGTGAGGAAACAAGTATTATCACATTTGGAAGATGTCTTCAGTATTTAGTCATATACAGTAATTGATAGTTTGTACTAGCTTCCTCTGTCTAAAAAGATTATTGGAAGCGGAGAGTCCAACTCCAAGATTTGCCCACTGCAAATGACTGACACTAGTGACAGTGACAGCGAGCGAGTGGGTGCCTGGTGCGGGGCTACCGCCTTGCTCACGTAATAATCGGACATAAGTACAGGAAGTGACAAACTTACAATATATGATTAGCTGTAACTAATATACTACTGTCTATATATGCAAACATTTCCATCCAGCTAACAAACCAGATCACTTACGCTGCATTTTCTTACTTTTCTGTTTGGCCTAGGGATGTGGGAAGTACCGATGGCGCCATCTGTATGTTGCTGTGATATCATTCCTAATTTCGGGGTTAAGGTAGTGCGCGATTTTGGTTGGGTGATATTAAAATTGTCTTCTGGATAAGTTACAGGGAAATAATAGATTGTTTTCAACGATCACTTGTTATTTTACGGGCAACTTATGCCACTACTTACGATACTAAGATAATTTCGTTAGGAGAAACATTAAGCTGGTTCACTGATCACACGCGAGGAGGCACGTGGAAATCCATCGGGGACTACCAGTACCACGCTAGAACTAGTAGAAGCCTGCACCTCTCCCGTCCCTAACACTGTGAGAAAAATCCAGAGCCGCACTCGTATCGTATGAATACACAATACTCCACTCGTTTGAATGGGCAGTAATCGTCACTCGGCTTCGCCTCGATAACGATTGTGGCCCATCCACTTGTTGAGTATTGTGTATTTATACGATTCTCGATGCAGTTCTATGTAACTTGTAAGTACCGGTACAAACACTGTGAAACAGAATGTTTTCCCTTATTCAGTTATTGCATTCAAATATGACTGGGGTATAGTGTCGGGCTAGCTCCAGCGGGCCGAATGAGGTCGGATTGGAACGGCATCAGTTTCTATCAGTGCTGGGATGTAAGTAAGGACCTGACGCGTTGTTGGTTCGCATCAAGAAGAGAGCTTACTGGTGTTCGGGAGAGGGAAGGTGATTTTGGATTTTTAGATCAGGGGATAGCGCGGACGCAGTCCCCCTCTAACAAAAATTGCGCACCCGAGTCATCCACATTTGGGATGATCGCAAGGGTCAACCCAACCGTAGTGCAATGGAGGGGCCTCGCCCTGGGGGAACTGCCGTCACGATCACAGTGTCCCCTGTGCCAGGTAAGTATGCTTAGATATGGTACTTCGACTTATATGAAACTTTCTCACTTAACAAGAAGTTGGTGTCTAGAATGACCAGGCCTTCTTCTGGCCTTGTTAACTGGCTGTTTTGATTTTTTTTTTAACAGCCAGTACTGGTCCATAATATTATATAACCATTTATAATAGAATAAAGTGTTCTTTTAACACAATTCTACTCTAGAATTGGATCAAGAAATTGTATTTGTTAATTGTGTTGGCTAGTGCTACAGTAATGTCACCTGGTGTCGCTTTTCTGCATTACAGCACTCAGTCCTAGTGTTAGTGAGATCTAACAGGGGGAGCCAGTGTATCCTATGCACAATATGTTCTAATAGCAACTTCAGTGCCAAGACTCGCATGACAGTCTAGGGGAAATAGGGCACTGAAACTGCAAGTTGCAATCTGTCCCCAATTGTAAATTAATTGTGAAATTGATAATAATTCTGACAACTGCAACCACTCTTAGGCCACTCAAAAAAACAACAACTTCTTTTTCAATCACCAAGCCATGAAAAATATGACGAGGGCATTTTTTTGGTTGTTGTTTTTTGCTGTACCAGAGATGGCTTTTGAAGTGTCATACAATGGACTTCAGACAAACTTATTTAGGTCATATCTTGCACTCTCACTCTAAGCTCCTAATATCTCACTCATTTTACTGTAGCCTAATTGTCTTTGTATTAGATGTTATAATTATAACCCTGTGTAAGCAGACACCCCACATAAGTGGACACCCCATTTTAATGGACATTGTATTTTTCCCCCACAGACTTAACATTGGGAACTTGTATCTAATGCCCATTGAGTATTTGGGAAAAAACTAATTGGAGATTATGTCACAAATGTTAGCCCATTAGTCAACGGAAGGGCGTGATAAATTCAAAAACCTATACAAGTTTAGGATCAGAGCTCGATCCCATCTAGTTTGAATCGCTATACATTTCATGCAGCTTTACTTTGTGAAATACTTATATAGAATGTCCCGACCATGCTGTACAAGCTACAAAATGAGATGATAATTCACAGTTCGTACAAACCATGAATTATTATTGAGTTTTGTGGCTTGTACAAGCATGGTCAGGACATTCTATATTTACTATATACCCGAAATTTAAAAAATCATTAATTTCATTTGGCTTAACAACCAATATTTTGATAAATGTGTATAGGAAGGTAGTCCGTAGTTCCCTGTACAGACCTGTGGTCCGTACAGTATTTTTTTACATTATATGGTGAAAAGGTATTTATTTACAGTATATACATGGGTATATAGTAATACATAATTCAAACTTGATGGGATACAAGCTCTGGCCCTAAACTCTCATAAGTTTCCTCTATATAGCCTAACCATCGACAGACTGAAAACTGCATGTAAACAGACACCCCACGTAAGCGGACACTTTGTCCCAGAATGGAGGGTGTCCACTTCTGCGGGAGTCTACTCTACCTATATACATACACATCATTGGTTACACTTGATGTATCACTTTTGCAAACCACATAACCACATTGAATGCATCCCTGACATCAGGAGCTTTAATTAATACCAAATGCTCATACCTTTCATTATTTCTGTGGTGGTCGCCGCCTGACTAGCAGGTTGAAAGACCCCTTTCCGGAACGCTAGTTCCTGGCGGGATCCCACCCTACGAACAATTACGTAGGTTGGTTCGGTTTTCGGTAGGTTTGCATGAACTTAGTAACACAAAAAACAACTCAAGCGTTTAATAAACGTGAATGTTTATTAACAAACTACTTCCCGGAAAGATCAGGAAGATCTTTCCCACAAGTACAGTACCCCAGCATGGTGTGCCGGGTAACGCTGGAGAGGCTAATCTAAAAGACTCGCCTAACCACCAGGAAGGTTACGAGAACCTGCCTCCAAATATGAGGATCCAAGGGTCCGCTCTCAGGGAGAGACACACGAGGACAGCCTGTCGACCTACTGTGAACGCTGAGTATATATACCCAGCGTTTCGTAATCCCGGTCTCCGTTGCGCCACTCTCGTGTGCGGCGTTGCCCGGAACCACTACACAGTAAGGATTGACTCTCCACGCCATCTTCCGAAGAATGTCCGAACACTGCTGGACTCATGCCCCACTACATTTCTATCATGCATGGTTCAACTCATTAAAAATTAGAAAAAATAAAAAAATATTCTAAAAACGTTTTTGCTGACGTGCACGGTGATGAGAAACAAGTTGTTTTTTGAGTGGCCATTACTTCAGTCGAGTAATCAAACCAACCTGTTATGTAATACTACCTACCACATCACGACACATGACTTTTTAAAGGGGTGATTCCACCAGGACGTGCGATGTATCCCGATCATGGCCGATTTATTGACTCGCTAGGTTGGGATGAATCGTGTGAAGGTATCTGGATGATTCGCTGGAGTGGAATAGCCCCCTTTGAACGATAATAGCGGTGAAATACATAGGGGTAAGTGCACAACCAGCTCTTGCAAGATATATCACGATTCATCAAGATGTAGCAAGGTGCTACAAGACACAGCCCGACCTTGTAAGGCAAAAATAGATGGTGCCGGTGGAATCAGCCCTTAAAACTGCCATTCTGCACACTGACTTTTAACTCCCTGGACGTTTGACAAACTTTCTCTTTTTGTGCCCGTTGCATTCTTGTGACTGAACTGTACAGTATTTTTCATAGTATGACAAGGAGAAAACAGACATTATCTACATAACAAAGGAGGAGAACGGTAGAGCATCGACACGTAGTGTTACCGGACAGATTCAGAATGGCAGACAACAAAGAAATCATTCAAAATGGCAACGGTGAGCGTGACGAGGGAAGTGGCAGCCCGGAGCCCAAACAACAAATTTCAAGGCTGGACAGTTTCTCACATATATATGCTGTCACAATTGGGCCACATTGCTCAAATCACCGGTGACCGGGCGACTCCAGACGCGTCCTCAGTAGCAAGGGCGGACACGCACCAGCAGACACAGGGCCAGCAGTAGGACCGAAGAAATGTTTACTACCACTCCAACCACACGGCACGGGCGGGCCAATTTGGCGTTTCCCACCAATACCACGAGCGTCTACCAGACATAAACCTGCAACGAGTGGCGCAGGATGTTTGTCTGGCGTTGCAGCCGAAGGTGAAAGGTACAGGGACATTTCCACCCCACTCCGTTTTAAGAGGGCCGAAGCGCTCAAAAATGGCACTCGATGATCTAATGATACCGTAGTACATATTTGGCTTCTTACATATGACCAAGGCCGCCTCGGACGAGGAGGTAAAAGAGGTGATGAACTCCTATTTAGAGGTGATCATGGAGGACGCACATACATACCCATGGGGAGCAGTATAAGGCTTCTCTGAAGAAGTCAGTGAGCGCATCACACAAGGGAAAATCACATGGCTAAACAGCTATGAGATAGACAGGATTCAAACGCGTCTCTCACATGTAGGAGTGGTGCAGGTTAAGATGAAGGAACATACTCAGCAGAGGTCGGGTTCACTAGCAGCCCTGGATATGCCGGAAACTGGTAATGGTAGCCACAAACTCCACCATCCTCAAATCGAGGAGTTATTGCGTGATTTTGCTAGTGAGCAATGTGTGACTCATGATGAAGTCTTGGTGCGACCGTGGTGTCGCCCACCCTTGAGTGTTGAAAAAGGCATGTAACCACGGAGGCCCAGACGAATCGCAGAATATATGCGCAAAACAACACAACCATCTCAACAATAAGCAGAGTGAGCTGCACTGATGGATACCTGGAAGTGGACGGAGACAAGTCCGAGGACGTAGCGGACGATTACGCTGCGCAGTTAAGAACCAGTATGCCAAGAGCGAAGGGCTGGCAACAAGAGTTGACTGAAGTTTCAGACGCATGTGTTGCTTCTCCTCTGGAAGGGGATATGCGTGCTCGCCTCCGACTCTGACTCCGGGGAAATATAGATAATTACCCGAGGTACTTACCTAGTACTGAAGGGGAATTGATGTTCCTACGAGCCTAGGACACTTTGATAGTGCCCTAGGATAACAGGGACGGTGGCCCATTTGCGGCCCCACCCCTCTGGACAGACAGTGAGCCAAGCCAGGATACACCTGGAGACCTATCAGGCAGTGCGCAGGACTGGGGTCCCCAACTATATGGAGGCTCGCCTGTGCATACTTTCTAACATGACCACGCAGCGTGGTCTGAAGCCCTCATGGGCTACCATAACTGCGAAATCTGTGATTTCCTGAAATATGGATGGCCGTCCTCGTACTCTGCCCGCGAAATACCAACAACAACATCACATCGCATCGGCGAGGGCTTTCCCAGCGGCGGTGGCTCAGTTTATCAACAAGGAGGTGGGACTAGGCACCATGATGGGGTCTTCTGATGAAGCTCCATTTAAACCGTGGACTCAGATCAGCCCCCTCCTCACAAGGCCTAAGCCAGGTGACGGTAACCAGAGACGCGTAATAATCGATTTGTCTTTTCCCCACGGAGTGTAAAGCCTGGGAAAACAAGAGTGTCATGACGAAGCACCAAATCCAGTCCATGTGCGGGAGGCTCAATCACGTGTCTCAGTGTATCCCGCCTGCCTGCCGCTATATGTCGTGGTTGCTCGATCTCCTGCGCAGAGCACACCACGCAGAAAGTGTTTGCCTTGATGAGGAGGCGCGTAAGGACTTGCGTTGGTTCGCTGACTTTGCTGAGCAAAGTAACGGGAAAAAGCTGATGATAAGTGACCTTCCCGTACTCGAGCTTGAATGTGACGCATGCCCAGAAGGTCTAGGGGCCTTTTGTTGGGACTCGGGTGTTTTCTACAGCATGCAGCTCCCTCAGAACTACAAGGAAGCGTACCATATCAACCAAATCGAGGCCATAAATTGCCTCCTAGCCGCCAAGTGAGTATTGCTCGAGAAGAAGCGAGGCCACATTGTCCGGATAATAACAGACAATATGGCCGCTGCACACGTGCTGAATTCTGGCAGGTCTAAAGACATGGTATTGGCAGCCTGTTCTCATGAGGTCGCCCTGTTTGAAGCACTAAATGATGTAGTAGTTCAGGTGGTGCATCGCCCGGGAGAGCAACTGGTACTCACAGATGCGCTCTCGAGGGCCTACACTGAAGATGATAAAGCTAAAGTAGCTCTTGAATTAGTCAGTAAACTTAGATTAAGACCTATTAACCTGGCTCCATTATCCTATGTGCTGTCGCCGACGTAGGCTTCTCCTGATGGTCTGTCTATCTCTTCCAGAAAGGGTTAACCCACGACTAGCGACGCAGCTGGAGGCTACCTAGGGCAGCACTGGCCGCTGGTATGACGAGCAACATACAGGCGTATGCTAAATTCATGGTATACCATCAGTTCGACTTACTAAAGCCCTTGCCTACACAGTCAGCCCTCTACATCCAGATTTTGGCGAATACATTAAAGAGCCCTGCAGCCATCCACAATTACATTTCCGGAGCCTGGACTTTCATCCATATCCTCGAGAGGGACCACTCAGGCTTCACCTCCCAACTGGCACAGCGGGCCCTACAGGGGGTCCTTAAGCTCTCTATGCATCGCCTGGAGCCGGTGCCCCCGGTGCCATTCCCGATCATCAGACTGGTCGCGTCAGCCCTGCGTGCTGCGAGTCGGCCCTCCCAGCGCGAGCTGTCTTCTTGCTAGGTCTCACATTGATGTTACGGCAATCAAATCTGCTTATGACAGACCAGTGGGGATATTGCCCCATACCCTGAGGCGCAGGGACGTTTTACCTGATGGCCCAGGCCTCCGCCTACTGGTGCACTCTACAAAGACGATGGGTGGGCGTGGTGCTGCTTTTTTTCATCCCGATCACGGTGGTCGGGGCCGATAGCTGCCCCTTCCTCACATGGAGGGAATATGCCCTGGCTCCCGTGTTCGTATATGAATCAGGATGGCAGGTGAGCATTGACGTAATCCTGCCCACATCCTGCGCTCAAGGCAGAGTCAAGGCACTCAAGGCTGCGCGCTGCGGGTTGGCCCGCCCAGCGCGAGCTGTCTTCCTGCTAGGTCTCACATTGATGTTACCTCAATCAAATCTGCTTATGACGGACCAGTGGGGACATTGCTCCATACCCTGAGGCGCGGGGACGTTTTACCTGATGGCCCAGGCCTCCACCTACTGGTGAACTCTACAAAGACGAGGGGTGGCCGTGGTGCTGCTTTTTTTCATCCCGATCGTGGCGGTCGAGGCCAATAGTTGCACTGTCCTCACATAGAGGGAATATGCCCTGGCTCCCGCGTTCATATATGAATCAGGACGGCGGGTGCGCATTGACGGAATCCTGCCCACCTCCCACGCTCAAGGCAGAGTCAAGGCACTCAAGGCGGCTGACTTCGGGAACTGGCATGCCTTTTACTACACAGCCTCCGACACTGTGGGCGGGAGCAGATGACGACGAAATCATTTCAAGACAATTAAAATGATACCTATAATGTCAGGCTATGATAAGTATTCCCAGAGATACAGGAGCATCAAAACAGCACTAAAAACATGATTTTCTGATGTTAAAGTATTTTTGGCATATGGCATAGTTGGAAACTCCAAGTAATTACCTCTAAATAACATTTAATCGAAAAGATATCCTGCCAGCTGTATTATGTAGGGATTCATCTACAGATCACTCTTTATTTGATGTAGCTATGTTTTTATTGGCTAAGATAGGACTGAAGGAAAATCAAGTCTTACTTACTTAAAATGTCAGTAATTCAAGCAGAAATATGACACTAGGGCCAAAGTTCATTAATAGAACACCATCTTAGTCCTGAAAAGTACTGTTATGTATTCTTTATGAAGTTCTCTTGATTTCTATATACTTAATTTTCGAGAAAAAAAGCTGCATTTGATCGAACTAGATATTGTGATTTTACCCATATTAAACGCTCAGGACCATAGCTCTTCAGATGTTAGGAATATGTATATATCATATTCCAGTTTTATGCCTACCTTTGGGAAATCATTACATCACATCTTTTTCGAGATTTTCATCAAATGGAGACTACTTTCTGTAACATGTTTCTTTATTTGACTTTAGTATTATATACTACAAGTTGTCATTTTCATCATATAGCTATTGAGAGATTGGATTAACCAATAAATGATATAGTTCTTCCTTCTCCTAGAAACCCTAATCAATCAAAAAGCGATTTACTACTTCTGGGATAATAGCAGATTGTTTAGTATATGGTTTTCTGAGTATCCATTGGTCATGGACAACCCAAGTATAACAGATGAACTCGAATTGGAATTTATAAGTTTGCAAACTTATAAATCAGTATACTCACTGAAACAAACATAGATACAAATACAAAGAAGAGAGTCCAATACAGGCGACTGACACGAAATCATTCATAGGCGTGTGCTTGAGTTCTTCAAATTTTGTTTTGTAATACTCCTGAATTGTTTTAAAGTTTTGGTATTGCGAACGATTGCAGATATATTGTTCCGGGATGCCGCACCAGAGCACATTACAGACATTAAGTATGTTTCGGTATTAGCTTGATCAACATGTATAATTGGGGCATCGGCCATCTTAGTTGGGTTTCTTGCAATTACTAAATTATTTTCACCCATTGAAATCTTATACATAAAGTTATAAGTATGACATAGCCACCTGTCCTCCAAGAAAGGTATTTTTGCCATGACATGTAAAACTATGGCTGGAGTCCGTTTGTTGGATTTAAGACAGATTGCAAATCCTGTTTATATGGTTTACATAATTCAGTTTAGTGTTAAGGTTGACACTGAGATAATTATATGATATGAATGCCTCCAGATTTTCGCTGCCAATAAGATACAAGGATCTTTTTCGCCCTGACTGAGTGTCCTGAGTTGAAGAACATCCTCTTTTTTCTTTTTGGTGTTTCTTGTTCTGGAGGCACCACAATTCCACATTATCTAGATCAATTTGAAGCCTAATAAATTGATAACATTACTACATTTGTCACTCATGTGTCAATACATTTCCTAAATCGTTTATGTATATCAAGAAAAGCAGCGGACTCAAAATGGACCCCTGCGGTACCCCACAATGTACATGTACTTTGTTTGTCTTTGATAATAGATTATATGTCAAAATAGCCTGCATATTTGATTACTAAGGTATTGTTCTATCCAGGATAAGTATATTTATTGAATATCAGCTCGTTTTATACATGTAGAGTGCGTGCGAGAAAAATAGCAATCATGATATGTATTAAGCATTGGGGGCATCCGGCCCTGTTGTTTATAAATAGTGGCCAAAGCATCCGGAGGTTTTAATCTATTGGGCTGAATATGAACAAGTGGTGCCAGCTGGTGTGTTCTTTCTGAATCTTTCTACCGTTGGTTCAATATTTACAATACAGGGGGCGGACCAAATGTTATCAGTCCTTGAATGGATGAAATCATTGAAAAGGTATTGATGGCTACACTGAAAACTCTGTAACCGTAATTTCTTACCCAATAACAAGATTAATGCATATAATGATATTACATACAGATAGATTTGATTTGCTTGCCTTAAGAATTTCTATCTGGTGACTGTTCCTTTGATGAAAAGTCATCTTAGACCAAAAATATTAGAGGAGTTCTTAGATAGAAGACACCGGAGAAGTTTACTTAAAGAATAAGAAATAAATTGATGAGTGTTTGGTCTGTGTCGCCGTTTGCCATCAAGTTTGGAGGGCGCAGTAATATTATGAACGAGACGATAGCCGAGTGAATATTCTGAAGCTCTCCCAAGGAGCTGGCGAATGTGGAACCAGACTTAACATGAACATGTGTCTGATTTGATCTTAGCCTGGAAATATATATATCTGTTTATCAAACATTGAGTATGAGTTACCGTACTCATAAGCTTGTTGAGTAGGAGTATGATTGTTTAGACCAGGCTGCCAGACATTATTCTTGTCCGTATTTGGTTATGGTCCGTACACTATTCTTACTTTCACTGTTGTACGAAAACCCTGTTAATTTGATATTTATTATCCACTTACTATTGAGTCTCCATACTAAACCCATGGAGCCCATCGATCGCGACTGAGTAGAATACGGCTTTCTGTATTCTACTGAGTAGAATACTGGAAAAAAGTCCCATGCGTGAAAAGTATTACGTGAGCCAGCTATTTTTCTATCCTTTGATAACTTATACCTAGAATGATGATTGATAAATACAACATTACCATAATTTTGGTAGGAGACGAGCGATCTGCTTAAGCGAAATTTTCTTCCCGTTGGCGAAATCATTCTTCCACACCCCACCGGGAAGGCGAAGAGATCAAGACGAGAAAAAGCTTTTGATATACATTGCCATAATTTTGATCTACAAAATCTTATTCTTATTGTAGTTGACACTAC
This sequence comes from Alentia gelatinosa, assembly GCA_950022655.1. Taxonomy (NCBI): domain Eukaryota; kingdom Metazoa; phylum Annelida; class Polychaeta; order Phyllodocida; family Polynoidae; genus Alentia; species Alentia gelatinosa. The sequence goes on from OX465592.1 coordinate 36,995,962, forward strand.
TGTACATAATACTCTTCACTATTGCTCGGAGTATTACTGCGCGCTAACTACGCGAAGAATATGATGACGCAGATCAAAATCATAGTAATATATTGTATATGATATGTTGTTCTACTCTGTTCTCAATTTTAGTTAATTTACCGATATTGCTATTGCTAAAACCACACCAAAGGCTCTTTACCACGGTGATTTTCTTTGAGTTGCCCTAAAAGTCTGTCGGCGGTGAACTGATGGTACGTCGATATCAAAGAATTAGTGAGGATGCAGTGTGTGCACTGCTTCTACTGTATTTTCCAGGTACACAAGATTTTTCGGTGAGAAAATCCGTCGGTTTTGGCGTTGTTACATAATCAATACCAAATTAATTGGTGAACATTTTCTGCAGGTCTCGTTTCCATTCACCGATCTGGCATCAGTGTACCCAAACTAATATCGGTGGTTCCTGACTGCAGATCGGTGCAGAATAATCGGGGCCCCAAAGGAAACTGGCTTTTTATCTCAACCCAGATATTTTTTCTCCATAGACTTAACATTGGGAACTCGTATCTAACGCCCATTAGATATTTAGGAAAAATATCCAATGGGGGATAATGTCACAAATGTTAGCCCATTAGTCAATATTAAAGGTGAATCACATAGTAATTCACGCGGCTTCGCCTTGTGAATTGCTATGTGATTCAAACTCGATGGGATACGGGCTCAGACCCTAAACTTTCATGGGTTTCCTCTATAGTAGCTGCATATTACACGGTCCGTCATTCGCTCTGCGTCATTGAACGTCAGCGATAGGTAAGTAACAAGGTGTGCTCAATGAAGCCCCCCTCTCTCAAATACACATCATACAGAGCCATGGCAAATATTGCACGTGTGCAATGATAAACCGTTATAAAGTTGTCAATCTATTAACCTTACAGGGTACAGATATGAAAGTTTCTAACAGATAAGATCAACCACTTTGACTATATGTTTTGACACAATGGGAATGGCTCTCAGAACCTCTTTTTGAAGGTTTTATCAAGGCTTCAAAGCCGAAGACATTACAATGTTCTGTTTCTTAGGGAATGATGTCGACATTTTTTTTTCGAAAATGGACTGAAAATGGTTTAAAACGATTCCCTTCATTATATTTTGTGTCTTACTGGCTTTACCAAGCCTATATTTCTTTAGACCGGGGGGAAATAATGTGAAGTTGTAATGAGATGGGCTGAAATTATAATGCGTACTTTATCAACCTTAAACTTTCCTCAGTTGAGACCAAAGGAGGTTTTATTAGATATCAGTTCAGGTTTCATTAACGCCGCTGCTGACATTTACACTTACTGACCTCTGCTCCCTATATCACATATACATATCATGTACGTCACACTATGCTGTATACTGTTTTATCTCACCCCTGGTATTGCCCCACCCCTTTAGACTTAACATTGGTAACTCGTACTCAACGCTCATGAAGTAATTGAAATAAATACTATATGGGGGATGATGTGACACATTTTAGCGAATAAGTCAGTGCTAGGGGTGAAACAATTTGAACCGCACTCGATCCATAGCCACTGAAAATACACCACTCATTTTGGTTTGCTACATAATCTCACTCTGCTTTGTCTCTTGGGATTACTCCGCAACCAAAACTCCTGGCGTACGTTCAGTATCTATGGATCCGGATGCACTTCCTTCTTAGTACAGCCCAGGTACCCGTGTCTACAATACTCATCAAGTGCCTATTGCTTGTTGATTGATTTTAAACGGCTTAAAAATTGTGTTTAGCCGTTTTGAATATGTACTAGCGACTTCGTCGAGTCCGAGTACGAAAAATATAGAAAATGAAATATCGGACTGCCGTTAGCGGGGTTCAACACCCAACTTCCACATCCCCAATCGGACGCTCTGCCGACTGCTCCACAAAGGTAGGTGCTATCATGGCACCAAATACTTAGGCTTTTGATGGGTGGGGGGAATCAGCGGAGTTTTGAAAGGGTTACTACACTATCAGTGTGTGTATGAGCAACCAGCGCAATAGTCTCACAGACCAATCTCATGCCAATGAGATTGGAAAAGTACAGTTCTAAATTATGTTTTCAGTACAGCTAGCAACAAATCTTAAGGATAGAAGTACATCTGTGTAAAGAAACACAAAAAAATTAGCAGGATTCAGTTAAGTACTGCACGAGAATCTCACTCTCGTGGCCCTTCAATCTCCAGCCCTAGCTCTGGTTCACTATGTCTCTATGTGCGGGAGCAACTTCAAGCAGATTCGACGGAATTCTACCGTTTTAAATATAGTAGGTAAATATTCATACATAGTGTAATAGACACTATATATACCCTACTACAGCTTATTATAAGCACTGTTTATAAAAAAAAAAAATGTAATACATGCTTAATTATTATCAGCCCTTAACGTAGACATGAAGAACTGAACCACTTAAGACACGTTTATCACGTTACCATGACAACCAGCTAACGAAGGTGCTCCCAAGTATTACCCTAGAAGCAGATATCATGGACTAAGTACATCTGATGAAGGGCGCTTAAGCCCGAAACGTTGTGTCATATATACTCATGTATTATATCTAACAATAATCAAAAATACTAAAACAAATATCCAGGAGTTGTTGATTTGTGATAATCCATAATACAAGTTTTATACTTATCAATTGTTCGGGGCTGAAACGTTTAAGTAGTATATAGACAATGTGATTGGTTGATGGCGTAGTTGACTAGCACAGAGGTCTGATACATTAGTGCAAAATAACAGATACTTCTTAGTCTTATATCATAGAAGAACTCCGATGTAAATATTTACCTTCAACAGAATTACATGTATTTAGAATAGGTTCTTTTTTTCTATTTCTAACATTTCTTGTAGTAATGCGTCATTGTGTTGCAAAACCACCGTTCCCGCTCTCATTCTGCATGACGAAGACAACCTTCCCTTTTTGTTTTGGACTCTCATAAAGCAATATTACGTTTTGGGATCGGAGACGCTAATTGTGGGCTGAGGATGGTTTAAAACGATGTGATTCAGTACGCTTTGTCCCTGACTGGGTTTCCAACTACGACTGCTATCGCCATCAACGTATTTCACTTTGAATATACTACTCACAAAACGACGGGAGCTACGGTGCATGCATGCGTAGGACTAATTGAGTCCTCCACTGGCGCACCACATACCCGCTATCCGTCAGCCGTCCGCTGCTCGCCACCCTCTACTCGCCATCCCTCCGCCACTCATTCGCTGCCCGTCTGCCGTTCGTCCGCCACCCGTTCGCAGTGGGTCCGCTGCCCACTGTTCGATCACCGTTCGTTCCTGACTGCTCCTTCTCCCTTACCTACCCGGCTGTCTCTCCAACACCCATCCTCGGACACCATATGCTGATTACTTTAGATATTGACATTTTTGTCATAATCAGTATCAAAACTACTACAGCCCGGCGTCCACATACTACTATAGCAATCTAAGTCCTCCCGATGCACTACAATGCATAATATGAAAAATCCTAGGCCTATCGTAGACAATTTGGAGCTCAGTGGGCTTTTAAGAAATCAGGCATATTTGCAGCTTCATTAGATGAGTTGGGTTCTGGAAAATTTAAGGGATTAATCAACAAAATTTTTTTTCCAACCAAGGCCCCATTTGGGACTAACGGAACGAAAAAAATTACGCCAAAATGATCCCCCCCATAACCCTGAAGAAAGTGAAGATTAGAACGACAGAAATAATAGAGAGAACGAATCGACTATTTTTTCTTGAATTTAGGAAAAATAATGGAACTTCATACTCCGCTGCTAGAATGAAATTCTAGCAGAAAGACCACAGAAGAACACCTACCGCACCTTGCCTGATGAGACTGGTTAGTAGTCGAAACCACGAGAATAAATATCCTCGCTACATGCGGAGATATACACTATATGGTATGAAATACCATGTAGTGCCAAAAGACAGGATGGCGACAGATTGGAATGGGGATGGCAGCATGAAAAAACCTGCCACTGGGATTGGAATCTCTCCCGGTATAAGATCTCTTGATGATAGTGATCTTTTTCCAGTTGTGAAACATCTGGCCCCCCATAGAACCAACCAGCGACGGTCGGGTCGAAGCACTCGCACGCCGCACGGTTCTATTCACCGACGGGAGACCTGAAAATCAACATAAACAGCTCTCGACCAATCAAAACGCCGCATTTCGGGGTATGCTGACTGACAGCGGCGTCGTCCGCGTGTCAATTTCCCGCTTCTCTCTATTCCGTGGTCGCAAAGCGTTGGGTGAAGAAGAGAAAAACCTTGCTACGCCTCGTCTACCTGCTATATTAATCAACAAATATATGCTGTTTGTGAGAGATCATTTCGCTTCATTCAGCTTTAAAATGTCAGAAAGCCGATCGCTTGATACAAAAAATAATCTTCTCTCAGTCTATAAGTTTCTCCTTTAGACGACAGCAACATACATGTATATTGTTACACGCACAAAAGGCAACTTGTGCGGTGAATATAGCTACTTCATGAGGATTGTTATCTTAAATAAAATCGTGGTCTTCATAGACCATGAACAGTTCCAATTCAGTTTCTATAACTACAATACCTGTAGCGTCTGTTGAGGTCTACCTTTTTCCATTAAGCTGGATGGAAGTTGGCCTTAACATCAATCCCATAGGCACTTTGCGGATATATTGGCTGTGTGGGAAAAGGCACAAACGACCGCAACGCCCGGCGTCAGTTCCCGCCAAAACCGTCAGAGCAGACGGCAATTCACCCGGCTGGTTGCCGCGCGCAAGTTTTCATGCAACCTAATCACGTGGGGAACTTTCCCGTTTGTGCCAATGAAAGCGATTTTCACTTGTTTATTGCTTTTGTGGACAGACAATGGTGGCCGTGGCGCGAGGCACGGGCGACGTGGCGACTATGCAAGTGTTTAGTGTTTTACCAGACGACATTTTTCCGCGCGTTCCGTTCAGTTGGTGGGCGGTCTACGTTGATGGCGCATGGGAGGATGTAAAACGAGCATCTGTCTCACTTTGGCCACTTCCCAGCCCGCCGAAAACGACGGCAGCAAAAGCTTTCATTGTCAGTGTATGAAAGGGAACTGTTTTAATGGAACCTAAACCCGTGTAGCTGCTGCATGTATCGATAGGGGAGGCAGGGAGGGGCCGCTACAAAAACGCAGCCATGTTGGGCCCGCGTCTAGGAGCTTTGGTGTGTCAACGAGAGATCGCGGTGTTTCGGTGGCCCTCACAAAATGGCGACCGACGTCTGAATGACCCGGTCGGCGTCTGGGTGACCCAGGCGGCACGAGCATGCGCGTTGCTGTGAAGACGGCAGGTGTCGTACCGATTAATCATCCCCCTACAAACTTTAGGGGTGTGAGGCGCGCAGCTCGATATCATAGTCTTTTGCGCAGCTCGATTCACGTCTAACTGTGTTTAGGGCCGACGGTGGCCACGGAAAGCATCACGTGACAACACGCAAGGGATGCTGCTAGAGGGAGGCCCGACGCCCAAGGTGGCCAAAGAGGGCAGTTAAAACGCAGCGTTCTCCCCTAATTACCCCAATTTTCGCCCATTCCCCATCACACTTAACCTTCACGATCGGTCCAACCCACAGGTCACCTAAATCGGTTTATATCAAGATGAACTATTAGGAATCATGGTTTGTAAATTCATATTAATATGATAAGAGTGTTCCTATAGCTTGTATAGATTGAGAGATTTTAGGGAAGAATGTATGTTTTTGCAACCGAACGATATCGATACAGAGATATCAAGAATATGATTGGCTTATTTGTAGAATAATAATTCCAGATCAACTTCAGAAGAGAAGGAAATACCGTATTTTAATCATTAGGTATGATTACTGAAAGGGAAACAAACAGGTGTTGTTATGGGTGTTGCTTTTCAGTCTCTTCATCGTCTCCTCTTTTCGATTGCTTTATGTGTCAATAGTCTTGACAAGAAATGAAAATGTACGTCGCTGCTTCCTGTATGTACATTGTTGGGCCAAAGACGTCAAAGCTGGCTGGGCTCAGGTCCTATACAAAGTGGCGGTCGGCCAAGAGGTGTGTATACAATCAATGCTAATGTCTGAAATCCGCGGCCCAAGAGCACTTAGCAGTGGTAATAGTGCCGACAAGTCCAGCTTTTACTGCAACACTCAGCAACTTTACAAGCCCCGCACTGACTTCACTCAGACCATAATGTCACTGAACCTATTTAAGATGTCAATCTGTTTGTATTTATCAAACAAGCCGGGCTGCAGGCAGGCACTGATGTCCCAATATCTTTGATTAAGGCCTTGAAAACGAGAAAAATCGAAGCGAAGTAACTTTAAACCGAGTGGATACTTGTTTCTTCGCTTGACTTGAAAGGAGAACTTGAAAGCTAATGCGGCCCTTGCTCTCACCGCCTTCACCTGTCACAGCGCAGGCGCACAGCCTCACTATGATCATTGTTCCGGAAGAACAAAACGACTGGATCTTTCCTGTCAGCGTCGGCTCCGGTTCCGAACGCTTTGATCCTCGATTCACGACCTGCCCCCTGGTGGTGATAATTGACATTTGTTTCCTTGCTGAGGCGCGTGTCATGGCGCAGGCGCACTTTGTCAGTGCCCCCAGTGTAAGTTATGTTCCTTTCACGCGAAAATAACTTCCTAAAAGCAAACACAGATTGTTTCTTCCTTTAACCCCACCCTTCGTCTTGTTTTTTTCCTATCTCTTTCTCTCTGTATGAGTTTGCCACCCCGCCCCAAACACCTACAAGCTTCGTTTAATGTGCTTTTGTGGTCCCGGTTTAGTCGACACAAGAAGTGCTGTTTTCGCGCCATTCCCCATCCGGGCATCAAACGTAAAAATGTCGTCTGCACCGGCAGAGCCTCGTTCTGGCTGCCAACCGGAAATCCATGCGGCGCGTCTGTGTTTACGTCTGATTGGACGCTTGGGGGGCAACTCAAAGAGGTGCTGATTAGATTATTACACTCGGCGGTTTCGCTGAAGCCCCCTTATTGGTTTTATTAATCACCAAACTTGTGGATTACAAATCTTCTCCACCCGAGTCTTGCCCGCCACATTAGGCAATGTGATGAAGCGAATTAGCGAGCTTCAAGTGCGTTGGCACGTCATTGGAATGAATCTGTTTGAGCCGCTGTTGGACAATTATAGGACTTGTCTTTGAAAACCCGCTATTTTGATTCCTAATCACTCGGTAGGGTTTTTCAACACGCGACCATGTGCCAATTTTCTCTCTCATTTTGTAATTGAAATCTGTCCATCCTACACCCTCGATTGCCTTTATTGTGGAACACGGTAAAGTAAGGGCAGCCTCATTTACTCCCTTGTTTCTTATCGCTGGGAAAGCAACCGCTAATAATCTGAAATAATTACTGCTCAAATCACCGCCCGTGGTAGAGAGCGCTAAAGGGAAGGCGAGCAGAAGACAATCTGAAAGTAGCAAAAACTTCCAACCACTCAAAATCCTTTTCGTAGCCCGCAGCGGAACTCGCCGGTCCTGACCACCCGCGCGTCCCCGCCGCTCCTCTGTTTGCTTAGCTGATGATTTCCGGATCCGGCGCCGGAGATCGTCCATAAGGATGGCGACACGCGCCTGGAGGAGTGCGCAGCCTGTTTGCGCAGCTGAGACGCGCAGTTAGAGTGCTGCCGGACTTGGCCGCTAGGAGGGGGGAGGAGCGGAGCAGTATTCTCACTTAATTAGCGAATCATGGCCTTCCCGGCAGTCAGTCGGCGCACTGACTACCCAGGGGGCACTGCGCGTCGACGACAAGACCCGGATGAGAAGGGATTAGTGGCGACCCCTAGTGGGGAGAGTGTTAAGTGATGGCAGGTGGGAGGGGATATGACGGCGAGAACGGAGGGATGAGGCAGATAGAGAGCGAGAAATGCGATGGAGAGTAAAGGGTGAGAGGCTTCGAGATGGGACAGTAGGCAAGTAAGGACATTAAAACTAAGACTAAAAAAATATATCCCATAGTGAAATGAAACAATATGGGCTTTCAACGTTTAACCCAACCAATGGAATGACAAATCAGACCTTTTAGGAGCTCACAAACAATGTAAAAACATTCTACCGAATGTGGCTACTATTTCTGCATAAAACGAAATGCTTGTCATTGACGTAACTGCTGTCCGTGCATTGATACCAGCAATTCTGTAAGTTGAGTGCTGGCAGGAGAGATACACGAATTTAAACAAAAGTGATAGGGAACCGCCATTCGATAAGAAAAAAACAAAAATGTAATTTAAGGGACAAAGGGATTGGGTGAGACCATAGCCGATACAGGGGCTGGGTATATAAAATGGCGATGTTAATGGATAGGAAATGGAGGGAATGGTTGGGAAGGGAAGAGGCTTGATGTAGTGAATGAGTACCAATAAAAGGGGAGGATGAAGGTTTCACAGTCGTCATTGAATGGGGGCAGGGAGGCAGTGGTATAGGAGGAGTACAATCAGCTGAGTGCATGGGAGAAAAGATTAAGGAATGGGAAAAATCAAACGTATATGACATGAGGCTGATCGCAAGCAATGATCCAGCCTAGGAGCAAACGAACGCCCGGGGAGCTTTTCGATGGGGTGTTCACAAGGGAGGGACATATTCAAAAAGAAATTGATGAGTGTTTGGTCTTTGTTCCCGTTTGCCATCGAGTTTAGGGCGTGCAGTAATATGAACGAAGAGAATATTTCGAAGTGCTCCAAAAGGGATGCTAAACGGGGACTCAGACCAAATACGAATATGTTTCTGATTTTATATTAGCCTGCAAATATTTATTTTAACACCTATTGAGTATAAGTCACCGTACTCGCAATCCTGTCGAGTACGAGTTCCTAATGTTAAGCCTATTGACGATTATACGAGGTTAAAATACCTGGCCAAAGGGACAGACTGGCTTCAGTCCCTGTCTGCTATGCACACCCCTTCACCTACCCCACCCGTCCTCGCAGTGATGACCATGTCTAACGTTAGGGGATTCCACAAGTAACAAAATAGTTTTATTTCTGAATGATAAGCAAAATCAAAGGCTTGGGTAAGTCTAATTAAGGGACGGGATAAGCTGAGAATTAAAGTAGGTTATAGTGCTCAGATCAGCCTTTTTTTTGTTTAGGGTTTTTATTTAACCTGGAGGTTACGCTTAGGGAAAATCAGTGGTCCCTATCTTCCAGCGGCTCCAGCGTAATGATGGATGGACATCCCTTTCCCTGTGATGGAATGGCTCAGCGAGGTCCTTTGTTGTGGTCAGCTGGGCACTCCTCTATGATGTTCTAAACATATTGGTATCTCCACACCATTACCAATGGCTATCATATAGTGAAAGGCTAGTGTGTGCAGCAAGCTGAAATTCTATAACCTCTCATTCTCTGCATTGCACTGGATTTGAGCATGTCCCACGCTCAAACGTAAGGGTAAAAGAAAAGGGTAAAAGTAGAAAGAAGACCGAGAAAGAGAATATGACTGAGTAGGAAGGAGGAGGGGTGCAGCTCAGAGGGATCCGAAGGAAAGGGTTGTAGAGAGAAGTTGAGGGTAAAGTGATTAGTAAAGCATGGAGGGGTAACAGAGAATAACAGGAATTAAACATAAACAGTCAAGTATTTGGCTTGAGGAGAAGAGAGATGAATGGGTAAACATTTTGATGAATCGATCATATACCCCATAACAATTGTATGAGTAAAATAGGGCAAAGAAGTTATTGCAACTTCTGCTTAAAATATATGGCAACAAACGATGATGTCATCTCTTCCTAAAGCGCCATTTTATTTCAGCAAAATTGACTTGGTACAGGTAATAGTCGATTACATCTCTCACTCTCATCCTGAACAACCGAGTGAATATACAAATCTCCGAAATATTAAGGCAATTGGTTATTTTTACATCAACAAATTTTCATAGAATTTCGCCTGCAAATAATCACTAGGTTCATTAAGAACAATTATGATTTAACGGGTTGTTAAGTGATCTTTGTTGTTTCACTCTTGTTGCATCTGACAATTAATCTGATGAGACAATACAGGGATTTTTGTGTTGTCATTAATTAAGAGCCCTGGATTTCCAGGATCATGGACTCTGAATGAAGATAACAGCAGTGTCCCCATTTCATGGACCAACAACCTCAGTCCATTAGGTGTCACAATCAGGAGAAATATAAAAAAAATCTGAAACACGAAGGGAATACTAGGGTGTGATATCATGAGCGCTGAGATTGGGATTAAAATTAAATCTTAATAGAGATGTATAAGACATATTTCTAATGTAAAATAAAACAAACCCTCTGAGCAGAGCGGATTCTGGTTATTTCAAAAGATCACGTTAAAGAATTCTTTTAGAAAATATATCATGCAAATTGAGAATCATGTAAACCTACTAGACTGTACAAATATATAACGCAAATGGTCTAGAATAATATGTCAGGCTTTGGAAACCAATTGCAAACGAAAGGGAGGGTTTCTGAGATAATTATTTGCTTGAATGCCTTCTTAATGTATCAACTAAACGGCATAGGAAATGAGAGAAAATATCTCAATAAAGGCTTGCCGATATTTCTTAATTGTATTCATTGAGTTCATTTCTTTAATATTTATTTCGACAATCCGCCTTAATTTGGCCTTCTCTATCTAACTCATGATTTGCGGAGAGGTGCAGAGAGGGGGAAATGTTCATTTATATTGTAGTTTCCAGTCTCTTATCCCCGGATGAAGTGTGTTACAGCGCGAGTTGTATTTATCATACACACAGAAACATCACCTTCCATCGTGCGACAAACATCTTGGTGGCAACTTTTCCCGCACTAATGGAGTGTCGCGCCTCCGAATGTCGTCTGCTGGGGCTTCTCTTTTTCCCGCCTCTTCGCCGACTCGCGAGTATCATTCAATTACGACAATTACAGGGCGACTGATGCCTACTTTCGGTAACCATTCAATAATTGTGCGGCGCTAATTGAAGGCGCCATTTTCGCACGTCTCCAGGTACGGCCATCTTAGAGAAAGCGGCCTGGGTTTCTTACCGCTCGCTAAGTGCTAGTAGTTAGGCTTGGGTAGAGGTCTGAATGCCGATACGACAGACGACAATGAAGCAAAGGATGGTGAGGGTTTTTATTCTAGCTTTATCTGGGAATCTCTTCCCCAAATGTCTTAAAATTACCATCTACAATTGCGTTCTGCGGCCACAAAGGGTGGTGTGGAAGGTACATTAATGTCCTGAACGTAGGAAGTCGATAGGATGAGATGCTTTATATGAATAAGCCATGCATCCTAAGTAAATAACATGTGCATGCCCCAGCAAACTTTCGGAGTTGCGTCCCTTACGATTCTATCAGCAGACTTACAGTAATGACTTAAAGTTCGCCATGCAAGGCGCTCTTGTTATGAGGCAGAGTGTACATTGCGCTGTGTACATAGTGTGCAGCTAATCTGCTGTCAGTTATATTGAAAGAGCAGGCTTTTAGGCACGTCGCCGAGGTCGGGTAACACGATGGTGGCTCCTCTGGCGGCGTACAAACACACTCGGCGTACGTAATGGGCTTACATTAGCTACATATAACGCCAGCTGTCAGCCGCTCGCCTCACATACCCCGACAACCAGACCTGCTCAAACACACCATGTTTAGACTTCTATCCGATCCGGGACTACAATAAGGGGACCTGTTTAAACAGTCAGCTATCCTAAATAACCACCCCACCACCCCCACCCCCAAGCTTCATACAACCCCACTCCCAAGCTGGCCACCCAACACACACTTAACGCTACAATGACAATCGTTCTCATTCTGCCTTCTCCACAGAGAGACGATCAGCAGACACCACGGTGAGACCGCCCACACCTGTCACCTTCTGGTGGCAGGCCACGCCCCTTCCCGTCACGTGACCCAGTGTCATGGCAACCTACGTGCGACAAGAGGAGGAAGCCGGCTGCCCCCGCAGGGTTGGGTGGCGCCCCCTTGCGGTTAAGGTTTCCCCGAGACGCGCGCAATGCGACACCAGCGTCCGCGGTGCGCGCGCAGGTCTCAGCGCGTCACGTGACGCCATGTTTATACCAGGCGACATTTAGAGCCCTCAATCGGCGGGTTTCCTCCTTCTCGCCGTTTAATATTCCGTGTATTAATTAACGCCGGAGTGAATCAGAGACGAAAATCGATGCTCAATGTTGGGCGTACCGTCTCCTCCATCTCCCTGCTCGACAGCCGCCGCGAGACGCCAGCAAACACCAGGCTTGTTTTGACTCCCAATCCTCTGTAATCCTGTTAATATCTTAAAAAATTAATGTCGTCTGCACACGGGGAACTGGTATTTAGTGACGCGGGACAAAGCAGGGGTCGCGCGGGTCAATCACTGCCCGCCTAATGGTGTGTTCTTTTCATTCGACCACAGCGCGCAGCAGATGAAATCAATCAAGCGTCAGCGAATTATCGTCTGCAACAAAAGGAAAGCTCGATGACGCGTTTACCGGAAGCGAGTCTATTAGCGGCCCGGCGTCCTATTCACGGGCACGCATGCGCTGTTTGCCCGCGGAAAATAATACAGGAAGGGCGGACGCTCTAAACGCCCAGTGGGCGATTAAATTCTGAGATTTTTCAAATTCCGGGACCACCGGCTGCTGTTTTCCCGCCATAATTGCCCGTCCTGTTTAACTTGGCGGGAAAAGTGATTGGGATGCGGGGCAGGCCGGTAGAGGACAGGTCGGGTTCAGAATAAATTGTCTTTGTTTTACCATCATAAAAACAAGGGGATGCGCCATGGAGTCGGAATGGGTGGCATATTGAGAAGAGTCCACCCAAGCACTCCAAGCAATTGGTATTTCCGCCGGTAATTCTGACGAGGACGCGGGCAAACACGACAAGTACGCGCATGCGTATCAGCTAAATGCATGCGTGCTGAATGGCCGACCATTTCCACTCGTGTTTTATTGAAGAATAAACCCTAGGACAAGTTTGTTGCACAAATAATGTCATTCTTCGACACTGAAATTACATGGTTATTTATTGTAGTTTCATGCCACTCTTTTTCCCCTTGCTCGTTTTAGTTATCTGAAGTAATTAGTTATTTGTAGAGCGTTAAAATATTTTACGCTTACCGTTGCTTTTAGTACCATTGTTGACTGAAAGCCCTTTTCTGGCACTTTGCACTTAAAGGCAAAGATTACTGGATTACTAGTCATTGTCATTAATAGAAAGTAACCAAGTAACACAGCATTATTGGGATTTATTGAAGGAAATCATAATTTACACTGTGATTGCCTTTGGGTTATCCCAAAACACTTCAAAGAGGTTGCAATGATCTGACTGTAATAAAACTGTCCAATTGATACTCGCATTTGACGTGCTATAGCCCTAGTCAGTTTTACCTATAGCGCTCGTGTATTACAATGCATCAACCTCTCGTGATTTACGGCCGCCTGTCCACAAAAACCATCATTTGTTGTATTTATTATCCATCTTTTCGAATAAATCAAACTCAGTAGTTGCCATATTAAAGGGTATAACAATAGGGACTATTTCTTTGCTTTATAGCACATATTTTTCCCGTATACCATGGTTTTGAGGCCATATACCACAGATGTGAATCCGTATACCACAGTTATGGTATCTGACAGGTTTTATACAATGGGTCGTGGCTTACTGAGTCTCCGTACATTTTCAAGGGGTCTCTGTATACAATGGATAATATATCGCCACAATCCACGAACACTCTACCAGTTGTCTCTCACAATTCGCATCCTCTGTGTGTGCTCTGCTCCCAACATCCTTTGCCGACCTCCCTAATTCCCATCTCCGATTTCCCCCCCCCCCCCCCCAAACCAATCTACTATTTACTCCAACCTCCCCATATCCTGTATATATTCATTCACCACCCCCATCCAGTCCTTCCTGTCCATGTCATCTTTCTCTACTCTTTACTTTACAACTCCCCATCTCCTATTTGCCCATCACCAATCTCCAGTTTACTCCACCTATCGCAACTATTTAGCTGACTACCCCAATGCCTGTCTTCTGGTTTATACCAACAGTCCTTATCTCCAGTTTACTCCACCCATCGTCATCTCCTGTTTATCCTACCCCTAATAAAAAACTCCATAGGCTTAGCATTGGGTCACTGTATTCGGTCTGGAGTTCAGAAAAATGAAAAATATTGCTCTAGTGGGATACACTTGACAAATGACGTCATTTGTTAATGTAGAAGTAATTTAGACAGGCGGGGTAGGATAAATTCTAAACCAAACTCAAGTTAGTCATTTTATTGTTCATCGCACTCCGGCAAGATCGCGATATTACTACGCGAGGCGAAGCCAAGAGCAGTAATAAGCGATCTTGCCGTCGTGCGATAAACAACAACATAACTAACTCTTGTTTGGTTTCTCCATATCACTCCACCCATCGTCATCTCCTGTTTACTCCACCCATCGTCATCTCCTGTTTACTCCACCCATCGTCATCTCCTGTTTACTCCACCCATCGTCATCTCCTTGTTCCCATCTGTTTGCCCCCCCCCCCCCCCATCCTTATCTTCTGTTTACTCCAACCATCTCGACTCCTTTACTGACTTCCCCAACGCCCATTGTCTGGAAGATTCACCCATACTCCTCTCCTGTGTATTCCACTCATACTCGCCTCCTGTTGACTCCCCACCTCTCCATCTCCTATTTGCTCCCCACTCATCCCTATCTCCAGTGTATTCCACCCATCCCAACTCCTTTATTAGCTGCCATGTTATCCCTGTCTCCTGATTATTTCACCTGCCCCATCCCCCTTTTTACTCCACCCAGCATCACCTCTTTTTTATTTCCAATCTCCTCTTTTCCTCCTGATCCATCGTTAACTGCTGTTTACTCCACCAATCAACATCCCATATTAACTTCAGCCATCTCCTGTTTATTCCCCACCCATGCTCGTATCTAATTTATTCCACATCCACCCTCCTCTCCTATTTAATCCACTTGTCTCTATCGCCTATATATACATATATTTTTCAAATAGTTTAATTATGATGGGAGAAGCTCAGTTCTTTTCCGAAATGTTTTCACTTTCGGCAAATACCGCTTAACATTTTACATCTTGACCATACAACATAATGGTTCAGCAAAAATAAAATATATTCATCAAGAACCAATACAGTTGTGATATTGATGCCTACAATTCAAATTTATAACCATAACGTATATTCCTCCCTCCCCATCCCCTGTTTACTCCGCACTTGTGACCATGTCCTATTTACTCCACCCATTCCCATCCTCTGTATATTTCAACCACTCCATTTCTTATTTGATAGATATTTACTACATTCATCTGCTATCTCCCTCCGATTCCTACCTGTGCATGTCATCTTTCTCTCTCCTCAGTATTCACACACCTCGTCCCGACCCCATGCCCCACCTTCCCACCCCTCGCCCCATGACAGCACACCTGGCTACGAGCCATCTATTGGAAGTTAGAATAATTATGTTGTGTATGACGTCATGATGTCTACCTGCCACCGACCCTGAATCACGCAGCCTATCATATACGTCTCTCTGACATGGGTCTCCTGACTGCCCCTTTACTGGCACTTTTGTTTGCTTGCTTTATTCCTGTCGTTCTATCAATCTTTTAATTTTATCGAAACAAAAAAAATGACCAACTGCTCTGAGCTGGCCATGATCTATAACAGGACTGCCTCATTTTTGTAAATCGAAATGCTCAGTGGGAAATTAATCTAAAAATGATCTACATTTATTTGCATTGTATAAATTCCATCTCTGTTAAATATCAGAGTTATCCTATCGTACATATAGCACAGGAAAGTGCTAATTAAAGATTGTTGAATTATAAAAAATGTATAGAGGGTTGATAAAGATAGAAAATGAAGATATAAATTGTGAAGCAACAGAGGTAAAAGTGTGAGAGGACATGAAATGATGATCTGGCGCACACAGGTATGACATCACAAGTGTGTAGAAAGGTAGATGTATGCCATGTGTGAGCGCACTTGAAGCCGCTGGAGACCAGAATATGGATGGCTGGAGGTACAAAAATTGTCAGCTGTGAGAGTGTGGTACAACTTACTCCACTGCTTCAGAGTAAAGGTTATGGAAGTGATTCAAGTTAACAGATAATGTTTACTTGTGGTCTATAAAATTTAATTACCTAGCTTCAGCTACTCCAACTTTGCCTGCTCTCGTGGGATGTGAACTTAGACTTTTCAGGGATTTAAAGAGGAACTGTGTTTGGTCTTTGCCGGATATGCTGTGATACCATATGAACTCTGTATTGTGTAGAAAATTCTCATAGAATTCAATTAAAATTCTATGGATTATGAAATTGAGTTATTGAGCTTGAACATTGAGTCAGGTGATTGGAGTGATTATTACTTCATGTGGAAAAATTACCAACGATGTATGTGGAAAATTGCAGACTGCCTTTAATTCCAAGTCTTACATATTAAAGGTCCCTGGATTAAATTTATGTTTTGTGTCATACCTTGTACTATCGGAGTGCAATGATATAATGTACTCGGCTAGTCTCACCAGCCAAGTGGAATAGGGAGTAAGTAGATACAGCTTCCTCCTTTAACACACAAACGTTTATTTCTTAAAACTACAGGATACCAGAAGTAATGAATAGTGGCACAACAATTGACTGCATACTATACTAGAACTAATAACAACACCACATCTACGGTATCAATAGTACAGAGTGTTTTTCCAACCAACCTCTTCAGAACTAAACATTTTGATCTCATACTAGGAAGCAGCTTATCGGTTGTGTGAAACTGAAAATAAGATACATGTATATGGCTGATGTTTACTGAGAGAGTTATTCTATTTGATAATATAGCAAAGGAGTCTGGAGTACTTATATGATTTTATTAGGATAGTGGGTATTGACTGAATCTAGGCAGCGCATCCTAGAATGTCGCTCCTATTCACCACGCCGCTACTTTTACCTCAAATCGATGTTATTCCTAATTACTCATAAAGGATCTTAGAGATATAACCTTGTAATTACCGCTGTCTTGGCAGTTTAAACTATGTGATTTCTTCTGTCACAGTGACTGGTATCCGCACGCAATGCCGCCATAGACTCAACTACGATCGATTCTACGTTTCAGCCAACACCTTGTGGCCACCTCTCCTCTTTACTGCCATGCAGGATAAGGGGCTGGTTCCACCAACACCAGGGCATTTTGATGTTATTTGAAGTGTACCACTGACATTGTTTGCAATCATTGACTGCATTTTTTTTTTTTTCAAAGTTCCCCTACTGAAACAAATTCAAATCTAAGGAACTACTTCATGAATTAGTATTGTGGCACCTCGTACGTTTGAAACACTCCATAGTCTTCACTTGGCAATCTCCTCGTTCAGATTACTCCTCGCTCAAAACTCTAAAGCAGCATTTCCACCTGACGATGCTGCCTGCCGATTCTGGCTTTTGGCACTACCCACTGACTATTTACCAATTTTAGGGCACATAATTTTCAGCTGAAAACGGGAATGGAAATTAAGGTTGGCGATTATTTATACCCACATTACGCGGTTTAGCACTGCCTGACAACTATTCACCTCACTGATAAATTCAAACAGGTTACATGTAATTCTGTTACAACATGCATTTAGTTCTCTGAAATATATACGAGGCATCTCTTATACAGCAATTGCTGGCCCTATTCCAGTCATCAGATGATAATTATCTAAAGTGTCACCACCCGAGGACTATTTTTTCAGTGACAACATAATCGGGGAAGATTTAGTCGTCAGGTTGAAATCCTGCATATGGCATGCGGGCGAACCCCATCAGCTTTGTCTGTATCCAGCTTGATGTTTTCAGCCATACCCAGATTCACATATTCACTTTCGATAAGAAGCATTTGGGTTTTGGGGTGGATAGTGTTGATTTTGGTAAGATCGGGGACTGGTGTCTTGGTATATGTAGAGTGAGTACCTGAATCCTCTCTGCGTTGTGCAGGCTGCTGCAAAGCGCCAACTACTCAGAGTCCATTGTGATACAAGCTGCAATGTGGAAACTGTTTAAAGTACCTTGCATTCAGAAGTTGATTATGCCGGATTGAACGTTTTACGAGTAATGACACATTGCATGTGAAATGTTTTTGAATTTATACCCACATTACGCAGTTTAGCACTGCCTGACAACTATTCACCTCACTGATAAATTCAAACAGGTTACATGTAATTCTGTTACAACATGCATTTAGTTCTCTGAAATATATACGAGGTATCTCTTATACAGCAATTGGTGGCCCTATTCCAGTCATCAGATGGTAATTATCTAAAGTGTCACCACCCGAGGACTATTTTTTCAGTGACAACATAATCGGGGAAGATTTAGTTGTCAGGTTGAAATCCTACATATGGCATACGGGCGAACCCCAACAGCTTTGTCTGTATCCAGCTTGATGTTTTCAGCCATACCCAGATTCACATATTCACTTTCGATAAGAAGCATTTGGGTTTTGGGGTGGATAGTGTTGATTTTGGTAAGATCGGGGACTGGTGTCTTGGTATATGTAGAGTGAGTACCTGAATCCTCTCTGCGTTGTGCAGGCTGCTGCAAAGCGCCAACTACTCAGAGTCCATTGTGATACAAGCTGCAATGTGGAAACTGTTTAAAGTACCTTGCATTCAGAAGTTAATTATGCCAGATTGAACGTTTTACGAGTAATGACACATTGCAGGTGAAATGTTTTTGAATATCAATATCTCGACTGACCATTCTGTTTTCCCTCAGGGTATGTTCCTTATTTACACTTCTCCTTCTCAAACGTCTTATAAATGCACCTTTGTGATTATCTGAATTTTTTCATACTTACTCAGTTGCTTTACCTGTATCTGTAACTGTATTGAAATACAGAATAGTATGGGAACAGGGCAAGTTGACATGACACCTGAGTTGTTGGAGACATAAGCAGTCCTCCTGGCATGTACGACACACCGGAACAAGACTGGTCAATCCTCATTGGCTGTTGGTTCAACAGCCAACCACAGCACAGAACTCACAAGGTCAAACTGGAGCAAGATGCCACTTGCTGTCTGTATATAAGTTGAACAGTCTGTCATTAAAACCACTTGATTCATAGAAGTACATAGTACCTTTGTGTTCGAGTTCTTACTTCCTTACTCTTAAGGTCTACACCTAGCTAGTATAGGACCCTAGACTTAACACATGGTTAGACTTTGAAAGCCAGTTGAATTTCGTTAGAACAAAGAGCCACAGTGCAGGTTCTATCAACCGAATGTGGGCGCCATCCACAGATACTACCGTCGTCCACCTGGGGACTTCTGTATGAACTAACAATGGCTCTGTACCTTATAATGTAGATTGGCCGCCACCTCTGTCTACATTACGTTCCAACTAAGAGGTTGGTAACGTTAACCCATGGACGTGTCCACGGATTCTCACTCTCGGACCCAATAAGTATGTTCTACATGGATTCTAAGATCCCAAATACTTGCAAAGAAATATCTATATGATAATAGATTCATAAACAACCTTGTATCTGTGGTAATTTTATCAAAAATACACCTTAAAGAAGATGACAACATAGAAAAGTGACTTCCAGGATAAGAGGAACCAGTTACAACTGACAGCACAGAGTAAAAATAGATTAGCCTGTAGTAAAAATAGATATAATAAATAGCTAGAGTGACGTTCCCTTTACCCGCTACCACGCCAGGTCACGGTCATGGTCAATTTAACGTGACCAGAGCTAACGTAGTGTTGCTCGGGTGGCCAGTGTACTTATAATGTAGCAGTTCAACAGACACCTGGCGAAGGTTCCGGGGTCGTCGGAGGTGGAGGAGAACGTCCGCCCTACCCGGAGGATTCAGGCGCTGGAGGAACTCATCGTAGTTACTCTGGTGCTCGCCTAGATTCATCTGGCACCCGGTGACTTTAGGGGACCATCCAGGAGGTTTCCTATACCAGGGGAAGATGGTATGGTATCTTTGATGAATGAGTGCGGAATTCCAAGAGTAAACAAATAAAAGGTGTTTTGCAGGCAGTGGGTTATTGATGTAACCCACTTGGGACCCAGCCAACCAGACAATTCTTCAACCATCTTCCCAGCAAGCCAACCTCCGGCTTAGTTGTTACCCCCGAACCTAATTATACATCAGAAGGGTAGGCCTGTTATCTTAAATTAAATGGTGGTCAATGGAGGAACTGCGTGTTTTTGAAGATCGACACTGCAAGTCTAACATTGAAAATAAAGTTCGGCTGAAGATTCAACGACCACGAACTTGAAAATTCCGGCAATCGTCACTGTACCAAGGAAGCATGTACTGGGATGATCTACCAGGTGATATACAAAACCTACCGATGGATGATAATTTAAAACCAGGATTAAAGAAATATTTCAGATCCTATTCATAACAAATGACAATGCATACTGACAGATTATGTAAATGAAATGAAATTGGACAGATAGTTAATGTAATTAGATTATTAAATCACTATATGTAGGAGATCATCAGATCTTATCTGAAGTATTGTCACCTGTGATGTCACATTGCACAGTTGTGACGCTAATATGGAAGATAGCTAATGCAAATAGCAAAAATTAGTTGGTCGGTAAATTTCTTTAAATGAAGATAATAACAACAACGACAACAACAACAACAACAACAAAAACAACAAAAGGCACTCCCTGCCTTCCTGCACTGACTGGTGAGGTAAGAAATCCCGTATAATTGGCTGTCTGTGGGTAAAAGGATTGTCTGCGTCTATCCCAAATTGATTGGTGAACATTCTCTGCAGTTCTCGTTTCCTGTCACCGAAACTTTGTACCTGCAAAGTAGAAACAGTGCGTAGACTGCACCCTCACCGATTATTTGATACCGATGTAGAGTCAGTGGCACCACCAACAGACTTTTAGGCTAACTAAAACAATTTCCACCGTTTTCGTCGGCCAATGGAAACGAAGTTATTGGCCGACACCCTCCGTGCGAAGAGTCGGGGTCGGAGATGGAAGAGCACTGTAGGAATCACGCCGGAGTGGACACTTCGATACTTTATTGACTAAATATTTCCGTGTTCTCGTTCTTCATTAGAATATTAAAGGTAGTAATATGGTAGAAGGAAGAAGGAATCGGTCATCCTTTCTGTGAATCACACACTCTACCCTTGCGCTGTACCACTCAGTACCTCTCAATTCTAAATTGAGAAGAAGGACGAGAGTTGCTTCGTTATAAAACATGCATGAGAAATTAATTTACCTATCCAATTTGTTTTCAATTATCTCGCCTCATATAAAGAAACTGAAAAAAAACCCGTAATGTATTCCTTCCTAAGTGTGGATTAAAATCTGAAACATTCATTTTACAATTCAACCAACTGGAATATAACTCTTTTCAGAGAGTTTCCCATGCTTGCAATAAGCATAGCTTTTGACAGATTCTGACAGACACAAATACAACGTACATGAAATAATTAAAAGAAAGGAAGGTAAATTTAAGTAAATCCAGTGACTATAACAATCTCACAATAATTATCGCGACTAAATCGCATTAAGGGAAGCGAAACGGGAAAGTTTCAAGAGGTGACATTTGTTTTATAAATACTGATGTCTTCTAATGCAGTCGGCCTGTGCCCGTTTTAAGCTTCTTTCAGAGCGGCGGAGTATAAAATCACCTGAAGTCGTCATCGGGGTGTGTGTGGGGTGGTGAGGAGGCGTGTCAGTGCAAGCAGCAATCGTTAAATGTAATGTAATTTGCCGAGCAGCTCCGCCGCAAGTTTCCATTAGTGAGCTCCATTATAGGGCGGGCAGCTGCAGCCTACAGCCCCTCACCACCGCTAAGCCCCGCGCCTCCCCAAAGCACTACCTCCGCTGTTTTTCTTGACATTCCCTCCCCATCCCACTTTTTTCCCCTTCCCTTTCCTCGTTCAAGAACTTAGCATATTTGATCTTTTTCGAAACCCGGCTACGTCTGCTGACACTAATATGCAGGTAAAAATCAATTAAGAGGTTCGGCTGAATGTCTGAGTGCAGTAGGGGACGTGCTGGAGAGTGGGGTGCTGAGAAGGGGAGGGGTACGGCAGGGCGGGCAGGCAGAGGGTGGTGGAGGTAATTGATATTGACGCAAGCACATTACACTCCCGTGAAGGTGAGGAGGGGTGGGAGCAGCAAGTGGAACAGCCACGAGCACCCCACCTGTCTGTGTACCACCTAACACCCAACGATCTGTTGGACTGGGGAAGTAATCTCAAGTGGATTGGGAAATATTTGATGGGGAAGAACAGACGTATAAAGGGATACGCACTCATCGAGATAGATCTTTGTAGGCGAATTATTAGCTGGGGAATCACCATGGATAAACTATCAGCCTCAGAAGTTCTGTATATAAACCAAAGTGATTAAAAGAAGTATTCTGTTTGGATTTGTCCAGAATGACCAGATAGTTATTGGATTTGATGAATAAGAGCATGGATGTTAAACTGAATATTTAACCATAAAATGACATTTTCAAACGAAAAGGGGGATGGTTTAAAGGACTCTAAACAAATCAGATTATATTCATATGTTGATCCCTCCTAAGAAAACTGGGGTGAATAATGCGCTATACTGTCCTAATTTTGTGCCTCATAACTCATATCAGACCAGAAAAAAACTGATTTGGGTTATGCATGTACATGCATCCATCAAGCGATGGCAGACTGGAGAGACCACATAACTGTCACATCTCAGTCTTATTTACCTGGAGTTATTCCCATCAGGTTTGGCAAAATATACTGAAGGTTATCAAAATACTGTTCCTACTCTATGACGCGACAACGCCGGCCAGATGCCTTGAGGAAGGCAATACTCATTCCATGGTTCCTTCCTAAAATATGTAGTAGGTATGCATGAGAGGCGGTGGGCAATGTAAGACATATATGATTTTCGGTATAGGAGGTATTGCATTTATTGCACAATACATAATATCGCTAAGTCACCACCTGCCATGTACATAATGCGGCAGCCATGTATTCAAGGGAATGCACCATAAAGTGATGATGATTATCGGAAATGCACGAGATCTCGTCCAATATTTATACGCTAGGAAATATCCTTTTTAATCAGAGTGTTCACACAGCCTTTCACACACTCTCACACCCATCAACACCAACACCTTCAACGCCGCAGTTCGGAAAGCCCTCAGACCTGCGCCAAGTGGTCGCGTTTCGCGGCCTGTGTGCGCACCTGTCATGGCTGCCGGATGGTGGCGCCTCCTAGCGGGCCTGCTCACACCTACATAAACATGGCGTCAATCGGGGATTACTGAGATGCCCGGGGGGTGGTGAGGGGGCGGGGAGGGGCGGGCACCCCCGGGCAGCTGGGCTAAGTTTGACGGCGGTGCCCGAGGCGCAGACGGCGGACCACCGCTCGCTCACCCACTTGATAATGAAATCTTTTGGTGAGTTAGCGACTGGAAGATGTCAGAAAAAAAGACAAGGAGCATAAAGGCTAAATAGATAGTTATCGATTTTCAGCTCTTTACTGATCGTGGATTGGGAGATTGGGAATTAAACCAAGCTGTCATGGAAAATTCACACTTTTCTTCTGGAATATAAGTATTGTTTATTATTTCTATTGCACCTCTTCTCCAGTTTACGTTCTCTTTTTTCTTTCATAAGCGACCGCTTCCCCTTAAACCTCCCCCTTACCCCCCTTTCCTGCTCGGTAACTTTCAGTTATACCTTTCCTGTCACCCCATCCTCTCTCCCTCTCCTCCTGCAGTTTCTCCAATCTCACCTTATACTTCATTCCTCTCTTATCTGATTCTTCCTCTTCTCGCTCCTTCTTTCCATCTCTTTTGCTGCAATCCCTTCCCATCTTCCCGCTATTCGAATTCCTGGCTCATGCGTCCTCGAGATATCTTTCCTCGTCTCTTCCATTCCTCTTTCCATACCATCCTCTGCCCAATCCCTAACCTATGGCTGCCTGCCTATTTACCCTCATTCCCCCCGTGAATATATCACCCACCTCTCATATACTCTCCTACCCCTCCGCGTCACGCCCTCTCAGGCTGGGCGATAATACATTATTGACGTCGTCTATTGACGTAGGCTGACGGAACTCGTTCGCCCCCATGTCCGCCAGGCGGCATGTGGAGGCCGCCTGGCGGAGACACGGAGAAGCACGACCACAAACCGGACGTTTATGCAGGTCCAACTTCCGGCGTAGATCCACATTTACCCGGGCGTTTGTTGTGTCATATATATGTTCCTTCCCACCCCCTACTCTCTCCTCCCCCACATCCTCACTTTCATTGCGCATGCCTGGCGGAAGCGGAAATGTGTGGCCAGCCATGTTGGCAACGTGTCGGTGTATTAATCGGCAGGTCGTGTCGCCAAATGGGACTCAGGCGCGACTGTTTGCCGCGCGGAATTGGAAAAATCCCCCTCCACACCCACCCCCACTACCCCTCAGAGATACGTCCCACCTCCACACCCACCCCCTCCATATCTCTGTCCCTGCCCCACCTCTCACCGACACTAACTCCCCGCTCGCTCCTCCATTAGTGAGTTGGTCGCTGCGGGGGCTCCACAACAGGGCCTGCCATCAACTCGTGAATGAATACTTAATACGCGCTCACCGGGCAAGGGAATACTTATTAGTAAGTGCTGTATTGAGAGGCAGTTGACATTGCACGGTGTTTGCAGTATCAGAAAGTAGACTCGAATGGCGCGACAGGAAGACGTTAGGTCTGAGGTTTACGGTAATGGGGAGCGGAGCAAAAGGAATGTCCTACACATTGTTTAATTGTAACATGGCGGCATGATTCTTGTACATTAATTTTTTTTATCTTTTTATTTTACTGTAAAAGGGCATGCATCTCAATTGACTAAACAAGAGCTAACCTTCTTCTTTAATATTGGTGTTTATGCTTTCCATTTGGAGAGTGGGGGAAAACAAGCAAAACACTGTATAGAAAGGTTTAGATATTAAGGTAAAACCACTTCAAATCAGTTCTGTCCTACGGTGGTCGGGAACTTGAATGCCTATTTAGTGATGCATATGGATTTTGTAACATGATGTCAGTCGAACATGTATATGAATATTGTCAGTAGTATATGGAGATGGTGACTAAAGTTCTGTCAGTAGTATATGGAAAAGGTGACTTGATGTTAGCGGTATATGGAGACGGTGACTGAGTGTAAATCGTATAGGGTACATAGCTATTGTCCTATTGAAGCAGCCATCTTGCCCCCAATGCCAAACAAAACACGAGGTGGGGAGACCAGATATGAATGGATTTTATCAACAACAAAAAAATGTTCAGCTTGCCATACAGGGGTTTTACCTGTGTCTCACAATTATCTATGGATTATAACAACTGATAATAGTGGTTATCCCCCAACTACAATGGTGCTAGCTAACAATTTTCTGGTAGATGGTGGTGGAACTAGCAATTACTCTGTGCCCTATATAGACATGGTGACTTTGTGTCAGTAGTATATGAAGATGGTGTTTGAGTGTCAGTAGTATGAGGCCTGGCGACCACCTACTACGATATCGCACCGACATGGTGTACGATGGACCTCCCAATAAAAAAATCAAAATTCGCGTCGGAAGTTAACCAATTATCGTGGCAGTTGAACACATCTCTGCGATTAGGCACCGATACAAAATGGGGGTCTACGATTTCGTTCCGATACTGCAGTGGCTAATCGGGAGCATCGCAGAGTATTCTGCCGGGAAAATTGCTCTCACGTGTGAGATATTGATAACAAAATTTTGGAATTAAATAGCAGATACCTATGCCCGTATACCCGTATACCCGACAAATTTAGTGATTTTCGATCAGGTTTAAATGCCTCCAATCAATATTTTCTAGTTTTACTTGGAACAGAGCTTTTAGTGCCTAAATATATATATATATATATATATATATATATATATATATATATATATATATATATATATATATATATATATTGCGGTTCTATGTGCCCTGGGAACATTATCGATGTGACATTTCCTGAATTATAGCGTATCGTTTATCTAAAAATGAAAATACCACCTCAAGATATATGCACTTTGGCCTGGGTAATATCTTAGGGCATATCAGGACCATGATCACCTTTTTTTTAAAGGAGAGCCCATTACGATGCGTGGTGAATTGGCATGTCTGAACATATATAAGAGTTTGCCCCTTCCCGGTATGTCTCCGATATTTGCTTTTTGTATCGGTGCCATATCGGTGAGTCTAAATTTATGTCGTAGTAGGTGGATGCCAGGCCTAAAGGTTTGATTTCCATATAGCCCATTTCACTCCCGACGCGGTTAAGATGTACTCCAGATGTGGTCTTGACGCTCCCCTCCCCTATTCCATTGCGATGATGGGCTCCAGACAGAGACCAGCCATAAGCCATTTTTGGTGCCAGGACCTAAACTGGAGTATATCTTGACCACATCGGGAGTGAAATCGGCTATAGGGAATCAAGCCTGAAGCAGATGGTGACTGATTGTCAGTAGTATATGAAGATGGTTATTTGGTGCCAGTAGTATACGAATTTGGTAACTTGATGTCAGTAGTATATGAAAATGGTGACTAGATGGTGGTATTATATGAAGTTGGTGACTTGGTGTCAGTCGTATATCAAGATGGTGACTTGATGACAGTAGCATAGGAAGATGGTGTAGGGGCATGATTGTATATGAAAACTATAGCAATGATAACGAAAAAGAAAAGTCTGGAATTAAGATATGATAATACCCAATGATATCGGAAAGCTGTGGGGGGGGGGGGGGGGGGGGTCGTTATCAGCGATCAACATAATGATGATATTTCGGTAATGATGATATTTCGGTACACACATACAACATAGCTAAAATCAGATGGTAACCTTTTAAAATTATATTAAAGTCTATGTAATTTTAATCTAGAACTAACAATCACCTTTTAGTTGCTGTGAAAATGACAATTCAGAGATCTGTGTCTACTTCGTGATGAGACCGTTATCCAGATGTATTCTATGCACATGGGATAGATATATACAAAAAGCAGAAACCTTGAGAAAATACTTTTGATCTAGAATCTTTGACGTTATGCGTTTAGTACTGCAACAGAGGCAATTACGATGAAAAAGTTCTCTTTGTTGTCACGAAAAAACGGTATTTTCATATATACACTTAGACATTTACGACAAAAACCACACTTAATTTAAAACAATACTTTTATAAGAATAATGGATTGCATTTGTAAAGCGTTGTTTCAATTACCCGCTTTTATGAGGATCTAGGGATGTACAGGACAATAGCATGTCCACATGCGATCCTTCAAAGACGTTCTGTGTCTACATGATACTTGTATAAAACGTAGGTCTCTGAGGTTTACGGCCGCACTTAAAACTGTCGATAGCGAAGTGTGACGACATCACAAGTCCTTATCATGCACATACTAAGCCAATAAAACTCTGTCCATGTGCAAATCTTAAAGAAAAGGATAAATCTAAACAGAAATTCTTATGCAGTACAGAAGAATTGGGTATATTCTTGTAAACCTATATCTGGAATAAATTGACTATTTTGTACTTATCAAATGTTACAGATCCTTGTTCTATCAGTAATTGAAGTCATCTAGCTAAACATTACATGAGAATGAAGTCTAAATCTAATGACTCAATGATTATATTTTGCTTCATCGGTGAAGATGAGGCGTGCTTTCAGCCAATACATGACTTTTCCAACTCACCATAGTGAGTTTTGAACCACTGTATTTCCCGCTTATTCTGTTACTTCCTGTCTGGGGGGATTCTTCATTGGTTAGGTCTATGATTGTCAGTGGTTACCTGTTAACAGTGTGGTTGCTGGTTCATTATATATTAGCTCAGATGGAGGAAGTGGACTGTCAGTCTGAGATTTTGACCTCTGACCCGGGTCGTTAGGACTGTCATGGCTGTCCATGTATACAATTGTGGTCGATGATGTTCCCCAGGGTCTTAGCTCATTCGCTCTCTAGGTACTCACGCATGAAGTATATTATGTAAAAGTCAATGTTTTCTATGCCTTCATGTCCACGAGTGTTAAAATGATATATGTATGTTACGTCCATTGATTTATTCCAGTTCGCGGCATACATATGTTCGCGGAGTTTTCTTTTCGTTTGCCCTACATATCTGAAGGCGCTTTTCATGCATTCTTATGCAAAATGCAGGTGATGTTTTTCTTACATTCAAGAAGTCTTTTGTTTTCCGTTACATGCCCATTTTATCTGGTTTTCCTCAGTATTTGCATTTCTGTTTTTGCATATATTTTGTCCATTTGGGCTTTCTCCTTGTTTTTTTCCTTTGTGGGTGATAGCTCAATCAGGATTTTACCAGGCGGTGGCTTCTGTTCTCGGGTCTCCGGTACTCCATGGAACGCCGCCCAGCGGTAACAATGACACACGTAATGTAGCTACTTGATAAGTGGACTATTTTAGTCTCCTAGTTCGATCAAATGTCTGAAAGATATAAATCATTTCCTCTTTGACTCTTGCTTTAATGTTTCCCTTACTTATTTTATTGGTCTCTGCTTTTACTCTATATATTCCAATTGAATGCTACCCACTACTCAACGTGAGTTGTTATTTATGTGCGATCCAGCCCTCCCATTCGACCCATCTACATCGGCCCGGTTGAATTCAATGTTAAATGGCGTAGTGCCATTGACCAGTGACAATACGCAGAATAGAGCTCGATAATGGACAAGTAATTAGATCAATGATTTTTTGAATTTGCGATATATAACTCATTACCCTCCGGGGGGAAAAAATTGCAAAGTTACTTGTCGGTAGCGATGGATATGGTCTGTTGAGAATGGAGATTGCTGACAGCCCGGAGACGGGTCACTTCGGGGCCATCCCGCTATGGTTTCTCATGTTAGTTGATGATATTATTAACCACAATCCGCGGTGTCCGTCCCGGTAGTCACGTTGTCTCCGGGAACAAGCTAATCCCGGAAATCCGAGTCACGTGACAAGAAATCCGACGTCTGCGTGTTGTGATTGGCTGCATGCCGAGCATGCGCAATTGACCGACGCGTGGCTACTTGACTTCCGCCACGTGACTGCGCCGTACGCATGCGCGTCGAAGCGCGTGTGACATCGGTTGTGCGCATGCGCAATGACATGTGCGCATCACACGTGCAGGGGTTTGTGTGTTTGATTGTGTGAGGGGAGAGGAGGGGTGGGAGGGTGTGTGGAGGGGGGTGGGGGAGTGTGTGTGTAGAACACATGGCGGGTCTCCACGTACCCAAAAACTCGACATCAAACGACCACGTCTGGCGGGTCGACCATGAGCCTCGTCGTCGCCACCCGACCCCTTGTCACAGCCTACCCTTTTAGCTTCGTATTTCTGAATTTCAACAGACTTAAACTACCGAAATCTCTAAATGTAGATCTTAATTTAGCAATGTAGACGGAGTATTTGTATAACGGATATAACCATCCCCCATGAAAAGGAGTTTTAGAGCCTTTGATAAGACTTTTAAGGTTATCTAATCATTTCAAAATATTTTACTACAAAATAGCCTAAATTTGACCCAATAGCAGATTAAGACACGCTCCTCTCGTTAGGCGAAGTTACAGCACATTCTTTTAATTTCAAAGCATTTTATAGAGATTGAGTCTGTATGCTAGTTTATTGCTGCATTTAAACTATATTCTGTTGAATTTTGCAGTGCCCATATTAAACCACAAAACACAGTCTAATCCCTCTGAACACTCACTTGTCCGTCACACTGTCTTCTTCATCCCTCGTCAAACAAGAAGCTCCACTTTGTCGTCTGCTTTGTTGTTTACTTTGTCTCCAAATCGGCTTAGTTCTGAGTAAATCAGACGCGCTGCTGGTGGAATCAGACGACAATGCTCTTTCCGGCAGGAAACACGCCTGACAATGCCTGCGCATGCGCAGTTAACGCTTCAAGAGCCGAGGTCAACAACGGGAGTTACAGTCACAGATTGAACGCTGCTCGGTCCGGGGTTTATTTTAACTGTTATGGGGCCGACTAAAAACCAACGCAGGCTGAGTCGTAGCTGAAGAAGTACCTAAGAACATATGTTATTGGCGAACACGTATGTAGATGTAAGCAAAAGCACTTGGAATTGTAATCTGATGAAGACCAACAAAGATGATTGGGGAAAAACACAAAAAAACAAACAAACAAGGAAAGGTGTCACCCACGGCTTCATTTTAATAACTATCATTTCTCTTTTTCTATATACTAGGACTCAATGGGTCATAATTCGACAATTATGTCAAATACTGATTGTACCCTCTCGATAACCTACCTATTGACTAAAATTTCATGACTAGCTGTCCGTAATGACCCTACACTTTATATATATTCATTTTTATGGTTTTTAGATCTAGTCATAATGCGCGATTTTTGAACAGGGATATCTAGAATTATAATATAGAAATACGCATTTATAATAGAAATCATATAACATTGAAGCTCTTTTCCGACTGGATGTAAATATACCAACTTGTTAATTAATATATTAAGGGTTGTCAATTGAGAGATTCATCCTAAATATCCATATAAATGTAAGAAAACTTTTTCTTGTTTTACGGTATACGTCAGACCCTGGAAATGTCGTCTGCCTGATTTACGGACTGAGACTTGGCGTCGGCAGTTCGTGGGTCAATAAACACTAATCTGATGTCAGCTTATTTCCATTCGCTAGCTCACCTTCAGGTGTGCGACATACGATAACATCAACCCCACAATCTCCCACTCCCAAGTCCTGCACAACCCTGCCATTACTCCCAAGTCCTGCACAACCCTGCCATTACCAGCACATCACTTTGTGTCGACATTGTGCGCGGAATCAATGTCAAGGACCCATGGCGTGTTTGCAGACCTTTCACAGCATTTTCATTCTGCTCCAGGTCCCACTCGCCAACGGTGCGCTTCCCTAAACGGAGTATGTGTTGGGAGAGTGTAGAGGGGTTGAGATTCAGGGGCTCGGGGTGAGGGTGGTGGCCCGACGCGTGCCAAACCGCCGTGTTGTTTTTGATGAACCCGCACTGGCCCCGCGTTAAACGACTCGCCCGCCGACTCGCCCGGACCCCGGCCCCGGGCCCTGCTCGGTGGTGCGTGGCCGATAGTTGACACCTGTGCCCTTCTGGTAAATACCCATCAGCCGGCATTGTGTGCCACCCGCGGCCCCGCACCCCCTGCCCGCCTGCCCGGCGTACACCTGTCAACACCGGCCGCTCCACGAACCCGCTACACCCACCGTCACATCAACATATTTTTAGGCAAAAAAATATATTTAAGAGGTTTTCATCATATTTTGGTATATCAGGAACAAATGGTATGTTCATCATTGATGAATGACCTTGGAATTATGAAAAAACCCACAATTAAACGGTTTTGGTTATATATTCACTCTATGGGTCATTTTCTGTAACCCACTTGCACCCAGTCAACTTTCTATTTCTACTCCCAGTCTAAGATCCAGATATATCAAGCACCAATTGGTTACTGAGGTATTTCGGTCTCTAGAGATCGGTCATGGTCAGTTGGGCACGCCTCTAACGTACTGAGACACTGGCGCTCTGCACCTTTCTCATTGTCAAAGAGTTGGCATTCATATACTGAAGGGATAGTTTTTTTCAGTATGCTGAAAGTCTAGATAGATTCTAATAATTAAGTATCATAAAAAGTTGTCCAAAGCAACCCTGTATGAAAAATACCAAGCCTGTTCTGAGTACCCTACTTGGAAACTGAAAGTCGTCGACAAACAAACCATTGTGATAACAGCTAAGGCCACTCATAAATAAAACTTGTTTCTCATGACCGCGCGCGTCAGCAAAAACGTTTTTAGAAGATTTTTTGTTAATAAGATGAATCTTGATAGAAATCATGAAAGGTATGAGTACTTGGTATCAGATTAAAGCTCCCGATGTCAGGAATGTATTCAATTTGGTATGTGGTTAGCAAAAGTGATACTTTAAGTGTAACCAATTATATATATCTAGGTAGTGTAGGCCCCTGCATAAGTGGACACCCTCCGTTCTGGGCCAAAGTGTCTGCTTATGTGGGGTGTCTGATTACATGCAGTTTTCAGTCTGTCATTGGTTAGGCTATATAGAGGAAACCTATTCAAGTTTAGGGCCAGAGCTCGGATCCCATCAAGTTTGAATTGCATAGTAATTCACAAAGGGAAGCCATGTGGATTGTATAGCGATTCAAATGAGATGGGATCGAGCTCTGACCCTAAACTTGAATAGGTTTCTGAATTAATCTCACCGTTCACATTGACTAATGGGCTAACATTTGTGACATAATCTCCCATTGCATGTTTTTCCTAAATACTCAATGTCCATTGGATACATGTTCCCAATGCTAAGTCTATGGGGAAAAATACCAGGGGTAAGATAATGTAGTATATCATACCTTTATATAGGTGATACTATGGCATAGATACTATGGAGGAAACCTATGAAAGTTTGGGTTCAGAGCTTGTATCCCATCGAGTTTGAATTGCATAGGAATTAACAAGGCAAAGCTGCATGAATTATGTAGCAATTCAAATGGGATGGGATAGACCTCTAACCCTAAACCTGGTCTAACCTTTAGGACAAAATCACCCATTGAGTTTTTTTTTCTAAAAATTCAACGGGTGTTGGATACAAGTTCCTAATGTTAAGTCTATGGCGAAAAAATATCAGGGGGTGAGATAAACTTTTATAACGACACAGACACCCCAAAGATGCCTTTCTGACACCTACGGTAGCCTATGCAGGCCAGCAGACTGGTGTCTAGACAATTAGACACCAGGTAATACACATGATAAACTAAGAATCAAGATAATCTGGAGTGTTGCCCCCACACCACCCAGGCATATTTGATAAGGCGTCCCTCTGAAGTGACCGCTTACATTTTTGTACCGAAATAACTGTCCGCTAACACGGGGTGTCCACTTACATGGGGTGATTGATTACACAAGGTTATAATAAACATCTAATACAGAAACAATTACACACAGTAAAATAAGTAAGATATTAGGAACTTACAGTGAGTGTGCAAGATATGACCTAAATAAGTTTGTATGAAGTCAATTTTATAACACTTCAAAAGGTACTACAGCGGCGTATATCAAAATGTGAATGTTGCACTATGCAGCGTAGTGAAAGGGTAAGACAATATATATATAAATATGTATACCTGGTTTGGGGAAAAACACGTATTTGAGCATTTTATGCGGGAGTCTCTCGGGTGTCATTGTGACCCGTTTTAAGGGCCTTTTTGAAACGTTGCTCCTCTACTATTTCCATAATGTAAAAAGAACCACCTGATACGATTTGTACAAGGGCAATAATTACGGATCTGACCGGCTGTGGAGTGACTAGAGAGTGACGCTGGGGTTTACGGGATTTAAGGACTCGCCAGCATCTGGCGCGGAGTGGCCGCGGAAGGCGGCGGGCTGTGTGACGGGCGTCAAATGCTGCAGCTCTCAAGTAGACGGCAAACCCGGCACTTAATCCCGTCAGCGCTAATTAATGAGTCCGGGATTAGGCCAATTGGGGAGGTCAATGTTTGGTCGGCTGTTCACGTGTCTCCAGTCACGCTGACAGATATAGCACTAACCGTCTGTGAACCACATTCCTGTTAGCACATCAATCGATATTTAGCAAACAGGTCAATTTTATTAGCCTAAAAGGTAGGGGTTTAAGCTGATGTTGCGCATTAATGTGTAGAGAGTAAACTATGACGCAGGCATTACGCAGTGTATACGATAGTGGTTCATGGATGTTCAATGATAAATACAATGAACATGACTTTATCATATAATATCCACTGCTCTATCAGTGACAGCTGATAAGTCCCATGGTAAATCCTATAGAGGAAACTTATGAGAGTTTAGGGTCTGAGCTTGAATCCCATCGAGTTGGAATCACGTAGTAATTCACAAAGCGAAGCCGCGTGAATTAATTAGTGATTCAAACGAGATGGGATCGAGCTCTGATACTAAACTTGAATGGGTTTCTGAATCTATATCACCCTTAACATTGACTAATAGGCAATCATTTATGACATTATCCCCCATTGGATATTTTTCCTAAACATCTAATGGGCGTTAGATACGAGTTCCACATGTTAAGTCTATGGAGAAAAATACCAGGGGTGAGATAAAAAGACTCATCCCTATTAGTTTGTCCTATCGACCGAACATTGGGAACAAGCACTGAACGCCCATGGCGAATTATAAAAAAACCCAAAAAAAACAACAAACAAACTCAATGGGGGATGATGTCACGAATGTTAGGCAATGATTTACTGAGAGGTGTGAGATAAAATCCGAACCGCACTTGAATCATAACTACTGAATTTTGTTTGCTACATAGTCTCAAGGGGCTTTGCCTAGTGAGATTACTCCGCAACCAAAACTAATGGCAGATGTTCAGCAGCTACGGATCTCGATGCATTACTTTTTATCTCCATGAATAAACATGTTAGCCTTGAATACCATCCTGTAATAGTTTAACCATTTAATAGTCTAACCATATTACGGTAAGGAAGCCAGAAAAAGACTTATGAGTAAATATCTTTATTATAGGGCACAGAGTGATTGCTAGTTCCGCCATCATCCACCAGGAAATTGTAAGATAGTGCCACTGTAGTCGCTGTAGACAACAACTGTTATCAGTTGTCACAATCTATAGTTATGATTGAGACGAGGCTAAAATTCCCTCCATGGCAAGCCCCAAAAGTATTTTTGATAAAATCCATTGATAATTGGTCCCGCCACCTGGTGTTTTAGATGGCGTCGGGGGAGGGGGAGATGGCCGCCTCCATAGCACAATGGCTATGTGCCCTATACATCTGTGAACATCAGTCCTCTGCTTACTGACCTATGCTCAATATATACAAGATCGAGAGGCGGAAGGGGGTCAGATGTTAAAAAAAATTCTGCGTAAATGATGGATGTCCGAATGGTTTATTGACAAACAATAAGTTATTACCTCTCATATCATCTAGTCAGGTGACCCCCGCGGGGAGAGAAAGTGGGAGGGTTATCGCAGGTGTCCCCATCGTCCGTGTTAGG
This sequence comes from Alentia gelatinosa, assembly GCA_950022655.1. Lineage (NCBI taxonomy): Eukaryota > Metazoa > Annelida > Polychaeta > Phyllodocida > Polynoidae > Alentia > Alentia gelatinosa. The sequence goes on from OX465592.1 coordinate 37,030,969, forward strand.
CCCGGCGTCCACCTACTACGATATGGCTCCGATACGGTCTACGATGCACCTCCCGATAAAAAATCAAAATCGCGTCGGAAGGTCACCTAATATCGGGGCAGTTGACCACGTTTCTGCGATTAGACACCGATAAAAAACCCATACAATGGGTGGTGGATTGCATGTCTAGACATATGTCTACGATTTTACACCTTCCCGATATGACACCGATTTTGACATTTTGTATCGGTGCCATATCGGGAGGTCTACGATTCAATCGTAATAGGTGGACGCCGGGCCTTAAACTGCCCTCTAGTTATAGAGTGCAGAGATAGTTATACAAAATACCTCCCAGTACCAGCTGCTGGCGGTAACCTTCGAGAACCTCACACCTTCCGAGCACCGAGCACCCTCCGAGAATCCCACCCTCCGAGAACGCCACCCTCCGAGAACCCCACCCTCCGAGAACCCCACCCTCCGAGAACCCCACCCTCCGAGAACCCCACCCTCCGAGAACCCCACCCTCCGAGAACCCCACCCTCCGAGAACCCCACCCTCCGAGAACCCCACCCTCTGAGAAGACCATCATCTGAGAACCCCACCCTCCGAGAACCCCACCCTCTGAGAACCCAACCCTCCGAGAACCCAACCCTCCGAGAACCCCACCCTCCGAGAACCCCACCCTCCGAGAACCCCACCCTCCGAGAACCCCACCCTCTGAGAAGACCATCATCTGAGAACCCCACCCTCCGAGAACCCCACCCTCTGAGAACCCAACCCTCCGAGAACCCCACCCTCCGAGAACCCCACCCTCCGAGAACCCCACCCTCCGAGAACCCAACCCTCCGAGAACCCAACCCTCCGAGAACCCCACCCTCCGAGCTCCCAACCCTCCGAGAACCCCATCCTCTGAGAACCCCACCCTCTGAGAACCACCTCACACCCTCCAACCACCTCACACCCTCCAACCACCTCACACTCTCCAACCACCTCACACCCTCCAACCACCTCACACCCTCCAACCACCTCACACTCTCCAACCACCTCACACCCTCCAACCACCTCACACTCTCCAACCATCTCACACCCACCAACGACCTCACACCCTCCAACCACCTCACACTCTCCAACCACCTCACACCCTCCAACCACCTCACACCCTCCAACCACCTCACACCCTCCAACCACCTCACACCCTCCTACCACCTCACACCCTCCAACCACCTCACACTCTCCAACCATCTCACACCCACCAACGACCTCACACCCTCCAACCACCTCACACTCTCCAACCACCTCACAACCTCCAACCACCTCACACCCACCAACGACCTCACACCTTCCAACCACCTCACACCCACCAACCACCTCACACCCACCAACCACCTCACACTCTCCAACCACCTCACACCCTCCAACCACCTCACACCCTCCAACCACCTCACACCCTCCAACCACCTCACACCCACCAACCACCTCACAACCTCTAACCACCTCACACCCTCCAACCACCTCACACCCTCCGGGAACCTTGGAGGGGACCGGGCAACCAGCCTACATCATGACTACTTAACTATATGTACCTAGAAATTAGCGCCCAAACCAGGGTGGGGGAGGGCTACATATCCTTTAAATTAAACACTCAGCGAATAGATCATATATGAAGTCTTACAGTGACTGGTAGTATGCCCACTTTTTCATATAGAAATTAGTCATAACCATCACTGGAATCATATTGCCAAAAAAGTGCTTAAAAAACTTTCTAGAGGCATTTTTGAGTAAAATTTGGTAAGAAACATTTTTAGGTCAATTTTTGTGTGTAGATTTCGAAAAATAATTTTACCAAGCTGAAAAATCTATTTTTAGCCTTCTAACTGACATTCAACTAAAAACTCCCAAAACTATCATAACATGTATGAAGCCTATTCTTGGGGTTTAAGATGACTCTTAGTAGGCTGGGATTGAAAGGGACAAGCTGGAGATTACAAATTTGTTTGAAATACAATGTAATGTGTCCATGGTTACCATCAAATTATCATAGAAAAAGGCATAAATGTGTACTTTATCTTATGAATAAATGTATATCTCTATAAATGCATGATAACTATGTTTTCTGTGCCTGTTCAGCTATGAAATGTAGTAATTTAATGGTAAAATAATTTACTTTTTATAGATTTTTGGTTGCCATGGTAACCAAAGTGCCATGACAACCACAAAACTAGTGTAAGGTAATGTATCTCAGTGAGACCTTTAATTTGAACTACTACATGACCATGTAAATGAAATAATGAGGATTTTAGAACATATTCTTTGATCTTCTAATAGATATTGGCGGCCATTTTTCTTTTTTGTCAGTTAGAAGGCTAAAAATAGATTTTTCAGCTTGGTAAAATCATTTTTCGAAATCTACACCCAAAAATTGCCCTAAAAAGTTTCTTACCAAATTTTACTCAAAAATGCCCCTAGATCCCAAAATAGCTGGTTTTGATTCTAGTCTATCAGGAGAAAACTCATTTACAACACATTAATAGCAATGTCTTTTTATCCAAGTTAAATCAATGCCTTGAGTATACCTTTGATATTTAAAAACAAACTAATTTGTAAAATTTGTCAAAACTGCCTTTTTAATGAAGTTTCTCATGACGAATCACTTGACTTTGCTTATCAGCAACTACTCAATGAAGCACTGAAGGGCTAAAAAAAACATAGACATCAAATTAAGACTTTTCAACAGCCATAGCCCTCCTTCCTGTGCATGAGTTCACACGCAAAAAGTTTTCATCGACTTTAAATGATGAGAGCAGGAATGGGGGCGTGCCGCTTCCTGATTGGATCTTAGAAGCTATTGCCACCAGAGGGCGTTTCAGCATGCCCTTCATCAACGCCGCCTGGTGGCAGTGACATGTGCACGGCGTCTCCCTCTACCCGGCGCGTCTTGCCGCCTATTGTCTCCCATCGTGCAATGCGATCCGGAATTGAGTGCCCATCATGCCCTGCGTCGCGCGTCTCATCCCGCAGAAAATGATATTTATTCCGGGCGATAATAGAAGCAAAGAGCACTCTGTCCGACCAGCCGCTGCGTTCACATGGCGGGGCAGGCTAGGGGGCGCGCGCGCGGGTTCCACCCGTCCCCGCGCAAGGCCCGGGCGTCTAAATTATATACAATAAAACCCCCGGACATGCGGCGCCGTAATTCGTTTCGTGCGCTGGCGCGCTAACTCTCTTCCGGTGACGTTTATCTCTCATTGTCTCGCGCTGTCATTCGAGATGTGCGAACGTGCGCTGAATGACAATGGCGGCGGGCAGGGGACTGCCTCCCAATCTTCCATCAATTCCCTGCGCTTTCTTCTTCAAAACTTATGTCCTTTTCGGATTAGCGACGCATCTAGTTTTTCCCGCCAAAACTGCAATGTCGTCTGCCGCGCGCGCGGTTGTCGGATCGGGTTCTGGTCGGCAATTGATGAGCTGGGTCTGTCGAAGCCCCGGATGGTGTTTACGCCCCCTGGCGGACTGAATGTAGCCCGGGCTTGCATCTCCTCCTCTCCATGACGACCGCTGGGAGGTCTCTATCAGGGTCCGACAGTGTCGGCCTCTCGAAGCGACTGGCGGATATTGCGTTTCCCATTATAGTTATTTAATGAGCGACGGAAGGCATGTGGGACGCGCACCCACTACATTAATGTACCCCTCTCGCCGTGCGACAATGGGAACCCGACACGTGCTCGCCCGGGCCCGCGCGCCCGCCGATCGATTCGATACAAGTGCTTAGCTAATTTGTTTATCGTTCATTGTGTTTATCGGGCGCGGACGGAGGCGGGGCGGGGGCGGGGCGGAGGCCGGGTGGAGGGGTATCGACGCGCACGGCGGGCCGGGCTGAGTGGGCTGCACACACACACGGACCGGACGATAAAGCCGCCCTCTAATCGCGGGGTTCATTTACCAGAGGGCTCTCGGCGCGCCGTCAAATCAAAACACGGAGAGCAGACGACAACTTGACTGCGCGGCTGAATTATGCAACGCGCGGGTCGCGTGTGTGCGGCACATGGCGGACTCTCAACGCCGGGTTTAAATAAAGCATCGTTTAACGACAAATCACTTAGCTCGCTGCCCCACCCCCTCCCTCGCCGCTCACACACCCAACCGTGCTTTACCCACCTTATCCCCACCTCGCTGCAACCTCCCGCCCAGCCACTCACCGCCACGCGCACAAAACACCCGCGGGGCCAATCACACTTCGCTAGCCGCGCTCTGATTGGTCAATCTCAGAAGTTGGGTTAAAGGGGGGATGCAATGGTTGGTTCTGCCGGCCCTCGGCAGGAGGCGGGGTTGGCGTTGATGGGGTCGTGAAAAATGGCCTGGTGGTGTTATCCGGTAATTCGCGGCGTTCTAATCAACATATCGGGGAGTTAATCGGCTTTAATTACCGTCGTCCCGCCCCGAACTGCGCCAGTCAGCACGGGACGTCGGCGCCGCTGCCTGCTTCCCGCCTCCCACACGGCACCCGCGTTCTGCCGCGCTGAGACGCCTCTTAAATCTTAAGTCACACAGAGGCAGACGACATTTATCATCAACAGCTCTTAGAGACAACAGCCTGGACGCTGCTGGCAGGCGGCGATGACTGTGGTTACTACGCGGGATCTTTGTCCGGAGAAACGGCGCCACTCTCTACTGCAGACCTATTCTCGTCTGCGGCGGTGAAAATTGTCGTCTGGTCCGGGAGACGTTTCTCACCTTGGTGTTAAGTGGCGCGCTAAAAGCTGGAGGTCAACTGGGGTCAGCGGGACACTGTCCCTAAAAGGTTGACGAGTTGTCCGCTCTTAGATCAACCAAAGACTGCCTTCCCTGTTGGCCACACTTATATATGAACTGAGAAACTTGAGGATCTACTTGTGCGGTTTACCTTTTCACTCACCTCAGTTGTTGCGTAGGACATTGGACTGTATCTCGGACTTCAGTTGAGTTTTTAGAAACACGTCTATTTGTAGAGGTTAGTGTGAGGAGATGGCGTCAGTGATGTGTGACCGTCGCGCGGCCTCGCCCGCTCTCTCCGTCTGCTCGTCGCCGGGACCCCCCGACCTGACGGCGCCGCCCGCCCCGCTCTCCGACGACGGCGGCTCCTCCGCCTCCGACTCGGAGGACGACCGTCTCCTGGCGGCAGCGGAGGCCGGGCGCGGGACGATGCCGCTCCCAGCACCGCCGCCGTCTGCCTCCAAGGTCCTCTCCATTGATGATATACTCCGTCCACGCAGTGGCGGAAGCGGAACTGTTAATAGCAGCGGAAATCAGGCGGGAGGTGTGAGTAGTATACGACAACCGGCGTTTTACCCGGGACGCGGCGGAGCGGGCACGAGCGCGGGAAAGACAGACGTGAGGGAGGCGGTGATAAGAGACAGGTACGAGGGTCGCGTGGAGGTAGCGGCGCACACACTTACACAACACCTGTCCCACCTACCACCCCTGTCCCGCACCGCGCCCACGGAGACCCCGGGTGCCGGCAGACTCTCTCCCCGGCGCCCGTCCCCGCCCCGCACGCCGCCTCACCTGGGCGCCTCACAGGAGGACGCGCGGCGCTCACCTGACGACGCGGCGCGTCTCCACGCGGGCGTCGACGCGTCCCCGAGGCGGCCGCTGGCGTGCAGGCCGAGCGGGCGTCTGAGCGCGCCCCGCCCGGCCTCCCGCCCCACGCCGGGCGTCTCCCCGTGCGGGTCCGCGTCTCCCGCGTGCTCGCCGTGCCCGCCATTACACACTAACCTAGCACAGCCTCCTCACAGCCAGCCCGCGCCCGGCAAGGTGGACCGGGGCGTGTCGTCACCGGCGTCGTCCTCCGCGTCCTCCCCGTCCCACGCCCACCAGCACGTCGTCGCCGGCGCCGACTCCGTGTCGCCCGCCGCCTTCTACTCGCCGCTGCCGCACCCGACGGCCGCCTACCCGGCCGCCGCCGCGCCGCCGCCACCGCCGCACCCGCCCGGCGTGCCGGGGGTGTGTTTCCCCATGCCGCCCGCCGTCTCGCCGCTCGGCATCGTCGACCTGGCGGCCGGCGCCAACCCGTGGGCCTACTCGCAGACACTCATCAACCGCCACATCTTTGGTCTTAACGGTAAGCGGGCAAAACTTGACTCTAAATCCAATGTGTCCTTATAATGTTCATATATCTGTATCTGCACGTACGTTATATCTTTGGGGAAATCGTTATTGTATTGTATCACATATGACTATGACTTAGATAACTATAGTAGGACAATTCGGCCTTCTGGTCAATGCTATACCGTATTCCAGTGAAAACTCACCTTGTCCACTGCCGTCACGAGGCAGAAACAGAGACCGCTACTTGTAACTCGTAGATGAAATGAACATACGAAAAGATTACAGTCTTTCATGATAAGGATTCGGAAACTTCCAGTGATGCCAAAAGCAACGACTGCTTCTCATCATTTTCCTTTCTAATAGGCTTTCTTTATAGTCTTTCAAAATGTTTGGTCACAACTTTCTGAAAGAAATCATACCTTTTTACTTGGGTTAGGATAAGTTCCTGAAGGAAATGCTTCTTTAGCTTGTTATATGCAGATATAGGTCCTGGACCATCCATAGAGTACGGATGCAGTGAGGGGGGTTTGAAAGTTTTGAGAACATGCCTACTTTTATCTATTGCATAAAAGATGGGGAAGGGGGGAGTGGGGCTACTTTCTTTTAGAAATTATACGCGTGCGTTCTTCATGGATGACCCCTAGTCTGTTAAATGTCTGATGAGGTAAATTATCACTTCACTAAGACATAATTCGTGAGGACTTGATTTAACAAATTACCATTTAATATATCATACTCGAATATGATACTTTAACAGCAAACTAATGATAGTGTCTACTATTTCTTACTTACAATTGCGCCGGTTATTTATATGGACGTCATAAATACCTCTTACTGAACAGGATATGGACACTACACTTCGAACAACATGTCTGAAACGCTGATCAATTCTACTTATTACCCCTCTCCCAAACACTTTACACCAGTAAATGGAATTGAACAGTCCTCGCCTGTGAATCCCTCATCACCTTTCCAGTGTCCCTGCAGCCTTCAGCGTTTCATATCTATTTATCATACTCAACATCTATTTTCCACATTCTAACTGTATAGGACCAACAGGTATGAAAGGCTTGTACAAACGTGATAAGGGAGATAGGTCAAAGTACACTTTGGTACGCCACTTTGAATCTCAGGGAAATATGATAGAGCAGCTTTCATCAGATATGCGAACGTCACGGTATGAAAACCAACATTATCCCCTCAATGGTAATACAAGACTTCGGAGTGAGAAAGTTTCTTATCCAATGGCAGATTTTACTCTTCATTTGATAGGTCAGACGCAACATCCTCGACTGAGCCATGAGTATTGAGTCCTGTTCCTAGCGTCCTGCACAAAATGAGCACGAAACTACGAAAATAATGACCATTCTTTGCAATCGCAAATACTCATAACGCTACTTTCACCACCTATGCTCTTTTATTAGGTGTTGGAAAAGAATTTGATTTGATTGGGACACCCTGCAAGCTCATGGAAGATGGCAGGGGATTATGATGGCATATTAGATGTTGGGGCATGTAATGCGGCATACCAGATGACACTAAGAAGGAACTGCATCGAGATCCATAGCCACTGAATATGCCATGAGTTTTAGTTGCGGAATAATCTCACGAGGCAAAGCTGAGTGAGATTATGTAGCAAACCAAAACCCATGGAGAATTATTAGTGGCTCAGTGTGGTTCAGATTTTATCTCACACCCATCACTTACTAGAATTTGCGACAGCATCCCGCATTGAGTATTTCTTTACAATAACATATTTCCATAACTTCTTAGAATTGATAATTAACCTAAAAACTGAGAATCCCTGAACAGTTTTACTCTAGAATAGGTCTAAGTATAGAAAGCTTTAATTGCACCTTTGATAAATGAGATTATCTAAATTACGAATTATTTGAAAACCAATGTTTTGAATTTTCTCGACTTGTATATTTCTAGGGGGTGCGTTTTCACTTCACGCTTGGGGTAAGATCTCTCAGATTATCTTCACAAACATTCATTGACTGAAATTATCCCTATTTATCTTACCCTCTGCGTAAGCGCCTACATCATTAAAATTAAATGGTGGTGTAGTGTTATAGATGAGTCTCCTAGTGACATGATATCACCATTATGTCACTGGTATAAAACACCCTGATATCAGCGTAAGTGACAGACAAACATATATCACAGATTTGTTCACGCCTTGACATGATCCCACGAACCTTCTGGATATAATTGAGGCATGTCAAGCAAATGCTTTTATCATGTTCAAGAAGGCAAAACAAGAATTTTACGTGACGATGGTTATTCATGTTTATCTGAGTTCATCATGATATATATTCTACTCCTCGCTTTATATCTATATAGTATTTAAAATCTTGTTTGTCCCATAAGGTTAAAACATGCTCAAATTGAACTTTGATTCTAACAGACGGAGATGCTAGGATATTGTATAGATCCTAAATTTATGAATTAAGCACAGAATAATGAAACAAAATACACGAAATTAACAAGCTCACCACTGAAATTATCTTTCTTCGCTCTTGTTCTGCTGAAACATCAACACTATACATGTGTATATATGTACATTGACAAGCAACAAACTGTTATCAAATTCATGCAAACATGAGTCCAACTAGTGATCTCAAAGTATTTCTGACATGAGGCGAAATTCAATAGATGAGGGGATACAGAAATCTGGCTGGGACAGCAGGCTACATAGAATTGGCGCACCGGAACTGGTCAGTGGATAGCATACTCGCCTGTGAAGTGCTCGGGCTGTGCTGCTCTTTATGCTCATCCCACAGACTCCTTGTCGCTCGCTGTGATGAGACTTACACTGTTGCTTGGTGTAGAATACTGTCAGCCAACTAACATTTAAAACGGAATTACAAGCTGAAGGTCATCAGAAATCACGCCAAAACCGGCCTTGATCACTCTTAGGCCCGGCGTCCACCTACTACGATATGGCTCCGATATGGTCTACGATGCATCTCCCGATAAAAAATCGAAATCGCGTCGGAAGGTCACCTAATATCGGAGCAGTTGACCACGTCTCTGCGATTAGATACAACTGTTTAATACAATGATCTGTGTCCACCATACTAGGTGTCAACTATATTGGAACTTATTCGCATCTGATACCTGAAGTAGTATTACACATAATTGTTAACAAAGCTACAGAATGGCCGACACTGATATTTGGGCAATTAGGCCTTTACGTTCTAACCCTAATAAGGGTGCTCATTGTTCGTCGTCTGGACTTGAAGTAGGACATCTAGGAGGTCCACTTTTGGTCCTCACAAAGCTGTTGAGATGATTCTTAAACGTTGCAGGATGTTGGCTGAAGAATCTTGGGTAAAAGTACTTTCATTCGGACAGATCTATATACTGCAGCTTTATCTATTAACCTATCTACATACTCATGTATGGTCAAAGGGTGAAATATGTTCCTCTTTGAAGTCCCGTACTAAAAAGCTTTTTTTTCGTCTGGTCGCTATCAATCTCCGCGTGTATACAGCGCCTACTCAAACACGACCAGCACAAACACCCACTTCATTCTGAGCCGCAGTTCTATGACTGTATCGGCATACGCGCCCGGCAGGAAACGGACGTGATTCACAGCGTCCGCATTCTAAAGAAATAGATCCACTTCCGGTGCAAGACCCGGGGCACCGCGCGGACTCGTCCTGGGCCGATGTTAAAATCGCCCTGATTCGCCGAGCGTTTTCCAATTACGAGCGATATAAAGGAATAATGGCCAATCGATGAGCGCGTACCATCTGGCCGTCGGGGTTGGCAGCGCGCCCCGTAATGAACTGTAAAAATGTCACCCGTTGGGTCATCTTAGACTGAGCGATAATAGGAGAGGCGGGTGATTGATAGTAGGTGGACGAGAGGAAGAAGGATGAGGTGGCAGTGCGGGGCGCGGGTAGCGGGCAGGGGAAGGAGGGAGGGAATTGATCTGAACCCTGTATTAGAATTGTGAGGGGGAGCAGAATGAGATACTCAGTTAGCAGATGAGTGAGCAGTAATGAATGTCTCAAAGAGTGGTTCGATATAGTGAGTGGCTCAGTGTAGGGTGTAGTGAGTGATTCACTGCAGGGTTTATTGAGTGATTTACTGCAGGATTTAGTGAGTGGCTCAGGGCTCAGTGAATGGTTACTGAGTGGCTCAGTGAAGATGATCGAGTGATTCAGTGCATAGAGTAATTGGCTCTATGAGCGGTTTTATTGAATGGCTTGATTCAAGGTTTAGTGAGTGATTCAGTGCTAGGTTTAGTGAGTGGTTCAGTGACATATTTATCGAGGGATTCAGTGCATAGAGCATTGGCTCAGTGAGTGGTCTTAATTTAAGGTTCAGTGAGTGAGTCAGTGCCAGGTTTAGTAAGTGCCTGCTTAGTGAAAGATTCATTGACTTAGTAAAAGGTTAGTGTTAGCACATTAGTGAGGGGCCCAGTGAAAGTTTTAGTGAGTGATTCAATGCAAAGATTAGAGAATAGCTCAGTAAAAGATGCATTAAGTGATTCACAGTGGCCTGAATTAAAGTTAGTGACTGATTCACTGCAAGGTTTAGTGGGTGGCTTAATTCCCTGCTTAGTGAAGACTGGGTGTAAGCCTTGATAGTGGGCTCAAGGCTTATTGAGTGGTATAATGCATAGCTTAGTGAGTGGCTTAGTGCAAGTCTTAGGCTCCGAAGCGTGTGAGTGGCTCATTCTGCTCAATGTTGTGGTCAGTGTATTTTCGATTGGCTTAATATATTGGAGACTCAGTGGGCACCCAAATAGTTCAGTTTAGCAGCGGATATTTCATCCTCTTTCCATTCTGTACTTGTAATGATCAATATATGTTTCTCAAGGTAAATGACTAAATAAGTGTTACGCTGAAGGATTGCTTTTAAAGGAGATGGGAACTTCACCCCCTGCATGAGCAGATAATGGCTAGTTTCCTATGGCGTGTGTGTCAGTGTGGAGACTAGGGTGGAGGTGTGCGAGGGTGGGACATGTGCCCGGCGGAGGTCATGAAGGGCAGGCTCCCAATCGGCCTCTCTGACAGGCCTATTGAGGGCCCCCTACTCCGACCCGTATACGAGACGCATCGGGTGTCAGCGAAAGGCGGAACAAACTCCCCAAAAGGATGGGTATACTGCAATAAATGGTCTTTTACGTTAAGGAACTTTTAAATGTGAAGATCGTACTAGGTAGGATCAACCAATCATAAATTGAATGTAATTTACATGTACATGTATCTTTAATCCGCTGTCATTATATAGTTGCCTTAACCTTATTCTACTTTCATTATACTACTAAAGATCGGACACCGGGAGTCGTTGAATAATTTGGACGAACGAGATTTTATGGTCTTAAGATTTGTCTTAAGACGGTCTCGTTTTATAACCCTTGATTCTCGCCCTGCACGAGTCTTGTTCATGATGATACTATCGTCGAGAAACGTTGAATAAACTGTCGTGGGTTTGACTCATATTGTCTATATTCTCGTTGGCCTTCAGAAAAGGTTCTTGATGGACGACACCCCTGGGGTATCTTAGGTGAATTTAACTAACAAGAAAAACGATAATGTCAATTGTTTTAAAGGCTTTATTGCATTCGATTACATTAGAATCGTTCTTCCAGCAACAGCAAATGACAAATTGTGACAGAGCAGTGAGTATGAATATGTACAATGAGATTCGCTCTTTCGAGCTTCCTATCCTCAGTTAGTTGACTTTCGGGCATAATGCAACCTAGCTTCATTTAAAGCAAGAAAGACTAACAATGTAGAGAGACAATATTTGAAATATTTACTTAGATTCGTATATAGTTATAAGAGGACTTCCCTGCCCACTGGACGACACCAGTTATACAACGAGACTTGCCAAAGATCGTCTTTATCATCATCTTTCCTTCAATGTGTCGTTACCGTTCTCGTCTCGGTCGACACTAAATTATTCAATAAGCCCCTGCTCTTAAACTCACAATTAGATATGTATTTAACTACAGATATAGTGAAGGAAACATATCTCAATCTTCCCAGTTTAACGATTCTATTTTCAAAGCTTAATTCATATTTCTTTACGTTTATAAGGCTTCTTGTTTCATTCAAAATGTCCTTATGTATGTTTCCATCTCATTATCGCTTAATGATATGTTACAGGTAGCTCACTAGAAAATACATGAAGCATGTCTGTGCTGTATCATGGAAGGACTTTAATTATGAATGGGCACGTATTAAAAAACTAGAAGTCCAGATTCACCATGCCTATCAGGAGTAAAAGTTTTAAGCTAGCCTTTTTTTAGAGCACCTTTATAGATCTACATACATAAATTTAACCCCCAGTATATTGCAGACAAATCAATTGAGCATTTAGTCTACATCTTGGTACCGGGAATGTCGTTAATTGATAAACTTACTGAAGCCGACTCACGGACGAGGTAGCCCGGTCCTAGAATGGTGTTTACCTTCGTATTACCAGGGACGCCGGCGCTGTCTCACCCTTATGTTTCCCTGTCAACATTGAGCGCGCGGGACGCAGGATGTCCCCCGGTAATAATGCACCTTCGTATCAATAATTCATAGCGGCACTGGCTGTGTACACACTCAGTAAGTCCGCGCATGCGTTCTGCGCCCAGTTCCGGTCCCGGCCATCCACACCAAAACGCCCATTGCCGCAACTTAGCATTCCACATGGGACAATTCCCCAGCAATATTCACCGAATCCATTGGAATCTTCTCTTTTTATATTCTGCAGAACAATATTTTTTTCTAAAGGGAATCTGAAATGATTCATGTTGAAGGAAATCCATACCTGAAGTGTGAATACGGTTGGAGGCTAATTACAAATTAAGCATCTGTCAATGTATTTAGCCTGAAAATGAATGATTTCATTTTCTTCCCTAGCCATATTGATAGTCCTTGAGAAATGTCATTGATAAAATTGTTGAGTTAGTAATTAGAACAACAACATGGTATTGTCAAATATTTCAAAATAGAAATCTTGAAAATCTTTAGTACGTGTATGATAGAGGTCAATACACTCTAAACAAGCTTTCATTCACATTAATCAGTTTATCCATCTTTCACTCAGTCTGTTTATCTTTCTCGCATTGTAATTGAGACCTCCATAAGCCGCGCCAAAGTAAGCACTATGTGTGGCCATACAGGGCAATGATTCAATTAAAGTCGTACAGATACCGTTAGGTAATTGTCGTCTGCTTGGCTTTGTGTCAGGTAAATAGGGATTACGTTCCCGCCACAGTGCCTATAGTTTGCCTCCAAACACAGACCCTGTCCGACCGTCATAGTCTCCTAGCAGATCATGCCAACTGAGTGTGTGAATTAGCAATCGATCGATGGTTTGCATGGAGAGTTGGCTTTGCTGGACTGTCAATTCATTTGGTGAATACATAATCACAGGTTTTGCATGTGTATGATTTATAATACTTAGAGCAACTTTAGACATAAATACTGTATCATCACTATATTAGATTACCAGTACACATACATATATATATATACTTGTTTATTAAATGATCTTAAATATTTTTTCCTACTTGTTCATACCACAAACCACAAACCAAGTTCAAAGGGTCAATATCAGTTTTAGATTTCGCCTTATGATTCAGATAAGACATAAACATTCACCGTAACTAGTAATATATAAGTGATATCCTTACCACACTATTTGCAAGTTGGGCTTATTTTGCCAGGTGATTCTTATTGTAATAACTGTTGAGTGATACTGAATTTGTCTTATATATATTCACAGATATACAGCTTACACATAGAACTGTTTCGCGCATGCTTTAAGGTTAAACAAAGAAACTCTGTCTGGTGTGTCTAGCTCTAGTCAGTGGAGCTCGACATTACGATCCTATTCCCACTTAGTCGCTAAAAGGTCCGCGCGAAGTCTAAATTTTGTAACAGCTCAATAAAATGTCTGCCTCACCTCGCTTTGTCTGTAGGTGAGAAGTGATCTGGCTATACGGAGTGCACTATTTTAGACGGCTATGTCGCATGGTACGTGGTTATGCGCTGATTTCGACAAGAACTTTGCCGGTTTCACAGCGGAGGGCCATGTTATCGATCTGACGAAGGCCCGGCCTGCCTCGGGCCTTCTCAAAACCCATTCTCCATAGAATATAATTCAGAATTTGATACATTTTATCTAATGAATATATCGGGAAATGGTTTCCAATGATCAAATCTGAATTTCCTAACCCTCCTTCTACGGCAATCGTCATCATTTGCGTTTAGGATATGGCTATGTATGGAATATAGCTAAGTTGACGCGTATTATGATTTATAACATGCATACATGCATCTGTTCTCAATTGATGGGGAGGGGGGCAAATGTAATGATAGATTTGAAGACCGTTTCCTGTAGCTTTAATAGAACAAACGTCATTAATCGAGGTCGAGGGTGTCATCTATCGACAAAATTATATCCAATCAATTAGATCCGTTAGAATCAGGGCAATATTGTTAATGTGTTATAGGCTTGAGGAAAGATTGGTGGGGGCCCTACCTACTTTTATGAGTATCCAGAATGGCACGAATGTTTTTACTAAGTAGAAAATATATTTTCTTTCGTGTAAAGCTTACCATAATTGTGGAAAAATTCACACCATCGAGACTTTAGATGGTCTCGTTAAATGGCAGCATTACACGTTGTATGATTGTACCTCTGGGAATGAACAAATATTTATTCACATTGACGCTAACCGCTTTAAAATTGTTCTGAATATGTTTTTAATATTCCATCTGGTCATGGAAATCCATTCTTCATCTTCCTGAAAGACCTGCTACTTTGAACAGTCGTAGAAATGTCTTCATGTATCTTCACGAAAGGAATCTTATCGATGGAGACGTGTAAGGCCCGGCGTCCACCCACTACGATAGAATCGTAGACCTCCCGATACGGCACCGATACAAAATGTCAAAATCGGTGCCATATCGGGAAGGTGCAAAATCGTAGACATATGTCTAGACATGCCAATTCACCACGCGTTGTATGGGGTCTTTATCGGTGTCTAATCGCAGAAACGTGGTCAATTGCCCCGATATTAGGTGACCTTCCGACGCGATTTTGATTTTTTATCGGGAGGTGCATCGTAGACCATATCGGTGCCATATTGTAGTAGGTGGACGCCGGGCCTTAAGCAGCAGAACACATTCCTGACCATTTTACCCATTTCCAGTTAATATCAACGTCTATAGTACCCCCTTGAATTTACCACGTAGCTACAGCTCAAGAGCATAGGAATGCTATCAATACTATAATTACATAACCAGGTCAGTCGGAGAACTCAGATCTTTCCTCGCCCTTTCGTCGCAATTGAATATTCCCCTGTAAAAATATTTGTTGTTGCATTCTGGTGATTAACCTAATAAAGTACATGGTGTCTCTTAATTAGACATTGGAGTAATTATCTGTCGGTATTGCCTCTGAGAAGAGGCAGGTTAGACTAACAGAAGACAATAACTCATTGCCGCCACCCCTCTGTTGTCTCTCGTGCTCTGTCACTATTATTACCATCATCAACGACGCAATTTGTGTTTATAGATTTCATCATCCAATAATAGCTTTGTTTTCTCTGCGCGTTGGGAATTGATTCAGCAGGTTAAAGTGGCGAATTAAATTTGTTTTCTCTGTGCAGCCGGTGCAGGCACGATAGAAAGACATAAAAGAAATAAATCTCACTTTAATGCCTCTGGCTGGGCTGCGTTCACACGGGCCCGGGTGGCACGCAAGGCCTTCATTACGCATGCCCGTCTTTGTGTAAACCCTGCTCCCGATGAAACAGGGCGGCGTCGATCCGAATTTACCGCCCAGCCAGAGAACCGCGCCTCTTCACGTTGTTTTACAAGAACAATTAAATTGCATGAATGGTATTAATTACGACGATAATTTGAGTGTAATTGACGGGGAGAGAGAGGAGGGGGGAAGGCAGAGAAAGAGGCGTCTTAATCAATGGCGGCTTCCTCGTGAGGACGAGTGGCGCAGACGCCGTTATGCTCCACTGCACGGCTCGACGGAGGCTTCAAAGAATTTTCTTAGTACAAGACAAAAATGGACAAGAGGAAACCTTATCAGTCGAAACTTTCACCCCGGTGTTTCGGCATTGCAAGCTCTGTCGCTGCTCCTTTCATAAGCGGGAGGAGGAAAAAGAAAAATAAAGTAACTGCTCAAACAGTTCCCTCCTGGTGTTGCCCCTGGTGGTGGTGCTGCTGCTGTTGGGACTTTGGGGAGAGGGAGTTGGGGCGGGTTGGAGTGGTTGAGTTTATTGGAAAATTGATCTTTGGATATACAACGAGGAAAGCGCTTTTCTACACATTTACCCCGACATTAATGGAAAACAAAACCAGAGCGAGGCGTGCGCGGGGCGCCTCGAGCCACCCCCACCCACCTCCTGAGCTTCAGGTGTATTTGATGTGGAAAATAACTGCGCGCGCAGCCAACCGGAAGAGCGCGGCGCGCAAGCGTACATCAAAGAGAAGAGTAGAGACGCCGGGCCGGCTGTAAATCGAAATTACAAATATTAATTCGTTGGCAGTTCCCCTGTGCGCAGATGACGCGGGTTCGGCGCGATTTGAGCACATGAGTGATCAAACGCTTGTTTAGAAGCAGACGACTTTTCTGCGCTGTGTGTATCGACGGACGCGCGACCCGCGGGCCCCGCGCGGAGCAGATTGGGCGCCGCCAATCGGCGCGCACTTGGAGCCTCCCGCGGCTGTCGATTGGCGGCCGTACCGATTGATCGCCGCATCATTAGAGTGTTAATATGCTGGAGCCACTTCAAACACCGGAAGTATATGCCCTGCGTCCTTGTCAGACGCCTTTGCCGGCGCGTCCCGTGGTCCGGGGTGGTGTCTTAGTGAAGTGAACGGGCGCGCTGCCAAAATCCCATGTGACGGGGACCTGCGTCTTTGTAGTATATGACGTGCACTTATGACGTATATGCACGCGTGACGTCTGTATACCATGACGCTCCTATCTGAGTAGGATCACGAGCTAAAGCGTGTATGTACGTATACAGTTGCTTCGGCATTTTACTAATTCATTCTTCGTTGTTGAGCGATCATATAACCACTTCAATCCTAATCCTCAATCATATATCTACTTACTTCAAATGATTCCCTTATTACAGATTAGATTGCATTAATAGATTGCACATGTCCTCTTCCCCTTTCCCGACATTGTGTGTCTCAATTAATAACTCAGTCCACATTAAGAATATATTACCTCCCGGAATCTATTCTGCTGGAGACAATTCATAGCAGAACTGGTTCACGTCAAACAAAAGCTATTGTTCCTCATCATCAAACCTTACAAACCCGATAATAAACAAGAATTGCCAGACCCTGTAGGATTCTAGCATTTATAGCTATACCCTACAGAGATGAGGGTATTACCTGGAGATACATGGGAACCATTTTTTGTTCATATCTTTTCTATAATATAAGGAACCTAGGACGACCAGTATTACCAGGCAGACAAGTGCTCATTCACTTCTAGAATAACTCTAATTCACCTCTAGAAAGTAGAAAGACAAAATATATAACCGAAGCTCTGCTTGATTGAAGCAGTGGCACCTATGCCCAACTTTAGCGTGCTGCTAAACAAAACATGCATTTGTTCCTAAATATGATAAGAACAACGAGAATGAACAACACCAAGCAGCAAAACTTGGTATCGCACCAGATTTCCACCCCTTTAAGGGAAGCGTGAACCAATGAAAATCTAAGGAAGACGGTTCTTAAACTCTGTCGTCGAAGAACTAATATTGCTCTCTTCCGGTGTCTCAGAATATGTTGATCCTCTATAATTTCAGCACCAAAGCCTGTCGGGAGACGCGCCCGGAAGCCGGGTGTCGACCGGAAGCCGCGGCAGGCCTACTCCTCTAAACAACTGGAACAGCTGGAGACGGAGTTCAAGGTCAGTACTGTTAAGACCAATTTACCATTGCATTCTCTTATTGGCTGTTGAGTTTCGAACTGGCGTACATGGTGTATGTATGTTAGACATCCTACTTGACTTTGCATACTGGAGTTGGGATTGCGTTTAAACTGGACAACCGATTTGAAAACCTGTAATTAAAAGAGGAAAATATAATATGTATATCAACTACATGTATTTACTACGACAGGTTCCACAATAGACATTGGTTATTTGCCTAAATATGTAGGCATCTTTATATTTATTTGTGGAGAAAAACAGGACACGGGTTAGAAATCCTGAACCAAAAAACCACGACGAGCTGGCAATTTCTCTTCACAATAAAACGATTGCGTCGTCGACAACATGACAAACAAAAATAGACCAACAAACATAACCAGAAAACGGCAAGAACCTGTCCAGCGTGAACTGAGGCGAATGGGAGGTGT
The DNA here is from genome assembly GCA_950022655.1 of Alentia gelatinosa. NCBI lineage: Eukaryota > Metazoa > Annelida > Polychaeta > Phyllodocida > Polynoidae > Alentia > Alentia gelatinosa. The sequence goes on from OX465592.1 coordinate 37,049,394, forward strand.
TATGTTAAAATCGGAGATCGTTATCATCGATTAAACAATCTGTTCACTTTGACGGCATGTTAAATCACTACTTTCTTTGGTGGTTCTGTCTGGAACGAGCCCAGTAAAAGCTTTAAGGAAACCTTTTTTATGTTTTTCACACACATCATAACCGTAAGGTAAAAACGTGTGGTATTTTCTGATTTTGCGTTACAGGCGGGAATAGGTTGTAGATAAGATTTTAGGTTTGGTCAGGTTTTCAAATGTGATAAATTTACCATTGAATATGCAATTCTTTCTAGATAAACGAAGACAGCGATACTTAGATTATCCACACAAATAACAGGGAAATAAGTAAAACACACATATATACATAGAGTACCGCCTCTCATCATTTAGCACTGGTTTTTACCTATTAATAGCGAAGTTTCCCACCACACTGTCCACAAAATGCACCAACACCTCTCTAGAACAGACACCCTGACACACCCTGTTCCCATACTTACTACCCTCTTGACACACTGAATCCACCCTCACACTCCCTGTTCACATACCTACCACCCTCATAGCACAATTAACCAACCACCACCTCTCTACAACTGACACCCTCACATACCCTGTTCACATACCTACCACCCTCATAGCACAATTAACCCACCACCACCTCCCTACAACTGACACCCTCACACTCCCTGTTCACATACCTACCACCCTCATAGCACAGTTAACCCACCACCACCTCCCTACAACTGACACCCTCACACACCCTGTTCACATACCTACCACCCTCATAGCACAGTTAACCCACCACCACCTCTCTACAACTGACACCCTCACATACCCTGTTCACATACCTACCACCCTCATAGCACAGTTAACCCACCACCACCTCCCTACAACTGACACCCTCACACACCCTGTTCACATACCTACCATCCTCGTAGCACAGTTAACCCACCCCTACCTCCCTACAACTGACACCCTCACACTCCCTGTTCACATACCTACCACCCTCATAGCACAATTAACCAACCACCACCTCTCTACAACTGACACCCTCACATACCCTGTTCACATACCTACCACCCTCATAGCACAATTAACCCACCACCACCTCCCTACAACTGACACCCTCACACTCCCTGTTCACATACCTACCACCCTCATAGCACAGTTAACCCACCACCACCTCCCTACAACTGACACCCTCACACACCCTGTTCACATACCTACCACCCTCATAGCACAGTTAACCCACCACCACCTCCCTACAACTGACACCCTCACATACCCTGTTCACATACCTACCACCCTCATAGCACAGTTAACCCACCACCACCTCCCTACAACTGACACCCTCACACACCCTGTTCACATACCTACCATCCTCGTAGCACAGTTAACCCACCCCTACCTCCCTACAACTGACACCCTCACACACCCTGTTCACATACCTACCACCCTCATAGCACAGTTAACCCACCACCACCTCCCTACAACTGACACCCTCACATACCCTGTTCACATACCTACCACCCTCATAGCACAGTCAACCCACCACCACCTCCCTACAACTGACACCCTCACACACCCTGTTCATATACCTACCACCCTCATAGCACAATTAACCAACCACCACCTCTCTACAACTGACACCCTCACACACCCTGTTCACATACCTACCACCCTCATAGCACACACCCACCACAACCTCCCTACAACTGACACCCTCACACACCCTGTTAACATACCTAACACTTGCATGGGGCATGTATCCCACCATCACATCCCACCCACCAATCGCCTAGTACACATAACCTCCAATCAAATGCCTTCCCCTCATTGGACGACCATCCACCAACTACATATGCCTTACAATGTCCCTACAAACTATAGACTTTTGCACATCAATCATATGCTACACCGAAGGTTAATACAATCACCTACATGTTTTTCACATTGCACATTAAAGAAACCGACCATATAATACCTGCTTACCACAGAACATTCTACCATATGCCATAACTGACCCCTCCAAATCCCCACCACCGCCACACATTCACACTGTACACTTATCTCACGGATACTACATATGCACTACCACCTACCTTGATCCATCCATCATCCGATCACCACATCCTGCCTTACAATACACAACTTTCCTGATTCGCCATAATTTGCTGGTCCTGCTATCAGGTTCATAAATTTACCATTGACCCCACCTCCACCCGCCCACCTATTACGACATGCGCCTACCGCCTCCCACCACCCATAACGCGTGTTGTTTGACGACGATCTGTCCCCACACACCGCCCCTTACCACCCGTCCACAATGACGCCTCCTGTAGCACCTCCCGCATACGTAGACTGGTCAATAACTTTATAACGTACGTCACGCACATGGCCTGGGCACCCGCCACCACTTCTTTCGCTCCCCTATCTACGTCTTTTCGTGGTGGTCGCCACCTGGTGAGGATAAAGAACATTACCGCCGTAACGATCCCGCTGAGTAGAGACGCTGGTCGTTGTTTGGACCAGCGACAACAAAAGAAAACTGCGTCTGCTTTTGATGTGCGGCCCACGCCTGTCACTTAGTATCGTCTTGATGAAGAGGACCTCGACGATCTTAATGTGTCTTTTGTACGTCAGGGGGCAGCTTTCGTCACGTGACCTATTCCCTAACGTCCATTTAAGACAGTAGGGTCGGGTCGTTCGCGCGTGCGCGTCTGGATCATTAGAAGACACTTCCGGTTCTTTGAAGTGGGTCCGTTCCAAGTTAGCAGACGACAATCACGTGGTTCTTACCCCGCCCGCCAGGTGGCGACACAACCGCTCCTAGCGCCCTCTCGTCATGTCACGCGAGATTCCGCTATCGGTCAGCTGATACGTCACATGATTACAGAACAAAGCGCGGCAAAAACCAATTGGCAGTTGTTGTAGATTCAGATCGTCTGCTTGCGGTAGTCAATACGAGATTGGGTACTTCCAGAGTAGCAGATGGTTCCTCTTGATGGCCCAGACGACAATTTACATGTAACAATTAATTTTCGCGCCAGTTTCCTGTGCGCGGAATTGTATTTTCTATGAGAACGCAATTGCGCATGAATCATAGTATACATATAGGTAATAGCTTTTAGAAAGGAAATCTTAGATTTCAAAGTACACTTTGATGTGGGATGTTTTTCCTCTCCTTTTATCACCTCGTGAATACTGCAGATTTCTTTATCGAAGGCTTCAGAAATGAGTAACAGTGTGAACCGTATTCATCAGAGAAACACTAGAAACTAATCTTATTTCATTCATTCAATACAATCACAACCATAACGCCTGGGACGGGGCGGGATATCTAGATCCCCATTCGAAAACCTTTACCTATAAGAAAAGTGTACAATGTCCCATCGAGACAGAAGTGACAAAGGCAGTTGTATGGTGTCTTATCAGATCAAAGGGACCGCACAGTGTTGGGTGGTTTTACCCGCCGGCTGTTTTTACACACAGTGTGCACTTTCATCTCTTCTAATGCTCCTTGTTTCATGTAAATCCCACAGAACGACAAGTACCTGAGTGTCAGCAAACGTATGGACCTCTCTCAGTCGCTGGGGCTGACTGAGACGCAAATCAAAACCTGGTTTCAGAACAGGAGGTAAGAAAAACTATTCATTTATCACTTACTGCTTTCTCACGCCATAACCATCAACAGGTAAACGTTACATGCTTGTAAGCTAAATGGAGGATCAGCATTGATCAACTGCTTATGTGCAGCATAATGCCTCAAGAGATTATTGATAATATTTCACTTTTCAAGTCGAGAAATGTGTTAGGTCCCATAGAACTTGCACAAGTTAGATAAAAAAAAATAGATAGAGAAAACAACAACACAAACAAGGATCCCTATCCTAAAAATTAGAAATATAAGTTAGATATTTGATTTACATAAAAAGGATGAATTCCATCAATTAGCGTTCTGAATATGAAACAGCGGCATCCTGTCATTTCTGGGTTTATGGTAACTGCAGTGAGTGTTTTGGTTCTTCTGCCTGTAGTTGGTGGCCGTGTCAGGGTGATTGGGATATCATGAATATATACCTTTGGTCGAGCATCTATAATATACTACCCGGTGCAGTGTAAATAATGTTCGGGCTCACTGAGACGTAGGGAATGAGCTATGAATTGATGACCGAATAAGCGCATAAAATGCCGTATTTTTTTCGTGTAGATTGAAAAGCTTAGTGACTAAGCTGGAGGGATGCCGTTCTTGGCCTTGTGTAACATAAACAATGTTCTCCTGCATCGGGACGTATTTTATGTAATACAAAAGACCTCAAACGGCCATCCCTACGGGCTCAGTAACCAGATTTCCAGTAATTACACCAATTTTTGCAGGTATTCTGCGACAGTAGTTACTCTGGGTTGGTTGCTATAGTAAATCATTGAAGGAATATGTGATATATACTTTCCAATCTACAACTAAGTGGTTGTAATGAGTGATAAAAGTTGGCAAATTAAGTAAACTAATCTTTATTTCCTATGCCATAGTACCCTTTACACTATAGAGTAAAGGGGAAAGTGGCGCTGGAGGGTAACCACAGGTCTGCATAATACGATACAGAGTGAAATTGAAGCAGTAGGATAAAAGGCTGATGGCTAGAGTTGACTCAGTTGTCAAGATAATATGTTAATGGCCAGACTTAACTGAGGTACCAAGATATGTTCAGTGCCAGTTGCTTGAGGAGAATTGCTGTTTGTGCTTATGGTGGTGTGGGAAAGAGTCTCTATAGGAGACATAACTGAATCTTATTGTCGAAGTGAATTAATGCTAGTAAGGCATTCAAATTATGATGTCACCCAAGGAGAAGGAGACTAACGAGAACAGATAGAATATTCCTGAAAATCAAATATTGAATGACTGATAAATATATGGAGAATCAGCAGTGTAGTAGATTGGAAAAATGGTGGCAATCTAGAATAGGAAGACCTGAAGGTTGTAGTCCAGTAAGGGGTAGAGGTATACCAGGTAACCATGTAATTATAAAGTTAAAATATAAAAAAAAGGAGCAAGACGAAAGATGTGTGTAAGAGACTGCTACAAGTGTACAGTCAGATAGATAAAAAAGAAATAAAAAAATATCCTCCCTGTTCAAACCCTCCCTTCCTCTTCTCACTGCGTCCTATCTACATCGTTTTCTCTGCCTCTCATATCCTGACACCCACCTTAATCTGTCTTCATCCCTCTCCAATTCCGCGCATGCCTCCTGCGTGGCGGTGCCTATGCGCATGCGCCGGCTATGGACATGCGCAGTGTGACATATGATAAGACACCTGCATGTCAGACAGCGTCTCCTTTGTGACAACAATAAAGGTGGAATCTCTGCTGGCGGCGCATTCTTGTGGCACTGGCCTTTGTCATAAAGGGTGTTTTAGACATCCAGAAGACCTTTACTCCTCTGAATAACCGCCTTTGTAAAAAACCTTCGTGATACACATCCTCAAAGGCTATTGTCTTTACAAAAACCAAACTACACACAAAACGCACTGCCGGGATTGTTGGGATCTCAGCGGTTAAAGGTGTCTTTGTTATGACAGTGACATTTTTTATGACAAACCAAGATAAATGTTTGTTTCTTCTTGTTTCATAGACCTTTCATATCTTCTGTTGTAAGTTGATGAACCTTTCACATTTAGCAGTTTCCATTCGACTGGAATTTGAGATAGTGCTCTAAGCGTCGTCTAAAGGTTACATACTCACATTGAATAAAGGGTATTAAGAGAATTTATGTACGAGTGAAGCGAAGCATAAAATGAATAGATCTACTTCTCTGTGTATCAACGACAGAGTATGTCATTTGGTTTGGACTTTATCAGCAGTTTAATCACTTATTGATAGTCATTGGTCTATGACTCTAACTAGCACAATACTCCAAAGGGTTTGATTTCTTCACTTAACTACCAGAGATATTATCTATGATGGATTGAAGCATCAGATGTACGTTAATTAGCAGTATACAAAAACAGGGTTACTGTGTCTGTACTTGATAATAACACGGTAAAATTGACGATCGTCAATTTTGTCAAGTATTTATCACGTACATATACAGTATGCCTGTTTATATATTATTATGTACCGTAAAATTGTCGTTCTTTTACCTTCGCTTTTGGAAGAGTGGGCAGTATACGTAGGACATACGCCCAGAGGTGTATTATAATGTGCCATACCTCGTTAATGTTACAACCCAGATCTCTCCGCCTATGTATCCTACAATTGATATACAGGTTACACTTGCATTGCGGGATGTTTCCTGTATTTCAGAATACTTATAGACAACTGTCACTTTACAGATAATACGTTTTATACTCTTTCATATATTGTTGTTTATACAAAAGAATTCTGCTTTAAAAAGTGTTCAATAAACTCTTTGAAATACAAATTTAAGGCAAGAAATTGATTCATAAATTGAACTGCTGTATTATATCTAATTCATATTGTTTTCTTCTTTTTCGCTCAGGACGAAGTGGAAGAAGCAGATGACTGCCCGCATGAAAATGGCCCAGAGACAAGGGTTGTGGCCCGCCCCCTACTGGGCCTCACCCTACGCCACCTTCCCCGCACCCTATCTACCCACGTCACAGCTGACGTCACAAATCACGCCGCCCATGACGTCACAGAATACGCCATCCTACTCGGGAATGCCATTTGGTGTTCAATAGGAATAGAATGATCCATAAAATGAGAATTGTAAATTAAATTTTCAAAGTCATCACACATATAACATGTATTCGTGAATTGATTTGAAATGTATGCTATGACGGTTGTCTATCTTTTACACAGAACATGTTAGGATATTTATTACCATCTTATACAATTTGAATATATATAATGGTATAAGCAGTTAAAAAAAGAAGTCAGGACATGATTTATTTGATATATACAAAATTACGAGTAGATCTGACGAATACATTAATGCATTCCACATTTTGCTGTAAATCAGCTATCGATAACCCAGAGGCATTTTTATGTATGCTTTGAAAATAACACTGCGTCTACCACCTGACCTTATACATTAGGCAGAAATTAACTTTATATTTTTACAAACAGTAGATAATTTTTTATGCAATGTATTGGGGCGATACAATGTAAACAAACTTCAAGTAGACACTGTCAGGGACAAGAATTAATATATGTCATCCTAGAAAGATTTAAAGAGATTATAGTTATGACTGTTTGAGCCCATGCTAAGTCCCTCCTACTTCCCATCGATTATATTGTTGACATTGCTCCCATGAGGGATTATTTTCTGGACTTATCTATTGATGGAAAAGTGTTGTGTCCCTGAACAGTCAAAGCTCCAAAATGAAATAAAAGATCTCTTTTTGCTGATTGTGGTAACTGGTAACGGTTTGTATAGACCTTTGTTAACTAATGAAACTCGTAAAAATATTGTAAATAGACAAACCTGTGTGTAATTTATTGGTGGGTCAAGTGAGAACGGCACTGTACATATAAGGCGGCTGTTAGATTCAGAGTTACGTTTTAGTGCTTGTCATAGATAATGAGGACTTATTGTGATACCTACTGATTACAATATATGGATTGTGTCTGCGAATAAAACCAAGGCGGTTGAAATATTTAGCTTATTGTTGTCTATTCTTTGTTTAGACCAAATATCCTCTTTTGAATATACATAAAGCATGGATGTCAGCAGCCTTTGAAAAACGTCCCTGAAGCCTTTCGCGCCCAGCCCCCACTCATACCATTCAGAAACTGTTGAGCCTTAGCATTATGTTTATAAGACTAATATGTTTTATAGAAAAAATAGAGAACAAATTATATATATATTTTACAAGGTTTATTCACTATTTCTGTTCTACAGATCTTCCAAAGGTTACTGTTTCCAGACTTACATCGTAATAAACACTACTTAATTTGGGAGCTAGAAAGGTTTAGGTTAAGACAGAAAGTGAAACAGGATAGCAGAGGTAGGATGGACTAATGAAACGAGTAAGTGAGTTGATATGAAAAAGTAATCACATTATCACTATTAGATTAGTGAATCGGCCAACTATACATAACATAGCAATAGTTTCAGAGCAGTATCATAATGATATCCAGTGGAACAGGCCAATGTCAAAGTCTGACTTACTACCAAGAAAAAAGTCAGCAATTTTTCAGTTTGCCCCCCCCCCCCCCCCCACACACTTTCAAAATGTTCTGCTGGCGTCATGTCTACAGCAACTACCCGCTGGTGTGAGGCGTGTCGGCCTGAGTCTATAGCTATCCCGGGTGTGCTTTTAAGATTGATATTTTCCACGGATTTTTCCCAACATCCATTAAAAGAATTAAAACCTGTCAATCCATCAACTTACCTACCCAAACCACCTGACTGACCTCTCCACCCACCTCCCTACCTCCCTACTCTCCAACCTCACGACCTCCCTACCTCCTGGGACCTGTTTCAGTAGGTTTGTGACATTAGGCCTAGACAGACATCAACAGCGGCACTAACAGTGCAAGCAACAGTGGAAAAAGTCTAGCAAATATCAGAGGGTCAGAGGTGCCAATCTTCTTCATATTTGGAATGATTATAGGTTCTATGTATCCCCTACCCGTGTTGAAGTGTCATCACTTAATTCCTACGGGAAGTTAGTGAAATTCCACTGTCATTGATTGCAGTCTTATGATCTGTCTGTATGCTGTCACAGACGCCATCTAGACATGTCACAAAACTACTGAAACAGGTCCCTGATCTCCCGAACTCCCCACATCCTCCTAACCTTCCGACCTCCGTACCTCCCGACCTCCCAATCGTCAGACCTCCCTGCCTTCCTACCTGTTGACCTCCTAACCTCCCGACTACCTTACCTACTGACCTCACGACCTCCCTACCTTCCTACCTGTTGACCTCCGTACCTCCCGGCTACCTTACCTACTGACCTCAAGACCTCCCTACCTTCCTACCTGTTGACCTCCGTACCTCCCGCCTACCTTACCTACTGACCTCAAGACCTTCCTACCTTCCTACCTGTTGACCTCCGTACCTCCCGACTACCTTACCTACTGACCTCAAGACCTCCCTGCCTTCCTACCTGTTGACCTCCGTACCTCCCGACTACCTTACCTACTGACCTCAAGACCTCCCTACCTTCCTACCTGTTGACCTCCGTACCTCCCGGCTACCTTACCTACTGACCTCAAGACCTCCCTACCTTCCTACCTGTTGACCTCCTAACCTCCCGACTACCTTACCTACTGACCTCAAGACCTCCCTACCTTCCTACCTGTTGACCTCCGTACCTCCCGACTACCTTACCTACTGACCTCACGACCTCCCTACCTTCCTACCTGTTGACCTCCGTACCTCCCGACTACCTTACCTACTGACCTCAAGACCTCCCTGCCTTCCTACCTGTTGACCTCCGTACCTCCCGACTAACTGCCTTACCTATCTGTTGACCTCCGTACCTCCCGACTACCTTACCTACTGACCTCACGACCTCCCTACCTTCCTACCTGTTGACCTCCGTACCTCCCGACTACCTTACCTACTGACCTCCCGACCTCCCGACCTCCCTACCTGTTGACCTCCTAACCTCCCGACTACCTTACCTACTGACCTCACGACCTCCCTACCTTCCTACCTGTTGACCTCCGTACCTCCCGACTACCTTACCTACTGACCTCCCGACCTCCCGACCTCCCTACCTGTTGACCTCCTAACCTCCCGACTACCTTACTTACTGACCTCAAGACCTCCCTACCTTCCTACCTGTTGACCTCCGTACCTCCCGACTACCTTACCTACTGACCTCCCGACCTTCCTACCTCCTACCTGTCTCCGGCCTCCCTACATCTGACCTCCCGACCTCCCTACCTCATAATCTCTTGACCTCCCGACCTCCATGCCTCCAAACCTACGTACTATCTAAACCGACCTCCCCATCCATCCATCCACTTGCCAACCCATCAAATTTTCTATCCATCAATATGTGCATCAACCTGCCTACCCATAAATCTGCGAACCCATCAACCTGCCTACTCACCAACTTGCCTTCCCATCAACAAGCCCACCCATCAATCTAATTGCAAATTGCTTATCCATCAAACTACCGACCCATCAACCTGCGTACCCATCAATCTTCCCACTCATCAACCTGCCTCCCCACCTTTCAACCTACCGACCCATCAATCTGTCCACCTACCAACCTGCCTACCTACTAGCGTGTATTCCCATTAACCTGCCTCCCAATCAACCTGCTTACCCATCAACCTGCCACCCCATCAGCCTCGCCACCCACTAACATAGACACTGATATGCCCACCCATCAATATCTAAGTATTACCAACCCATGAGTGTCACGTATTTTGTCTTGTTGGTGGTTGGTGATTGTGACTTTGATACATGGTAATAAAATCCATGCAAAACCAAATATCCTTGTCATGGGCATTGCTGTAACGATTATCTATAGGAAGGCTGATTAGATCTTCTAAACACTTCCTTAGCTTAAACACTTTCTATCTAAACACTTCATAATGCTAAGCACATTTAGCTAAAACACTTACCAAAGGTGAAGACTTTGTATTTAAACACTTCCTAATGTTAAAGACTTTATATTTAAATTGTTTTAGGTAAGAATAGCAAAACCATCCGACTGATCTAAGTAGTGATAGGCTTTTTATTAGAACCGACGTTTCGTCCATTACATGGACTTTATCAAGGTTTATATTTAAATACTTCCAAATCTTAAACACTATGAAACTAAACACTTGTCAAACCTAATCACTATGAAACTAAGCACTTTAAACAATTAGACATTCTCACGTTAAAATGATAATGTATTTTGTCCTGCATTGGCGCTGGTCCGTTTATGCCGGATATTCATTTGCTCTTTGTCATTATTCGTTCCTTATTTCGTAGTCCCAATACAAAGCTAATTACAATCTGAGTACATGATAACACCAGCTGAACTAAACTTTTGATTATAAAAGGTGATTGGATAAGGTGAAGCCTAAATGAAGTTATATGGTGAAATGTAAGGATAATCATATGGATATGGTAATCGGTTGGAATTCAACCCTTTAACATATATGCTCAGACATAGTTTTGAAATATTCTAATGTAGGAATATTTCTGGTCACTGGTGGAGGAACGTTCTATTCATTTGCTCCACTACATAAATTTGAGAAGGCTGTACAGTTTGATTTAAAAGCAATAACTCGGGCTCTAGTTGAAGCATCCCCTGGAGTATATACAATGGACCGTCTGATCGTTCATACCCGAAGTTGTGCAGGTGAAATTTCTTCCTATCCTCTAACAGAGGTAATCTAGCTTCACTTTATTTGTTTGTAGATAATCTCTTTTCTGCTAAGGCAAATTATTTTGTATTATTGTTGGTTTGTGATAAATTGAATACCAGTTGTTTTTTTAAATTGTTTTTTTTAATTATGTCATAGATCCAAACATTATTGTTTGTTGTTTGTTTGTATAGTTTTATGTCTCGGTAGGCTAGTTACGTCTTTTGGAGACTGATCCAAACATTACATTTGGTTTTCGATCCAGCCCCAATCACAACAAGAATATGTCAATATAAAAGTGTTACAATCAAATTCAGGTTGAGAGAGTTATGAATTAAATTAAGTAACAGTACCATTGAGATTAATTCATGAGTAGTGGGTGATGGGAGATAAGATGAATGGATATAGAATGAGCTTATGGATATTTTCAGCCCAAATGGTAGGTAAGGTGAATTATTATGACAATCATTGCAGATTAATTAGTGAAATGTGGTTCAAGTCAATTTTACTTTGATGATACGGCAAAGTTCATTACATTTATCGCAAATTAGCAATATTGCTATTTTCATTGCGCATTTAGGATTCATATTGCAGAATCGAAAGGCCTATAACCAGGAACATGTGGAGTCAAAATTTATATAGAACTTCCTGTATATGACCCCCCCCCCCCCCCCTCCCCACTCACTCCATGTAACCCTACAACTCCCCCTGCTGTTCTGGTTTAGCTTATTATTAATTAATGATGATATGTAATAATCGTATTAATATGCTATTATGAAGTCATACATATCTAGTATAAGTATTAACAAAGTAAGGACGGTTGAATAAAGCTAGAGGATAATACGTTTACTATTAAATATAGTTACTTTGTGTAAATATACTAAACATCGGTGATTTATGATTAACTGAGCTATTGTATCAAGATTAGATGAATGGATATTAATATGATAATAACACAGTGGACGTTTTATCTTCCGTGTTCTTAATTACTATGCGTTGCAACGTATGCCAAGGATGCCAACGTATGCAAAGGATGCCAATAGCAGAATTACGTAAGTTATCATTAATATGAATAAATTATGATGATTAGTCTTTAATTCATATAGATAATCATGGAAAGGTAGAGGCAACCTAGCGCAGTGTGTTTGGCTGGCTACCAGAATCTATTTACTTCCAGCTATCTACTTAAGGGATCATAAGAATTGTTCAATAAATGTTAATTAATTAATCAGTGTATACAAATTTCATTAACAAGCAATCCTACGTGTCTTTGTAACAAGGAGGAGGTCTCAAGAGTGAATTCTTTCAATAAACTTTAATGAGGATAATTCCAAAACGTCACACAAGTGGTTACATGATATTCAGCATGGCATCATGGGTAATAATTAAATAATCTAGCAAATTGGTAATGTTCCAGTATAGTCTCAAGTCAAGAAAAGTTCATAGATGAAGTCAATCACATGTCATATCAACGTTCTAGTCATTTGACAAATATCAAAGAATGATGAGAGGTTACTCTTCTACTCGGGGAGCAGAGGAATGCACGTCTGTTCACCTCGGGCTGTACTCAGAGACTCCCGATCTGCACACCACGGACTCAGCTCACTAATTAGCCTGGAAGCCTGGCCTAATCACACTATACGGCATATAGCCTATGATACATGGGCGCCGCCATGACGCCCCCCGAGAAGGTGTTCTTCACTAATGGAGGTGAAAAAGTAGGTGTTCTTCACTAAAGGAGGTGGAAAAGAAGTGAGTGATAATTGGGAAATGTCACAACTTTAGCCTTGCTTACATATTTATATAAAGTATTCCATATGGAAAATATCTAGTCTTGGGTTTAATCACTATGTCATCCTGCTTTGGGATGGGTGAAGAGAGTCAAGGGAACCATGGTAAAATATTGAAAGGCAGTTGAATTTCGTAAGAACAAAGAGCAAGAATACAGGTTTGTCCCCTGACCACCTAGTGACTGCTTCAAGAACTAACAATGGCTCTGTCCCCTATAGGCCAGGTAACGGGTTCCATTTTTTTGGTGCAGTATGGGTAGCGCCTCCATTTCTTGCACTCTCCTAGCAGAGATTCTGTACTCTACTTCCACAAAAGATCTGGTTGGAGAGTGTCACATTGGCAGAATGAGACTAGACCCTAGACTGACCTCAGTCCCTGTATCCTTTGCTATTTATTTCATTTATTTTATCTGGACTTGTATTAGGCCTGCAGGCCTATCTTCCATACAGCCAGTAAAATGATTGCAGTTAAACATTCAGCAGCAGTATTTCCCCAGATTAAAGCATTGAAGGTAGTAAATCGCTATTATTCTACCCCTAATAAAAAACTGCCATAGACTTTATATAGGGGAATTTTATGTGGCATGCAGTGACATAAAGTGTGTTTTATGCCTCTAGGGGCATAAAAAGAATTGACCAATCAGCACGCGTTCTAGCGACAGTATAAACAAGGAACCAACATGTCCATTTACGCATTCTTACCCAGTCCTTATTGAGCGCGGGAAATCACGCTCATATACGTCATCTAGAAGGGTTAGAATGCTCACACAGGCTTTCAGCTTACTGCAAAGAATCTAACCCTTCACTATCAATGCACCAGCTAGAAAGGCCTAGTGAAATGGGCAGGTGGCCAGTATCACAGTCTGACCATACCCCGTTCCACTACTGACTTGGTTCCTAAAAATAGTTCAAAACTGATGGGACACGCCTAAATACATTGTATTCAAAGAGTCACATATGATTGGACACACTTGAGCGTGTCATAATCAGACCCACTTTGCAGACGGCTATAAAACCAATTCTCCTTTCTTTGAACCAGTGAGCCAGTCCAGTCTGAGACTTGACCATAGACTTGCTTAAGTCTTTGACTTATAGCATTTAACATTTAAAAATGAGTTATTGTATACTGAGTGTTTTGGTGGGATTTTTTGTTGTTTTTGCATCAAGCGCTAAGGGGCTATCAAAGAGCAAACTGAGTGGCATAGCTGACCTATTAGCCAGAGAAGTAGGGCAGTTGACCAAGACCCCAAATGACAAATTCAGTCACAACCATGACAAGGTGAATGTGATCTGTGGTATGCTAGATCAGGCACAAGTCAAAATAAAAAACGTTAGCCAGAAAATGACAAACATCTCAAAAGAAATATACCAAAGTATTGATATTCACTTTCTTTTATTCTATGATATTTTGGTATACCGCGCTCTTCCATTATAAATGGAAATAACATATGCTCCTAGTTTCATTTGGGCAGGGAACCGGTCTACTCACTAATGAGAATTTGGAAGAGGCTCATGGGAAATCACGTTTGAAACCACAGAGGTTCGAGAACTGCATGAGATTATGTTAATTTACACTTTTTACCTAGACGGAACCTAGAGGGATTTCCTTCAAACGTCAGAGTGACATAGTTAAGTAATAAACTTGGAGTTCGGGTAATTCCCGCTAGTGGAGAGAGTGAGTAGTATACTGAAAGCATACACAATAGGCGGCTATGACTAACACTCTAAAGTATGCGCCGATACATATCAGTGTAATGCTTATTCTATACATATGTGATACAACAATGGTACATAGATATAATAGTAATAAAGTCACACTCTACTATAATATATAAATATGATATCTATTAAATATGAAATAAACATATTAATCACAAAATACTTTCAAGTTCTAAATATCATCATTGTTGTACCGTATTTCGCTACGGTACACTCTCCCAGGTTTGGGATTGAAAACATGGTATTTAATCACATTATGATCACTTAGCTTGTTTTCAAGAAATCATTCCTTATTTTTAGTTTCTTTTATAGATCGTTATTTGGGTTTGGAACCAACAGAAAACTGAAAATAATGCACAGCAAACCATGCAAATACATACAACACGACGGCAGCGGCAACGCTGTCGTGGGCCGTCCAGGCGACAGGTCAGAGGCATACAAGTTCATGTCTCATTGAACATTGATTGTAGACCAGAAGAAGAGCTGATGCACCACACTTTCACAGATAAACGCTTCCCCTTCCTTATAGCTCTGATCATACGGCATCAAGGTGTCACCCAGAAACATCGTTTCCATAATATTCGGAGCAGCGATCTGGATGAAGAGACCATCGGTTGTTTTAGCACGACGGCTACGACGCCACTTAACCGCGAAGAAAATACACAGGGCAATCAAGAACAGTATCACAACAGACATTGTGGTGTCATTCCCAGTAGGTGACTCAGAGGAAGGTGGAGTAGGGCACGTGGGAACATAGTCCAGGGCAGCACTGGTGGTGTGGGCCACTACCTGTGTGGCAGACATTCCAAACAATACCCGACGCAGGTAGCAAAGGGCACTGCAGCCAAGAAAAATGGCCAGCACAACCAGAATCACCTAAGACCAGTCATCGACCAAGGCACACCAAGCACATTCTCAGCTTCAAGCGCCATCTCTTCGAACGCCATCTTAAGGGTGTGCTCCACCAGGCCGATTTCTCACCCGATCAATTGTTCCTGGGTCCTGTAGAGGAAGTTCACGTATTGTAATCTATTTAATTCTGATAATAATAGTTTAATAAATGACAATTTTCAAAGATTTGAGAAATTCTAGGGCATCCGATAATGATCGGCGATTGTCTGGCTACAGAATCGGCCACCGTCGGGCCAGTGGAACACCCCCTTTAGCAGAACTATCTGCAAGGTCTTAATGAAGGTCACTCGTATCAAAATGAGCTGGACAGCCTTTAAAGCTTTATCTAAAAACTCATGGAAGTCAGATGGGATCGGGTCAATAACCACCTCAAGTTTACTCTCGTCGAGCAACGTTTTCAACTATATGTGCACGTCCAGACCAAGTTTCAGTAAATCATTAGAAGGGTAACGAATCAGACTTGTCTGTTCACGATGACGGCACGCTTTGAGTGAGTATGGAATCCAAGACCGGGCGGCCTGGAACGCACAATCACAAGTAATCAGTACGACAGCATAATAGTTTCTGAGCTGGACAACTGGAGGTCGGTTTCCACAGATCAGTTGACCACTGTCTTCCGCACTCGTCCGGAAAATCCGTCGTCTAGATAGATGGCCAGCTCCGTAAATTTAGGGTGGAACAGATAGTCACGATGGCAGTGGTCCGCGATGGCAGTCGCTTCATCACGTAGCAAAGCTGCAACACATGAGGCCTCAGTGAGCCGTTTCATGTAGGGCACATCAGGGCACAGGATGACAGTGTTACCATCAGGATAACAAGTAGGGCGAGCATTATCGCAATAGAATGCATGCGATTCAAAAGCTACCCTTGTCATGTGATGAGAAACAATTTTTTTAGTGGCCTTACAAGCATTAAAAGGAAAAGATAATATTCCAGATGTTACCTGGCCTATAACGTGAGTGGCCAGACTTCCAGGCTAGCGAGGCAACTACTACCCTTTTTGTGGTGAATTGTGGGACTGCATTTCAGCTGGTACCTGACAGATACTTCCTCAATCTGTTATTTTCAAAAGAAACATTCTAATAGGTTATCTTTCATCTTTTGAAAGATTACATTATATCCTATCATCGTTCATTAAAAACAAGTGTAAGTTATTTAGGGAACCTCTGAGGAAGAGAGGTTGTGCAGGTTCTCCCTACTCTTTAGTTTGTGCCTATGTAAATGTTTATCAGTTTAAACGAGTGGAGAATTGGAAATCGAATATATGATCATGATCATCGAACTACAAACTTCGCTATGTGGTGGGTGGAAGGCTGAGCAAGTGATAGCGGATAAGGAAATTAATCTGAACAGGGTTTTACCATTAAATAAATGAACCGGGAGCTATACATCAGGGATGTCAGCAGCCCTTGAAGAAAATCCCTCTGTTCTATTGATGTTAAACCAAATATATGCATGGTCCCTGTTAATAACTATGCATCCAAAGTGGTTTTACGGTAACTGCCCAAGAGTTTCATAGATCTTTATCCATGCATTGTCTATTGTCAGGGAAAACTGAAGATCATGAAAATAATAATGCACACATCCATAGGGAAATCGGGTATATGGGGTTCCGGAAATAACATGAGGTTGACGTACACAGGTTCCAGAGAGACTCTTAAATAGGACAATATTTCTGTGTCTTAAAAAAAACCTGCTTTCAGGGATTTTCATGAACTCTGATACCCCTGATATATTCTACACACTCTAGGTTTGTTACTTTATTGTTCTGGTAGTGATCTTGTTTAGTAATTAGGATAACTAATTACTTAATCTTAGGTACTTAGAGAGGTGTAATAACGTTACGAAGTGTGTACCTTAAGTCCTTACGGTGTGCCAGGACATCTGGAGAGTGAGGGAGATCTTACTGAACCCAGTTTACACTTTCTCCATCTAGCGGGGAACTGAGGAACTAATGAGTAATCATTCTTAATTACTTTACAGCGCGTTGTGGTCAATAGAAGAGACTAGAGAATTGTTTAATAAACCTTAATTAAGATGTCGACACCTAGCGGGAATCCTGATATAAACGGATGTGGATTCTCCTTATAGGTTAGGAAGAGAATACCTAATTAACGAGCGTAGCTCAGTTAATAATTAACTTATAATTAATATATTAGTTCATAATTTACCTTGAATCGTCTAGACGTGAAGATACGGGAATTACGCCGTTATCTTTATAGAAGAATACGTTTTCATAATCTTAGATAGTCATTTAGTTAATTAATTAAACTTTGATAATTAAATATGTAATAAGGGGAGGTAGAGACAACTCTAGGCTGTGTGTCGGCAGGCTACCAGAATCTAATACTTCCTTACCGACAGCGAGGAACTCTTAATGGGATCTTTAATTAAGTTGTTTCTTAATTAATACATAAAGTTCATTGATTAATAATTATAGTTAGATAATAAATTGTGTCTTATGCGTTCATGGATGAGATCAGAGAGAGAAGTAAAGTTGAAGTCTTTAATAAGTCCACACAAGTGTTATACAAGTTACAGTTCACAACATGGCTATTGGATTCATTGATATTTCAACATTCACGTGAGTTGGCAGAGTACCAAGGTTCAATTCGCAATTAAAGTCTGATGAGTGTCAGACACCAAAGTAAGATAGTAAAGACTTTTCAATAAAGTGTCTGATAATTCATAGATGATATCAAAAGTCTGGCAAGTTGCCAATGTTCAGAGTTCGATCATCAGAGTTCTTAATAACATAATTAGAGAAGAATAGTCTGTCACATACTCACAGTCAGATAATCAGATGTTGGATAATCAGAGTGCAATCACATGATTCCTTGAAGATCACAATTCCAGTAGTTTGACAATGACGAAATATAGGTAAAGTTCGTTCACTTAATTAAAGTGAGTACGGAGATGGAACCTTATGTGAGTCCTTAGAGATTCCAACAGTCCGAAAACAGAGTATGTGTACTTGGAGAGTCCCAATCCAAGTCACGGTCTGCACTCCCAGAATGTAAGGAAAGTTTCCTTAGCTGATCCTACTCAAATGATATTCACTGCTGTATCCGCGCACCTTGCCGGTTCCGGTGCCAAGCAAGACACATCCTTACAGCAGGAGATGGTATTGGAGACTGATGATACAGACAGCTCCAGAGCAAAACGTTAATGAGCTTTTGCCAGAGGATCATGGGAGAATTAAAACTGGATCTCGTTTAAGCTCATGTAGGTTCGAGAGCACGTGGTTATGTTAAACAGGCCTCAGGAACTCGGGAATACCCCAAGGGGGACTCCTTGGGAGACTCTGGATTCAACTCCCTAACGCATCATAGCCATGTCAGAGAGCATATTCCTAGAAGCACCGCGTGTTCCCCAAGTCTAGTAAGTAGTGTAGGGAACATCACCTTTAACATGGCTATCTACTTCTGTGAACGTTCAGCCTACAACATGGCTTAATAGATATCCACAGTTCAACACTTTAGTATTTTAACACTTGATACTAACACTTGATACCAACACTTGATACTAACACTTGATACTAACACTTGATACTATGATACCTTGTTATTTCACTTATTATAATACATTGATATACAACTATCTTAATACATGAATGCTTATATATACGCACATTTTCAGCATTTATTTAATAAAATAAAATAACCTTTTTAAAATACCTTTCATATTTAATTACCTCAATCTTGTGCTGTTTTTGGCTACAGCACATTATGTATTTTTTTCAGGTATGGATGAGTGTAAAATCTTGCCGCGTGGCGCCAGAAAAGTAAGGTACCTTCACACTCCTACTGACGTGAGGTACAACAGGTCTTAAATATTAGTTTATGATATTTTAATAATGCAAAATATCTCAGGTGGAATGGTTAAACTGAACATACATTGTGCGTGAATATATCAAGTCACATGTTACAAACCTTCATACGACAAGTTTTAGTTGAAAGAAACAATTTATTATTAGAGTCTGTTTCTCATTCAGGATGACTGATAGACTTCAGGAGATTCATGGCTTTCTGACACCTTTTTCAAGGTCACTTTACACGAGGCTTGAAAGAAAGAATTCTACCAAGCGCTAGTCCTAGGAATATGACCTCCTGTTGGACTTTAAGTTCTTGGTTCTGGAGGGTGAGGAGAGGCTTATCTATGCATCCTCGTCTTGGGCAGAAGTGAACTCTCTTTGTTTCTGAGAACCTTAAGCCCATTTTATCACTCCAAACATGAATTCGGTCTAGTGTTTCCTGTGGTTTCTTTTTGAATATCTGCATGAATCTGCCCTTAAAGCAGATGCCGAAGTCATCTACATTAAGCCTGCAGTTGACATCTTTTTTCAGTTGTGTCATGATGTCATTGATATTGATTCCAAATAGGGTGAGAGAAATGATACAGCCTTGGGCAACATCCTTTTCTCGGTTGACTTTCTGAGGCAATGCACTTCCTAGGCAAACCTTGAACTTGATCATCGTTGTGCAATGGTCAGATTATTTGAAGCAGGATTGCTGGCACAGGCTCGTTTGATAGTTTCTTCCACCACTACCACTACTTCAATACTTGAGATTTGGTCATCTGAAATGATAATTCTGATCATATGAGACAAAATTTACTCTTATAATATAAATTTATGTTTTGAATGTGAAAATTTGTAAAGTTTCAGTCTGAATTTAGGCCTACCAGGTGATTTTATAGTTACCGAAATGAAGTTATATGACAGATATGTAGGACTTCTCTGGTTGTCTTAAGTTTCAATCACCAAAAATAATTTTTTACTAAATTTTTGAAAAATAAAAACAATCAAGAATTTGCGTCAATTTCTGTTTTGATCTAATTCGAATTTTGACAATAGCCACTTAAGAAAACCAGATTTGTCTTTCCCATAATCTAAGCTTTCAAAAAATTCATGCATGAATGAATTTAGATGAATATTGAATTTTAGTGTGTTAGGGACCATTAATTATTTATGGCAGGGGGGAGGATGAGCAATTGGAGGGGGGTGCGGTTCATATGAGGGTATTTGCCGGGGGGGGGGGGGGGGGTTTAAGAGGTATTTGCCTCGGGGAGGGGGGCATTTTATTTAAAGGTATTTGCCTGCGGGGGGGGGGGGGGGGGTAAATTTCATTGGTTTTTGTTTTTTGCGATTCACCTACATAAGAGGTCCTTCTAGCAGAATTGATAAATATACATCAAGTCTAGCCTCAAACCCCCATAGGTTTAGCACTAAGCCTCGTTCTTACTGGCCACCAGCAATGGTGTTTGGTAAATGGGTATCTAGGGTTTCAGCGGGTTCACTTTGGCTCCCTATGGGACTGCTCTCTGACTGTCTGCACCGCTTCACAGTCTGAGCCTCTCGGATTGGCTTGGTTCCGCTGGTTCACGGACGCCTTGAGCCCGGGACGATTTGAGCCCCGGACGCCTTGAGCCTTTCTGTGGATACCTTGAGCCTACCCCGTTTCTAATCCTAACCCGCTAATCTGAACTTAAATGAGGTAGGCTCAAGGCGTCCACGGGGTAGGCTCAAGGCGTCCACGTTTTCGTGCTGACAGGAGGCTCAAACGGTAAAAGGCTCAAGCGTCCAATTCCCGGTTTAGTGCCAAAATCGGTAACCCTACCAAAAATGGTAATTATCGCCCACCCAATACGTGAATGCGTCTGCACACGCTCTTCCGGTCAGATTTCACAGACTATCGGACGTACTACCATTTTGATGTGATTTTAATGTAAATAAATGAAAAGAGTAGTATTTAGACATGAAAATTACATGTTGTGATATGCTTAATTTCATCACTGCGTGTGTTCGCGCATGCGCACAAGATACTAGTGGGCGATAATTACCATTTTTGGCAGGGTAACCGTTTTTGGCACAACACCGGTGTGGTGCCAGAATTGGTTACCCTGCCATAAGCGGTAATTATCGCTCACTATTGTCTTTGGCGCATGCACGAACATGCACACTCTTGCAGTCCAAGCAGAAATCTAGCGCTCTACTTCCTGAGGCCGATAGCAAGCGATAGCGTCACAAAAGATCTGCTGGGAGAGTGCTAGTTTGTACATGCGCACTCACACTGCGCCGCTCCGGTTTATGGTTCCGCAAAACGAGTTTCTGTAGGTTGCTCTAGCGGTGCAGTGTGATGCGCACTAAGCACTAGAATAGTCCGTGAAATCTAAGCGGTAGGCTACAGGACGGGAAGAGACATGCTGGGATAGAGTGAGCGATAATTACCACTTTTGGCAGGGTAACCAATTTTGGCACCACACCGGTGTGGTGCCAAAATTGGTTACCCTGCCATAAGTGGAAATATCGCCCACTAGCACTCTCCTCCCAGATCTTTCGTGGCACTAACGCTTGACAAGCGGCCGCAGGAAGTAGAGCGTAGGATCTCTGCTAGGAGTTATTCCACCGAGCCCTCTAGCGCAGCCTATAGCGGATAATAGAATTTAGACATGAGAATTACATAGTTGTGATATGTCGTAATATGCTTAATTTCGGCAAATTTTCACTCTCCAATCGTGGAGCATGCGCACAAGATACTAGTGGGCGATAATTACCACTTATGGCAGGGTAACCAAATTTGGCACCACACCGGTTCCGCCTGTGTACGCCGATTACGCCGAGCCCCTAGCGGATTACCGGGGAACCAGCGTATCTCTCGGACTGCGCAGATAGGTGTGGCTCGGCCCAACGAGTATCGGTACTCGTTGTTAGGCCTAACTGGCGGTAACTGTAAGCAAACTACTAAACAACACATTCAATTCAATCAACCCATATATGTGCTGCGTGTTTCAATGTTCCAGCTTTGAATTATCACAGAAATTGAAACATGACATACTTTTCAAAGGCGACCTCGCAATGCTTTATCGTGGAAACCCTTGTCTTAACAGTTTTGTGTGGCTGGTTTCACGTATTTTAATATTGGATTATTGCCTCGTAATAGATGCATCAGAAGGAACCTATTATTCTCTGAAATACACATAAACTTGTTCATTGGAAAAAAGGTAATTTCTGATATAGTACAGTTCATAAACATTTAGGATTACAGCAGAGGGATTACAGTTGATATTTGTGAACATTCTCTGCGAGTCAAGGAACTGCCTGTAGTGCGACCAACATACACCAGACGGCGCTCGTGGCTGTCTTAGGCGCCCCCAAGTGGTGAAAGAGCGCAGATATACAAATCTCAACATACTGCATCGCTCGAGCATTCTACGGAAACTCATTTTGCGGCGGGATAAACTGGAGCGGCGCAGTCTGAAATCTCAAAGGTCAAGGCCGCGTCCTTTTAGATAGAAGTCCGTGGGGTGGAGAAGGTACGTAGTCTTTGTCTTCGCAAATTTTATTTATATCATTAGAATGATTGATTAATGAACCACATGGATAACCCCGGTCTCTGTGTGATATCTTTGGGTAATCATCGAAACCTGCATAACGTAACTTTCAAGCTTCCAAATATTGCGTCATTGAGTTATTACCAGTCTGGACCAGCTTAGCTACCAGCTGAGCATAGATTTAGGCATCTATCCTAGCCTCTAGCTGTATTATAACTCTTCTAGGAAATTCAGATCCTCCCAACAATTAAGTTTGTTATGGAAATCAGAAAGGGCATCTTCTCTTCATTCTGAAGCTTGCTATGAGCAAATATAGTCTTGTATTCTGTTCCTGTTTAATATCACAGTTTTGTGTTTCAAAAAACAAACACTCAAACACAAACAGGACACAGCTGATGTGTCAGGCAACACTTATTTATTAGTCAGTGCAGGTTCTTCAGTGCAAGCGTGGCTGAGTGTGACTATGATTCATCTATGGTTTTCTTTGTACATACAAATTACAATGTCGGGAATGTTCATATATCCGTAATACTAGTTATTACGATATTGGAATTTAGTATTAATGGTGTACATCGTGATGACTGAGTTCGTAAACCTTAGTTAAAGTAATACTAATAGTGTGACCTAGAAGTAGAACATTCAGAACAGAACTTCAGAAGTCGTGGACACAAACCAATGGTGACTGGTCAACTCGTCCCTTAGTCAACTCGTCCCTTAGTCAACTCGTGCTTTTTTGGTCAACTCGTCCTTTTTTGGTCAACTCGTCCTTTTCCCTAGTCAACTCGTCCTTTTTGTTTTCCAATTGTCTTACAAGTTACACCTATATATAACTGAATTATATAATAGATAACAACTATATGATGTTACTGTTAGATAGCAATTGTTAACCTGAATTTGATAATAGTATGAGTACATTCCTGGTGTTTCTATGCTAAATATTCACAGAGTTATGACCTGAGATGTGCAAGATGTATACATGGTCGCCCTGGCCGCCGTGTATCATTCAAACTTCGATAACTTTTGATCACAAAATTGGATTTTTCAGATACAAAATCATAATCAAATTAAAAGATATTTGAGGATATAATTTCTATATGTATGGCATGCATATTCACCAACTTTCATGATCTTGTAACGCTTGTTTGTTTTAGATTTTGCCATATAAAAAGACCGACACAAGGGTGAGACAACTGACCAGTGAGACAACTGACACACTGTGACTGTTTTCGTTTGTGTCACTTGTCTTGTGTTAGTTGAGATATTGGTCAGTTGTTCCGCCCCCGTAGTATGCATGAATAAAAGCTTTATTTGTGTTCAGCGCATGTTTCCGAACATTTTGATGTATATACATCCAGGATTACTCCATGTTTAATGAAAAAGGACGAGTTGACCAGAAAAAGGACGAAAAACCCGAATTGACCAAGGTACGAGTTGACTAAGGCACGAGTTGACTAGCATTCAAAGCAATGAAGCCAAAGTAGAGGATGACACAGTGTCACTCGTTTATATTTTCACTTTATCTTGTTTAAGATCCTCAGAATTTGGGTTATTAACCCAAGAATTGAAAGGACTCTATTTAAAAGTTACTGACTTAATTGTGTAATATTTATATGCACTCACAGGGTCAGGAGTCAGCATGAGCACTGGGATTTGGGCGAGGAATTTCTCCCGCTATGGCCTTAACATGGTCCGACTTCCAACGGTAAGACACGTTTTACGCTCAAATCAAATATATTATATCTATCGCTGTGATGACACTTGCTTTATCCTAGGTATAACATTTAATTTTCGTATGCCACGTTGACCTGCATGCGGAGTTTTGTATGTTATAAATGATATATGGGATTTTGTCTAACCCTTGGTATTTTTTCACCATGGACTTCAAATTGTGAAATGTTTAGGAAAAATATCCAATGGGGGTTTATGTCACAAATATAAGCCAATTAGTGAGTGTGAAGGATGAGATAAATTGATAAACCTATGAAAGTTTAGGGTTAGAGCTTGTTCCCATCTTGTTTGAATTGCTACGTAATTCATTTGGCATAGCCTTGTACGTTACATAGTGATTCAAACTCGATGGGATACAAGCTCTGACCCTAAACTTTCATAGGTTTCCTCTGTAGTAATCAGGTGACAAAAGAACTGATAATCAGTTATCAAAACATGACATACCACAAAAAAGATCTAGATGCATTCCTAAAGGGTTTCTCCTAAAGTGCCTATTCAAATGTTTTGTAGCATGATACAGAAAATAAAGAGTGATTTATGCAACCAGCCACATCTTAAATACCATTGTTATATCAAACATATTCACACACATAAGGAAATGGCGATGCCTTGGTGGTGCCATCTTTGTTGACACTGTCAAACTAAGGCAATCTGACACCAGCTTGTGAGTAAACTCTGGTCTAACCTCATTATGTCGTCACACTACAACGCGTCCGACAGGCTGACATCCAGCTTGCTCTCAGCGGGAATTTTGCTGGCAGTTTATATCCATTCGACGTGACAGCTAATATCGATGTCAAGCCGAATAGATCAGTGTATCGAGTTTGACGGGAGTGATTTCTAATACATAAATCCAAACTTAATGTCCAATTCCCACTAAACTATTTCGGTACCTGGATGCGAAACAGGAACAGTTGAGACAGGAACAGTACTTCGACTCAGGTGAGGCATCTTAGCATAGTCGGTTGGTGTGGCACCCCTTGGGATTAGCAGAGATGCCCTTTTGTCTTTGACAAATCATCAGCCGCTGTTCCTTAATCACTCCAGACAAGTTTATCAACACGTTGATAATTTCTGTCTGCAACAACATAATTTTTGAAATGCCCGCATGGTGCGGGCCATAATTAACATAATTAGGCGCTGGCTGAAGAGATTTTGGGGGTGTCACAGACCGTCACGTGGTAAGATGGGGTCCATCACTGATTAGTGTCAC
The DNA here is from genome assembly GCA_950022655.1 of Alentia gelatinosa. Lineage (NCBI taxonomy): Eukaryota > Metazoa > Annelida > Polychaeta > Phyllodocida > Polynoidae > Alentia > Alentia gelatinosa. The sequence goes on from OX465592.1 coordinate 37,075,354, forward strand.
CAAGTTGACCAACAACTAGAATTGTAAAACAGTCGGCAGGGTAGGAATCACACTTCTGTCGTCAAGTGTAGACTGATTTGCTTAGGACTAACTCCCAACACTCCCTCTGTGGTATTCCATTGTGATGGCTGCTTGTTCGTCGACCAGGAGCGCATTTTGCCCGAGACAAGTTCCGAAACAGCTACACGATTTGGGAACTAATAACAGGGTTCGTACAGAGCCTGGAAAACCTGGAAAAGCCTGGAATTGTGCTTTTGGGTTTTCCAGGCCTGGAAAAGCCTGGAATTCTCAGAGAGAGCCTGGAAAAACCTGGAAGAGCCTGGAAAATTTAGTTTTGCATAAAAAGAATTCTTTTAGTCTATGAAATTCTAGTGATTATTAGCTTTCCTTAACTACAGTACCTGACTGCCTATGGAATTTCAGTGACTTGGATTAAATAGTTCCAAAAATCCTTTATTTGAGCATGTATAGCAAATTCCTAATAGTATAGCATGGATTTGATTATTTGTCTTCCTATTAAAAAGTGGCCAAAAAAATTGTCTATCCCAAACCACTGATATTTTACAGGTGGTAAGGAAAAATATTGAAAATGTTAACCCAAGTTGGTGATGAATCAGACATGGTGTTAAAAACAGTGACCAGATGTGCCTGGAAAAAATAATATCAGAGCCTGGAAAAGCCTGGAAAAAGCCTGGAATTTTATTGGGCTGTCTATGTACGAACCCTGTAATAAGCCTTTTTCCACAGGCCGGTGTCGCAAGTTATCTACTTAGTAATGCAATGCCTGCAGCCAAACAAACTCCTGGCAACATATACTTTAATATTAGATCACTGAATGTATGAGGGTAATGCGTTCATAATACCTGTGTAGAATATTCCCATACGAATAACAGTGATTACACTGTATTCTATGGTATTCCAGCTCCAATTTGGTATGTCACACATACATATCGCCTCAATAAAACCTTAGATATAGCTTAGATAACACAGGTATATTGAAACTCGATACATAATAATACAATAGCAGGCCTAGCTATCATATGCTTATCTTTAAACCCAAGACAATTTTCAACTATGACATTTAGACAGACCAGATTCGTTAATACAATGCCCTAGATTGTTCCAGCATTCTAATCTGCCAAAAAAAACACAACACTGGTCTTTCAAACACACCCACTGATGTCAGATTCATGGCCCATTTATGAGTGCCCTCAGCAATACGACTTGTTGATTATAATCGTCATCTATACATTAATGTCAGACCAATTAAGCTACTCGCACACTTTTAAACATTGATATTTAGGTAACTGCAGTGAAACCATCGAGATGATATCATTTCCTAGGCCGACCGAACAACCGTCGTGTCGTAGAGACGAAAAAAAAAAAGCTCTGAAGTATCAGTGTGTGAATCTTGACTGGATTTGTTTAATAAATAGGACAAGGTCAATCAATAAGTAAACAAAGAAGGAAATCTGGGCAAACCAAAATGTTTTTCGATAATTGCTTTTTTATATTTAGTTTTATAATAACCTACACTGGTTTTATTCACTTAATTAAATAGTTGTATGTTGGAATATATCTTAAAGTATATTCAACTAATTTTTGATGGTTTCTTGGGGTTTCTCAGAAAATAGTAATTAAAAGATATGATAACAAACATTGGCGATAAATACTGTGTTCAATTTTAAGATCCACATAATTACTATTATATATGTAAATTTTCATTTTTAATTATCGGCTGCAGCTCAACGGTTATTACCTCGTATTATTAAAATACATTTATGTAGAGAGTATTGGTTGTATATTAACAACAATGTAGAGATAAGAGATAAATGTTTCCGCGTCAGTGTCTATGCATGAAGATACCCAAGGCAAGCTGTGACATTATACTCAAGGAAACCATTGGGATTACACTATTATCCTACCCCTAATATAAAATCCCATAGGCTTAACATTGGGTTTCCGTATGCCACGCTGACTGGCATATGAAGTTTTATATGCCACTAGTGGCATACAGCATTATTATCACGTAATATTCCAAAATCTAGTAGATAGGGTAGGATAAAATCAAAACCTGATTCGTTTTAATCTTGGCCACCGTATTCCACTCCTGAAGTTTTGGCTCCGGACTTCACTCGGCTTCGCCTCGTGAAGTCACTTTGCCAAACTTCAGTCGTGGAATACGGTGGCCAAGATTAAACCTCATCCAGTTTTACGATAATATGTGTTGTTGTTGTTGTTGTTTTGGCAGGAGGAAGCGGCCATGTCCCGGCCACCAGCGTGCCGCCTGTACCGGTCAGCTGTTCTCCTCTCCCTGCTGGGCCTCAGTTTCTCCATGTTCTCCGTGTCCCAATTACCGGACCAGGCCTGCCGGCTGACCCCTAAGTGACCTGTCGCCACCTCTTGACCGAAAGGGATGAAGTAATCACAAGCTGTACAATCTGAGCTCTTACGTTGTAGCTTCAGATTGTGTTGAGTGACAGACGACAACGTTGGCCAGTAATAAACAATGCGCTTCGGTATGACTACCAGATGCTCAATGTGTAATAATTTCACAGATTATATTCTTCCACAGAGTTGTGTGGCAAAGGATGACTCCTGAGCCTATATTCTTACCCTGCAGTGAGAGAATCCTAATGGGTCTATGGATTTAAACGAAACTAGTGTACTTCAGTATTTGATGCAGTTAAAAGATGGTTTGGGTGGAATATGCTGATCCATATGATATTTCTCTCTCATGAATATATAGTGTTATTATGTATACATATATGTGGTGCCTGCGTGTAGGCTTTGATATCATGTCAAACAACGGCGGACAACTTCCGCAGAACACATGAACATTGAGACTCGATAACGGGCACAGAACACAAAACCTCACACTGATCAATGCACTTTATCACTGTGATAATTATTATCAACAATCTCAGATAATAACCGTAAATTGTCATTGGCTGAGTTGTTAATGAAACGTGATTCGGTTCTGATTGTAGAGGGAAGGAATGAAGTATTTTATTGGTTTTACTGCTCAAAGCTGTCACTAATTGAATAATCCTGCATAAGGAGATCTGTCAGATCCTTGATTCTGATGAAGATGACACAGTAGTGCCATAATGAAACCCAATTATTTTCTTATAATATACTTTTTGTTAGATTGTATGTTATGGAAACCATACTGTGTAATGGTGCCCGTTGGATTTTTATTTTAGAAGGTACTCAAGTGTTTCTTTTAATGGTTCAAACGCTGAGAACTGTGTGAGAAAATAAATGCTCACACGTGTTACATATGCAGATACTCCTCAGTTGACTCCCCACTTTTTACTATAGCCCTGTACGTATTTTTGCCAATGTCCAGTTGGTATTAATGGTGCTCCATCCTCTTAGCTGCTGCTTCAGTATTAGGAGGGTCAAACAGGCAATTATTTTAAGTAACTTATGTCACATTTATTATAATTGGTCACACTGGGTAATTGAAGAAACTTTTTAGATATAAACATGGCGTTTTTAAGAATGGCAGAAGTTCTTCAAAAGGCAGATTTGTTATATTGGTTTCCCTTATAATTGTACCTTGTACTGTGTCCACTATCTCCGAACTGTGAAATTGTGTCGGTCTTTATTGTATTGTGATATACAGACGATCTTTTAACCAATACTGGTTACTTAATTTTGGTTCCAGTTGGGGACAACTTTGGCCAGTACGGATTGAATTATTCCGATATTGCAGAGTATTATTTATTGAACGGTTCATGCTGGTAAAGCAGGGTGATTAATTATGCATTCAAACAGCATAATTATGGATGTCGAGAAACTGGAGAAATAAATTCTCAATAAGCAACTACATTTCTTGGTCTTTTATTTGTTGTTTTGTTCAGTGACTTGAGAAGAAGTGATAAAAAATAAAAGGGACTAAAAAGAAAATCACGGCTGCAAATGCGTAAGGCGCACCCATTATGGCATGGGATTTTCCCGAATTTGTGTGATTTATTGCAAATCCGAGGGAAAAATATAAAATTCGATGCGGGGTGGGGGCGACTTTGGTGATTCGATCTCTCAGCGGAGGCCAAGAATTAATTCAAGTAGCCCAAATTTCGTGTATTGGCCCCCTGCCAATATTTCGGGATATTTTGCAATTGCACTTTCCCACGTCTATGGCTGATTACTACACTACTAGTAAAGCAAATTATACACTTTATAATAGACCATCTTAAGTGGAGAAGATCGTAGACCTTGATCTTCACAAATGCACAATTTTAATTACAACTTCACAATATAAATACAGGCTATAAGATTACGCAATCAACTAGCTGATGAAAGTCGCCTTGGATGTTTGCATCATGGAACGAGGAGCGGTGCGGTGTACATCCAAGGTCAAAAGCGGGGAAGCGGGTACTCCCAGTGATGACGTCAATAGAGATGTAGGTCTATTCGTAAACCTTGCTTAAATAAAATTTGTGAAAGGATCAATGACCTCCAACGTCTGAATTAACACATGCGTCTTGAAGAATAATAACTACCGTACCAGTACATTACTTCCCTCTCCCATCCTAAACTGAAGGGTGTTTGGTTGGGGGTGGGGGATGGATAGTAGTTAGAACCACTTTGGACAAATGTCACAACCATGGAGGTTAGTATTGGATATGAGTTGATTAATAATGTTCTTTTACTGTGTAGAATTTAGTATAAATTAGTAAAAAAAATTAAGGGGTCATGATGACTACTGGCAGACGTGTTTGAATTGAAACGATCGTGAATACTTTCAACTAATCTCATTTCGTATTGATAAATTACATGTCGACCCATATCAATTTGTGGCCAAACACAATCTCTCCACGTAAATATAAAACGTCATGTTATAGATTCCCTCCTGGGAGACCCTAGATAAAAAGATAAGTACCTTGCTAATATTTATACAGAATTGCACCTGCGAGGTTTTACGAACATACCCAAACAGAGGGGGTTTCCCGGGTGTTCTATAAATAGCCTTATTTAATGGGGAATCCTAGCAGCGCTAGCGATAGTAGAAAGAAACACGCGTTGGGAACAGTTGAGAACCACATCTCCGAAAGAAGGCAGTGCTAATCTTACGAGCCACAAGCAGCAGAAACATGTTGTGCGGCAGCAGACTGGTAACCGTCTGCACACCCGTTTTACGATCCGATTTAACGGCGGGGCTTACACGCTTTCGTGCAGTGGCAAGTTTTCACCACTTCTCTGTCTCACAGTCACACACGGACAAGGCTCTAAGTCTAAGTCCAGTCGGGCACTTCATTGACAACCGTGTCCGGGAGTCGCGTCTGTCTCAAAGCGGGTCTTATCAGGTAAGCTCTACGTACTCTATTCACCAGTGCCGAGTCTCTCAGAGAAGCAGGCTAAACTTACTCGCTTGCATGGCTGTGGGCGTGGCTGCAGTCCCTCCACATTCTATATATGTAGCATCACAAGCCTTGCCCATCCTGTGCCAAGGCATAGGCACTCTTCAAGAAGGTGCCAAAATCAAGGCATGGGGGGGGGGGGGGGGGGGGAGAGAGGAGAGGCAGCATTCCCCTCCTAAGTAATCTCAAAAAGGAGGGGTACGAGGACTCTTGTCTATTTCATTCCCTCCTGATCAGAGACTAGATCGACTATACCGTACACTTCTGTTTTAAGGCTGCCATGGTAAATTAGTATCTTGAATTCAATGAAAATATATTTACCATAATAGGATCGTAACAAAGAAAGTGATACTCTAGTAGTGTACTTGTTAAGGGTGTTTTTTTTCTCTCCTAAAAAACCCCAATATATACTTGCAATAACTGGTTTGGCATTCAGTTGGAGAAATCACAGAACAGACAGCACCGCTAAACAGTCAGAGCCTTGGACTAGGTTTATACCGATCTAATTAACATCCTGCATTCTGATTGTAATAATGTAAACCAAATATAAGGACTTTTGGGGTAACAAAATCGAGGGACCAGAATAAAGAAGATAAAAAAAAATTACACCTACACCTAGGCGGGTATTCCACACATGAGCCAATGCAACCGATTTAAGCTGGGTTAGGTGTGTGAGCATGCCGGGTGGTGTCAGCTTGTTAATAAATGAGCCCCTACGACGTACGACATCGGTCGTGGAACATGCCTGTGGGTGCATGACCTATAAGGATGTTTGTCAGACAGCCAACTTTCAAAAGCAGCTGGCCTCTATGCACGGTTATGATTTCAAAACGCTTTGATAATCTATCTGATAGGCAACTTCTGTTTTTTAAACCCTTATTTCTGAACTAGGCCTACCTTGCTCCGGTGTTAATATGGCATAAATACACCAAGCAGCTGGCCACTCCTCATCAAATTTTCCCAAGGTTTCGATCTTTTAAAGTATGATAGATAATGTGTTGTTCATAATAAAGATGACGAGGATATCAGAATACAGTTAAATAAGGCAGGTTTATCCCAACCAATGCATCACCCAGGTTCTACATAAATGGTGTGTTTCACCAACTATAGGCGAAATTGTTGTAGACCAACCACAAAGAATTTGTCAGCAGATCTGGCTTATGGCCAATGGCGACCTGCTTATTCATGTTGGAACACCTTGCCTATGATTCTAGCAGGTGGTACGTCTTGGTTGCTGGTTCAATTCTGCTCCTGGCTTTTTTGTCGCTCTTCCACCACTCAGGGCATGCCCCCGAGGTCATAGCCAGCCTCAAACCACCTGAAATATTTGCATATTCTTGTCGGGCTGGCATCAGGGTTTTCAGCCAGCAAAAATTGATTTATTAGTTTTTGCCAGCTCTGAGCTACAGCTGGCCAGTAGAATTGATGAGAGCACGGCTCCCACATTTACTGCTCCCGGCCTATACTGCAATGGACGCAGTCAACATGAACGGGCGACACCCACTCCCTGCTAATACACGAGCAGAGACCAAAACTTCTGACAATTTCGGTAGTTTTGGCCAGAATTCTAGCACCAGAGTGTGCTATACACATTCATAACATGAACACCTGTTTATTTACCTTCATTGTTCAGTTAACCCTATCGCGCCGGGTACCCAAGGCAGCACCACAGGTATGGAGCCAGGTACTAGTGCCAGTGAATACCGCTAGAGGCCGGGTATAGAGGCCTAATTGCGATAATTTTACTTTTGCATCGCGTGACATGATACGTGATCGTTAATACTTTTCTTTATTTTGTTTTAAAATATTAAATATGATGTTATACCCACGTACTGTGAAAGTTTCATGTTTATTGAGCAAATATTTACAATTTTAATCACAAAAACGAATATTTTGTAAATGATTCCTCAAGGCATCACCCGGCCATCCCTGGTTGATGCCTTGAAGCATCACCCGGCGTGAATGGGTTAACTACAGTATTCAGCAGAAAATTGAAGAGCTGATAAAAAACTAAATAATCATTCGTAACCAAAATTAGCAAAAAGTATTGTTCGATCACTTGATCCTGACATAGATGCCTAATTTGAAAACACGTTCCCTGAACGTTCGCCCAACAACGACGAGCTAGTAAACAACAACCGCCGGATTAGACATTTGATAAGTTTCATTTTCACCAATGTTTCATTATGTAATTACCCATAATTTTATCATACTACTTGATGATATGTCACTTCAAACTGTACAACTGTATTGTATATATGTCAGGTTTTGCATACACGATCAGCATTGTGCGGAAGAAGAATGTACAACATTGAGTACAATAAAGATCTTTAAAAAAAAAGAAAAAAAGTTTGATGCAAGTATGGCTCCTACATAGACTGCTTCACAGCCTCCACTGCAAAACTTTTGACCCCCCATCCCCCCTCAGTGCGTACGTACTTTATGGATGGCCCCAATGTAGAAAACAGTTTTAAAATTGATCTGAACGCTACCGACGTGAACGTGTCTATGATATGTGCTTGAGTTATCTAAAAACTTCGTAGATGCTGTGCTAAACTACGATCTATTTGATGTTGTTTCTGGTTCTTTATGCATTTCACATTGTACCAAACCTTCATTGTATACATTACGGCATTTATAACAAACTCTGTATTTTTACATTTCGTGTTATATAAGATTTCATACAATCTAACCCAAAAGCTCATTTTAAACCATCAACGTCTTTTTACCAGGTCAGGAGCTACACAACATCTAAAGTGCCCAATGGCTCTGATATCGCTAAAGATGTTGAACAGAATTTGAAGAAAATGAGAGAAGGAAAGTTTGACGAGAAAGTCGCACATCCGGAGGAACTGCAACATTTCAAGTAAGTATTATAGAAATTCATCAAAATGTACGTGCTGGACATGCGCCCGGATGAAGTGAATGATTCACATTGTGTCATCAGGCAGGGTGAAATATGGCCGTCATACAATAAATAGGAGCATATATCATCCATTTATCCTGCCCCTAATATAAAATCCCATAGGCTTAACATTGAGTTTCCGTATGCCACGCTGACTGGCATAGGGAGTTTTATATGCCACTAGTGGCATACAGAATTGTTATCACATAATATTCCAATATTGAGGAGACAGGGTAGAATAAAATCAAAACCTGATTCGTTTTAATCTTGGCCACCGCATGCCACTCCTGGAGTTTTGGCTCTGGACTTCACTCAGCTTCGCCTCATGAAGTCACTATGCCAAACTCCAGTCGTGGCATACGGTGGCCAAGATTAAAACTCATCCAGTTTTACGATAATACTCCATCCCATATACACTGCACTCACATGATGCAGTTACTGGATATTTGTTTAGGAAATACCAACATTAAAAGGGTTGACTGGGATAGAGGGATTTACGGTCATTGTAAGACTAATGAATTGATAGAGACTCCTCAGAAACAAACAAAATTATATGATTCATAAGCAAAATTATATGATCCATAAAAGCGACCCCTTGATCCCAAGTGTACCTCAGTATGTCCAAGCGATCCATAATAAACCAATCCTGATGAAGGTCCGGAGTGACCGAAACATGTTGGAAATTTTGAACACCAATTCATTGACTCCTTTTTAATTAACTAAGAAGACTAGTCCAACTGGTTTCAAGGGAATATCTTGCTATCATCAGCTTGGACTAGATATAGATGCAGTGAGTGTGGTTACTGGTTTAAAATCCAGTGTGTTAGTTTAGCATTTAATCACCTCCCTGCCTCATTGCTAATAGCTGAGTCAGTTGTCTAATATAAATATATAGAACATAAATATATCCTGGCAACTTACCATTAGCCTACACCATACTTTGCTTGATGAGAATGGAGTACAAATTTATCATTTTATTCATAAATATTCATTAGACAAGGAATATTTTAACGCCATTCATTATTATGGATCTATAATATTAATGACAATAATTATTGACTTGCTACTCATTTATATTTTCCACTAATATCCTTGGGAAAAGCAAAATATCCTAGAAAGGATCCAAAACTGCCTCTGACACTCTATGCGGATGACCTCCTGTCTGGCACCACTTTAGGTGTGTTTACATTAATGGCGCCGTCCATATTGATCGTGACGTTATCACTGTGGCCTGGACTCTGTTCCTAAAACGACTCCTGAAAACGTCCCTCACTCAGACTGACATCTACCCTGCTGAATGCCTTCTGTGATCAGTAATATGGCTGTGTCACGATATGAAAGGCCTGGTCTAGGCAGTGGAATTATTAATTTGATGACAGGTGTGATCACGCCATCCTCACTCACGTCCCATTAGTGGTCTGTCTCTAAAAGACTGTAATGCTTTACGCTCTCAGTTGCCCCATGCAATTTTAGGTCAACCACACATCCGTATTTCTGTACTCACATTGACCAATTAAGTGTGAATGGCACTCGATAACCTTCTGTTAGGAACTGGGGAAATAAATGTAACACTTTCTTATGATTTGCATGTATATATACATGAATTTTTTGGAATGACATTGTCCATGTCGTCTTATCAAACCTGCGCATATCAGTACGTTATTTTACTATATACCCATGCCGTATATACTGTAAATACGCACCGTTTTGGCATATGACGTAAAAATACTGTACGGACCGCCGGTCCGTACACTAAAATACGGACCACCTAGGCATACACATTTATTAAAATTTTGGTTGTTAAGAAAAATTAAATTGATTTTTTTTTAAATTTCGGGTATATAGTAAATATATAACGTCCAACCATGCTTGTACAAGTCACAGAACTCGATGCTAATTTACCATTTGTACGAAACTCGGCATAAATGCCTCGGTCCGTATAAAAGGTAAATTAGCATCTCGTTCTGTGACTTGTACAGCATGGTCAGCACGTTCTATATAATTACCCCCGACAGTAGCTGCTAATGATTATTGCTACAGTGTTAATTTTATATCAGTTGGAAGTATATACATTCTGGTACGTGTTGGTACAAGTATCGGTTCTCTTAACGGTGTTTACGCAGTAATAACATCGCTGCCAGACAATATCTATAAGATGAAGGTGAGTATTTACCCTATCAAGTGTTTTTTTATGATAGTGGAGTTCGTTTGATATTGAATTTTGAACTTTGAACCGCGGCATCTGCCCAATCTTGAGAGTAGCTGGAGCTCTTGCTGCTACTTGAGGTTGTATGTCCTCCATCTGACCTGCCTTTGGATGTGAGGAGGTCACTGTTGAGTGGACCAGCTCGGCGGGCATCTGTGAACGATTCATTTTACCACTTCTCTGCTCTAAATTTTGAAGGACGGCTAATCGGATTAGAATATAGAATCGAGCAATGTTAGGACTAGACGGTATGAAAAGATAGTGTTGAAGGTAGATAAACCGAAAACAGAAAAATTTAGAAAATCCCCCTTGTATCTAGGTGCCCCCATATGGGACAAAATTACTAAAGAAGTTCAAAAAACAAAGGATGCCCCATACTTCAAAGTAATGGTGAAAAATCTACTCCTAACTATGCCAGACCTCATCTCTTAATTAAAAAATACCATGGTATGCACCCAACCAATTCAAATGAGCAACATGTTCGTCCTGTTTGTCCTGTTTGTCTTGTTCATACTTACCTGTCTTTTGACTACAATGGAAGAACGCCTAAATTTGGCGAATTTGCATGTCCTTATACTGAATAAAAAAAAAATCAAAAAAAAATCAGGAAGTATTACCTAGTCTCACACAGGAACATGTGATTTATAAAAATAAGGGTCAAAGTTGGTGAAACTAGGGTAATATTACGAAACGTCCTTACTGTGGACGAAAGGGTTCTCGTTCGAGATCAGTCATCGATTTCATGCAGCCTTCCGCCTATGAAATCGACGACTGGCCGAGAATGAGAACACTTTGGTCTAGAATAAGGACGTTTGCTTATTATCATATACCTCAACCCAATGAAAAAAAAACGTTATTTCAATGAAGTCGCGGTCACAGCGTGCGCGAACATTATTTTTATTGCACCCCTAGCAGCGGGCCGTATTTGATAGACATTCACAAACAGGTATATACTTTTTTTCCATCGGCAGGTCGTATACCATCAGGGAGCTGGTTGCTTCTGTCTGCGTCTTCGCAGTGTTATCTGTTACTCATCTGTACAGACAATCTTACATGTCCATAGATCTGGAAAAGGCACCTTAGTGCGTCAGTAATAGGCTGAGAGTGTGAGGATCTGTGTACGTAGATGGTTGGTAGTGTTACTTACTGACCGTCTAGAAGCTTTCCACTCTGAGGCTTTCCATGTGTGATGGATAAATAGCGGATGTTTACCGTTGGCTGCTTTGGTATAGACAGCACCCTTACACTCATTTAGACTCCTTTATACTCATCTGAGCTGGCAAGGCATTCAGAGGGAAGTCCCCACCTCTCCTCGCTATGGAAAGTGTAGGGGCCATTGCTTTTTTTTTAACAGCAGTCCTCATCCCGACCACACGTCCCTAGCATTTTGTAAACACCCTCTTTTATTTAGAATAAGTATTAAAGAAACATTGGGTGGGTTCCAGTTCAAATTCAACGCAGTATTCAACCTTTGGCTGTAGAAAAAGTGAGTTAATTAATAAAGTGCTTAAAACAGCGGTTAGAAAGTTTGAGGAACTAAACATTGTTTGTCCAAAATGCTGCAATATATCATTTATTCTCAATGTCTTATATTTTTGTAGAGTATCACAACATTTGGCTTGGGAGGCTCGTGAAGAGGAGAAAGAACCACCTATTGGTCATCATGCCCTGCCACATCCGATTTGGTAAGAAGTGGTACTGTACCTTATCTGTCTATCTGTCTACCTGTCTGTCTGTCCACCGCCCCATCCTTTTTTTAACATTCTACCGCCCATCCACTGAATCACTAATCATCAATCAGTGATGCATGGTGTTCCTAATCTGTTGGCTCTTTTTCTAGTGAATAATTTCTATCATCTTTTAAAGATCTCTGACACAGTTGATTGCTAAGGCCTATGTTATACATTGTATGTATACTGGTTCAGGAAATTACTCAAATACTGAAATTTATATTCTAGGACTGAAAAAGACCTTCATTCTGTACGTGTTACTCACATGCAGCCAAAGGGTATTATTGACAAGGTAAGCTCTCTAAGTCGACCACACATTACATAAATGATAAAGCCATGCTGAAATGAAATATAACATTCAATAGATAGCAAATATACTCCAATTTTTTTCAATCTTGAAGTGTTCCCGTCATATTTCTATCTTATTTCATCTTTTCTATTTTGACTTCATAAATACTTTTCTTTGAACTCCAATCACAAACTCGAAACAGATATTAGCTTAATTTGAAGACTTTGTTTTGACTTATGAAGACACATATACTACGTTAAGATCTAGCCCTACAAAACGACCAACATAATATGTTTTACATATATACAAGAAATTTGGATAAATGAATAAATATGCTGACATTATAAATTCTTTTTTTTGACACTATATTCCATTATTATTATTTTTATAGTTAGCATTTAGTGCAGTGAAGATGGCGAGGTTTGGCTTTGATTTCCTCTCTGGCTACAACAGGAAGCCCCGAACGGAAGACGTTTGGCTGAAGTAAGATGAAACTCCTATTTATTCCATAGTCCTTCAAGCATTCTTGAACGGGTGTTTTCAAGTCTGCACATCAATAGATACTAATTATGTAATACTGATAGAACACTTCTTGAGCATGATTACAGTATTTCTCAAGTTCACTTTCCTGGTATATACGAGAAAACATCGTTTGTTTGCACTTCAACTATAATACTTTGTAGAGGTTAATTATCAAACATCCTTTAAAAGCGATTCGACTTATTGAAACAACATTTCTGAAATTGGTTTGTGTGGTGTACCACCAACCACAAGTGAGTCACAAATTGTGTTGACAAATTGTTTTCATAAACATCCTTCCTTGTACATTCAGTTTCCGTTGGTCATGAGTAGCTTTAAAAGTAACCTACTAGTTTCGGCCTGATCTGGCCTTCATCAGGGTTAATTGCTAACAAATTTCTGGAACTTGTTGGCTGTATATCAACTCAGCCGTCTAGGTTACTATATGATGATCAGAGATGGATGTAGAGAAAGACCTTGTGGTTCTCCTACTTTGACTCGTGTAAGCTGGAGATAAGTTTAGATCAGGATCTCAGACCCGCACTAGAGTTGAACAGAAGAACTTCACTCATGGGTATAGCACTTGATGAGGAGTATGGTTACTAGATAGATTATTAAATGGCGGTTTTTCTTTCAGACGTGTTATTTTCCTGGAGACGGTGGCCGGAGTTCCTGGCATGGTGGCGGCCATGGTCCGCCATCTTCACTCACTGCGACGCATGCGTCGTGACCACGGCTGGATACACACACTGCTCGGTAAGGTCACCACAAGGTCATCACAAATCAAATGTGGATGTAACAGAGATTACTAGCGTTCATGATAACTTTCAGTATATACTACTTGTATACCTCTCAGTAAGTTGAGCTTTGACCCTAAACTTGAATGGGTTTCTGAATTTATCTCACCCTTCACATTGACAAATGGGCTAACATTTGTGACATAATCCCCCATTGGATATTTTTCCTAAATATCTCATGGGCGTTAGATACGAGTTCCCAATTTTAAGTCTGTGGAGAAAAATATCTGGGGTGAGATAAATTCATGAATGTCATATGCCTTGATACAGCATAACCTAAAGATGCCTGAAGAGGCTGATACTGATGAAACCTTGGAGCCCCACCCCCCTCTGTCCAATGTGAGAGAGTGACCAGACATCTCCTTGGTTATTTACCCATTCCCCCACCTAAATGCATTGGAAGTGTAGTCACTACAGTGTGATTTCATGGTTGTGCCGGGTGGTTGTTATGACTCATTGTTCTAACAACAATATGGTCTGGGATTGAGGTAGAGGTCCCGTGTAAATTATTGCAAGGGGAACAAGTTCAAGAATTAAATAATTACTAGTATCATATAGAACTCAAGTCTCTTCTATGTATAGAGGAATGGGAATCAGCAAATATAGATGTGTTTATTTAATCAGTACTAGCAAATGGCGAGCTCGGCAAACTTATTGGTGCACTGTCCCTCTCACCCTACCATAGACTACAAGTGCCCAAGCTCATACATGTACTTTAGTTTGTTACTCATCTTAATACCCTTTCTTGTCTGTTAACACAGAGGAGGCAGAAAACGAGAGAATGCATCTGATGACCGCCATGCAGCTAAAGAAACCCTCCTTCCTCTTCCGATGGTCTGTTGTCGGAGCGCAAGGTAAGACGCTTTCTGTGTTAGAAATACATGTATTATGATTAGATGACTTCTATATTATGGTGTCTTAAGAAGTATCAGTGCACAATACTGATCTTCGAGCTTTATATATGATATTTACATATTTCCTCTATTCGTTTTTGCCTGAAATCTATGTTTCCATTTATACATTCCCAATATCTAGCAACTTTGGAAATCTGAGATGGGAGCCATCCAAAAAGTATGTACGTAGAATTTCTGAAATTTTGGACCACCCCTCCCTCACCCCCTCCCAATGTTGTACGCAACAGAACAAAGAAGAAGCATACGCATTGTTACCCCCAACCCCCTTAGTGCGTACGTACTTTATGGATGGCCCCATACTTTGTAAGACATAATTGAATTTGGTAACAAACTGGGTAATTTCCATATTAAAATGAAAGTTTTTAAATTGACAACTAATTTCGTGATGAGTGTTTGGTGTTTATAACGTAGCTATAACCTCACGTGTGTAGGTGTTTTCGTGGCTGGGTTCAGTGTGGCCTACCTCCTCAGCCCCAGGTTCTGTCACCGCTTTGTCGGGTACCTAGAAGAAGAAGCCGTCGTCACTTACTCCAAACTCCTCAAGGTCAGCTACACAGATAGAGCAATACTAATCAGCGATAACTATTTCAATGAGCTTTCATTTGATTAAATCTTTTTACTATTAATGAAACAGCAACAAGCAGCTTTTAATTTAAGATGTTGTTTAGTTTTTTTTGTTTTTTTTCTAAGATGTTGTTTAAACGAAAACTAACCACAAACTCGTAGAATGTGAGTCTAAGATTTATTTCACCCTTGGTAGAAATGGTACAATTTCTAAGGAATTTTCAGATTCTGTGTAACATGGCATTGACGACGTTTCGGCACCTAGGGGTACCTTACCCAAGGGCAGCCACAGTAAGACAACAGTTAAGAAAGAAGAGGTTTACAAACCTATAACCGTTGCAACTCGCATCCATTTTTTCACTTGCTACATTTCTTTGACCTGCCATAAGCTGATCAATAATAGGGCTCGTTATGTTTAGATTGTCAGACATTAGTTTAAACAGATTGACTCTTGTGGCTATAACCAAAGTTTGATGATTATAAGATTGATTATTCTTCATTCAACAGGATATTGATACAGGGCTGATGCAACACTGGGCCACACAGCCTGCTCCACCGGTAGCCATCAGGTACTGGCAGCTCAAGGTACAGTTCACTCACCTTTAACACAACCAAAGTGTGTTTAATCATAGTCTCATAATCCGGTAAATTACAATCTTTAGAATCTGAATTGTGGAATATATATAGTATGATCGTCATTATTCTTGATTCTATACAGTGAATCCATAAGGAATCACATGTGGACGTCACTGAAAAATATGGTTTAATATTTAATTGATTTCAAATGCTTGAGACGATAGCAAACCAGCAAAATGCCACAAGACTAAAATTTATGTTTATAGATACTGTATTCATTGACTGATAGATATAATGGACTATGTTAACTGGTTGATTGATACAATGTACTTTGTTAATTGACTGATGGACATAATCTACTGTATTAATTGACTAATGGATATGCTGTTCTGTGTTAATTGATTTATACATATAATAAACTGTATTATTTGAAAGATGGACATGATATACTATAATAATTGACTGATGGATATAATGTCTTGTATTAGATGACTAATGGATATAATGTAATTTTTTTCTCCATAGACTTAACATTGGAAACTCGTATCTAACACCCATTAGATATTTAGGAAAAATATCCAATGAGGGATAATGTCACAAATGTTAGTCCATTAGTCAATATTAAGGGTGAGATAAATTCAGAAACCCATTCAAGTTTAGGGTCAGAGCTCGATCCCATCTCATTTGAATCACATAGCAATTCACGCGGCTCCGCCTTGTGAATTACTACGTGATTCAAACTCGATGGGATACGAGCTCAGACCCTAAACTTTCATGGGTTTCCCCTATAGTATTAAATGACTAATGGATATAATGTACTGTATTAAATGACTAATGGACATGATATACTGTATTCATTGACTGATGGATTAAATGTACTTCGTGTTGCAGCCTGAAGCGGTGATGACAGACGTGGTGCTGGCGATCCGCGCAGACGAGGCACATCATCGTGTTGTCAACCACACGTTAGGCTCAATGCGACCTAATGATTACAACCCATACAAGCCGGGTCAGTGAGTGCAGTGGGGTCAATGAGTGCAGCAGGGTCAGTGAGTGCAGCAGGGTCAGTGAGTGCAGCAGGGTTAGTGAGTGTGACTGCAGGGTCAATGAGTGCAACCTACAAGGACATGTACACCTCACCTCACTTAGGGCCTCTTCCACCGGACTGCCCTGAATCCGACTCTGCTAGGTGCTTACCAAACATGCTTGTAGTGTACAAACCCACGATCCATTCTGCAGTGGCAGCTGCATAGCGGCTATGCGGGCACAGCCAGCCAGTAACTGGCAAGAGCTAATTTATTAGGTTTCACCATTTCATCACCCTGCGGCCACCACCAGTGAGCATGTTACCTACTCCACCGCACCGGTTTCTATACTTTAATAAGCTAAAACTGCCACACCACTGGCCCAGTGGAGCATGCCCCTAAATCCTCCTCTGCACATGAACCCTGCAGACCTTGAAGAGTACGTCTATACCAAGTCTGCAAGCCTACTGCCAAGTGCCACCCTCTGTACATCGCGTATGAACTTCATTCAGCCCTGGTTTTAATCGTTAGCCAACCTTCACGTAGACCTCACTAACTTCCCCACCACTTCGGTTTGACTGTGTCCCTGTAACCGTCGGGGTGGAACGTACATAGATGTCCCGTTGGGACGGTGGGGAGTGGGGTGAGGACGTTGTTTATTGTAATCGTCAGTCTACAGGTTATGATGGGGGTGTGGCTAATGTAACTCCGCTTATACATTACTATTATATCTGGTAAAGCACGGTTCAGTATTAGGTGTGGTAAACAGGGCTGATATAAGCCTTTGTCTACACAGAGATATTTATTTAGCAGAGCATATGATGGGATCAAGCTTCTTCGGTCTACTAATCATGTCTTTAGTATTTCGGTTTTTCTTTCGAATGCAGATACGATTCACTTTGTTCGTATTTGTGTGTGGAATATAGCAGTGATTATTTTCTGTGTATCTTGGACCCGTGTTCGGGATGTAGCACCTGTTTATTCATGTGACGCCAAGTGCACAAAAAATACCATAACATCTGGCAGTGACATATTAAAATGATATAAAACTAATTTAATGAGGATGACAGGCAAGCAGTGAACACGGCTGTACGGTCGAGACTCGAATCCAGGACCCCGAGGTCCACAGGCGAGCAACCTGCTCTTATTTACATTGATCTCCATTCTGATCTCTAGGGACTCCCATTAAACGTGAACAAAGTAACGGTCAATTCAGCAACACACTGATAATACATTACATCAGGGAAGGTAATGCCGTTGCCAAAAAAAATCTCAATTTAACGTTAAGATTGTATGATGTGGGTTGAAATAGTACGTTACAGGAAAAAAAACTCTTTTGTATTTTTAAGCGGTAACTATAAAAAAAAGTTAAGACCATAGCTACGTCCTAATTGTTACGGGAATAAGAAATTGGTACAATATATTACAAATGTAGTTACCAAATCGTGCCAGATTTGGTATGACGTCCATCTTGTTATTTGTCATCATGTTGAAATGACGAGGAGATTTTAACATGTTTTCCTATATGCATGTCCATCGAGGGATAACAGTGATTAGCTTATTAAAGTCTTTTATTATTCTATATCAGTTTTAACATAGAAAGTATGTACTCTAATATAAGTCCTGATAAGAAGGGGATACACAACACTGCTTGGAAGTGTCTGGATCAAAATATTTATAAGTATAAAAAGGATGTGGAGATTTTAAAAGGTCCCCTGTACCTTTTCGTCAATCCTGATGTATGATACAGAAGTTTGTGATCTGTAAAGTGGTACAACTAGAAAAGATTTATAATTATGTTGTGATTTTGAGAATATGAATACTTATAGATATAGTATACGAAGAGTTGACGTTGAAGAAAAAGGTATCACTTGAACATTTTGTTCTGTGTTGTATATTAAGTAATGCCATATAATTATGGTAAAAATATTTCAATATCTTAATCTAACACGTACCTCTTTTCTTTCGCTGTATCATTGGTGTGCACGAAATATTCAGAAATCAGGCAAGAATAACAAAATAGCAAAAAATGTCCACTAGTTTTATGTATATTTGTCCAATATTACGTTGTTAGGGCATCCTTTCATGCATTTTAACATAATTTTACTAAACCTAATTTCTTCTTTATATGACTCTTATGAAATGTGGCTGAGAACTAAAAGTTGCGGTTTTTACTATGGTGCTTCTGTTGAATTTCCCCATGATTTAAATTTTGGTATACATGAATCCCTAAAACACAAAATATTGTCTGTAAAATTGTTATAAGAATTTTGCTCTCGGGCCATGAGTCGATAGGTAGGACCATGCGACATTAATACGATGCATATATGACGTCGTCACATGAAGCTTTTACGCGTCAGTGGCCAAAGATGTTTAAATCTATAGTGCATTGAAGGTATACTGATATAGGGTATAGGTTGATTATCATCTCTCATTTGCATGCTATTTTTGTGAAATAATTTCCCAGAAATGTAGCGTATGACAATGTGTCCATTTTGCGGAATGCAGCTGTCTTATATAATTAGAACCGTATCGGTCCAGAGTCATTCGTATGTTATTATAGTGTATTCATAGAGACTATTATTATATACCTGTCCAGTAAAGTCTCATACTTACTGTCAGCTGTACGGTATCCCTTCTGCACACTAATAGTTCGTGCACTCCCTACCACATGACCTATTCTAAAACGGCATTTCCAATTACATGTATATAATAATGAGACAAAGTGAGTGTGTCTGAAATACATCTGTTCCTTGTTGTTTTTGTTCATATTTATTCACCTCGTTCTCCGAACTCTGTGAATATTACCGACCAAAACAATCCGGATCAGATTTCAGACAGGCACACTAACCATGTCTCCATATGTTATCACCAGGTCAGTACAGCATCATTTCTTACCCAAATTACCTCGAACTATTGACCAATCCATATGTGACATCTGCCCAAGATTTATTTATGATTTCTGTGATTATTTCTGTTAAAGCATTTAGGGATATTTAGCTCTTTATGTTCACAACCATATACCTCTCAGCTACACTACACTTGTCCAGTGATCGCCTGTGATTCTTAAGGTGATATGTGTAGGTGAATATCATGACCGTTATGTTACCTATACTACAGGGAACTTTCTTTATTACACGGTCTCAATAAATGTATTATAATTTAAGGAAAGAGAAGTCGATGTAGACATTGTACACTTGCTCCATGTCTATATTTAAACAAAGCGATATGCCTTTTTACAGCATCAACTTGACCATGACCTAGGGTCCAATAAAGCGTCATTAATATTCTTTTAATATGTCAATGTCCGGCATCTAATTTCTTCTAAATCTTTTGGATTTACAAGTCTTCGGGGAGAGAGATAGCGTTATTGTGTTAGACTTTTTTTCAGGTGTTAGACTTTGTATGCAGCAATATATATTGAACGTTGTTTGCCAGTACTTGATTATAATCAACCTCAAACCAAAGTGTACTTCTACATTGCTGTTGGAACATGATTCTTCTGACTGAAAGGAAATTATTTATATTTATGTAGAAAAATAATTTTGTAATGTTATGATGTGAATAAGTTCATGCGATGTTGTTATAGAAATGCAAGAAGTGGGAAATCTCGCATAATTTGTACTTCGGAATAAAGAAGCTATTTGCTGAAAGGTCTATTTGCTATCAATTTATAATTCATGTCTTTATTAATATTAACCAGGATAGACCCGTAACTGTCATATGAACACCCTTAGTTCAATAGTATTTTATACATATAGTATATACCAATCCTATTTTATTGAACACTGGTTGCCATTCAATACAATAAATTGAATATATTTAAACATAACGCTAACACCGACAGATGCTTCACAATCGACCAGTTTGGGCGCTTAACCCACAGTTCATTCTGTATGTTTTCAAACCTGATCTGTAATCCATTCATTTATATGATTTTATGTCAGGTTATATTGTTCTCTCTGGGGACGTCAATTGAGGTTGTTTAAAGATACCTGAACTAGTGGTTAGTATAAAAGTCCCATGGCGCAGTGTATATCACAGATGTTCAAATGACGGACCAAAATCACTCAAGGAGCAGAGACAAGTTACATCACTCGATAAGCCCGTTCCCATTGGCCGATTATTCGGCACCGATCTTCAGTCAGGAATCACCAATCGATTTTGTTGATATATCGATCCCAGATCAATGAATGGAAACAAGACTTGCAGAGTCATACACCACCGAGGGTTTTCTCACAGACTGACAGAATCAGAACGAATATTGAATTTGTCATCTATACCTCAAGGCATTCTCGCCCTTCACATTCATAATGTATTAACCATAAAGACATCACCATGCCAGATAAGGTGATACCTTATAGCATCATTTTCTTAAATTTATAAAATTATTGTTTTATTTGTAATAGAATAAGGGAAAATCGATCAACATGCATGAAACTTAGCCAGCATGTAGATATAAGGTCACATTTGAAGACTTTGTGGAAATGAAGTAACACGTGCCATACCAGGTGATGAAAGTATCAAATTTACATAATCAGACTCCCTGACACTACTATCGAACCCACTTGCCACATAAGCGTGGTGCCGTGGTCGCCGTGTTAACGGGTTGCGCTGGTACTATGAACGTGCGGCGCACCAGCGGTACGGTCCCAGACTCGATAGCGAGGCGAGTGCTGCGGAAGTGAAGCCAGTGTCATGGTGTGGTAATAGACCTACGCAGAACACGGACATGATGATCACTCTAAAATTGTTATATTTCAGATTTAAATATAACAAATATTTAGAATTCTTGTACCTGAGTAAAGGGTGTTGACTATTATAATTCAAGAAATGTTTGCTACGTCTATTTCGGAGGTTTATTTTTTGAATATATGTGGGAATGTTTTCATGGATATTTGCAGCACTCAATTTATACCCCCCCCCCCCCTCCCCCCACTTCAAAAAAAGGAAATAGAATGGAGAAAAAAATCGACATTTATACAGCAAGAGCGGCCACTTATAGCCCACACAGTGGTTAACCATCATTGTTTATTTGATCAATTTTATCTTTAAAGGTAACAGTGCAATCACAAGAAATTAGAATATACATCCATTCACATCTATTCTCATGCAACATCAATCTACAAATACTTTTATACAGTGTACGATTTCCGATTATACATGGTAAAAACATGTACCTATATTTTTTTGGGTAAAATTTCTTTATTGAGACTCTCTTTTACAGTCAGGTAGCATATCACAAATTTTAGTAACAATAATAGTACTCAATAAAGGGGCTGAGACCTCAACCTGTTCATAAGGCTGGTTTCCATGGTCTAGCCTATACTGTTCATGCGTAACTCATGTGCGCAAAGTTTATATCAACTTCATACAACTATGACAATTAAAATTAGTTTCAACAACAAGAACTACAAGAAGAAATGTTAAGAAGAGAGAAGAAAAGAAAAGAACTTCACCTCTAGCCTGGCGATGGATGTTGGTTTTTATCTCATTGACTAAATGTAATTTGCAGGTAAATATTTGCAGTTTCCAGCTATTCATCCAAAATGCCACAAATGTAATTATATCAGAAAATCACTTATTTTTCACTCTGCCATGCTGCTATATTACATCAAGAAATATCTATCACAGCCTGGCAATATAGGTATCATATTAATTGTCATGAGATACCTAATAAGATAAGATGGTTATTTCTATAGGTCATTGCGATAGATTTTTCATTAAATCACTGTGAAAATACCAACACCAACCTGCACCCCTACCAACCTGCCTACCAACCAACCTGTTCGCATTCCAACCTGCATACCCACCAACCTGTTCACACCCCCAACCTGCCTATATATCTACCAGCCTACCACCAGCTCCTACCTACCTACAGACGTGTCTACCCCCCTCTCACTTCACCTTGCAACACTGCTTATAAATATTGCATATTTAACCAAGACATTACATTTCTTTCATAGATTTGCGTATGCATGCGCATAGTAAATCGAGCCTTCAATTACCCTCCCCCTAACACTTGTGTACCGTACCCATTTTTTATGACCCCAACCCTCAACCCCCTTGCTGCGTAAGTACATTTTATATCATGAAGTTTATGGATGGCCCCATATCACCGTTCCATCTTCTGTCATAAGTATAACGAGAAAAATGAAGAGCCAACCGATGACGAGTTTGGAACAAAAATACCCCGAAATAATATCCCCATACCGAAAAACATTGAAGAAAGTGAAATTACCTTTATTGACCCACTGGTGCTAATATATTTGGACCTTTAACCTTACAGAGGCTGGTCTAGGACTGGCTTGGCAAAAACTCAATAGTTTGAGGGTTTCAGTTATCCGGCACACACCCTAGTGAATAATTTCAGGACTAACGCTTCCACAGCAGATTCTTCTGGATTACCTCCATTCTGATGTTACTGATCATCCGCTTGGAGAGTAACTACAATCACGCTGATCTTCCCCAAACGGATGACAAGAGAACCAGCGTAATTACGCTGATTACGCTGTTTGTTCACCCAATAAAGCACTTTACAGGCCGAAGACCAGCTTCAGCTAATGTCCACACGCCACAAGTCTGGAGACGTCAGGAAGTTTCAAACGCTAATAAGTATTATTTTGCGACTGTCATGTACCTTTAGAATTAACAATACTTTCCCTATATAATATCATACTTCCTCAAGACTAAATTAAGTGTCAGTCATGTTTCTGTTTTCGTTCCAATGATCCGACAACTTGAGCCCACACGCCACTAGAAAAGCCTTTCACACCATAATGTAGATCATAATCATGAGAGAACATATGACACGAGGGTTGATTTACTGATTTTTGTGTGTGTATTTAATAGTCTCTTGTTTCTGTGTTAACGTCATTGACTGTACAGTGTAGGCTAGTGGCAGTGGAGGGTCCTCCTTTGCACATAATGGCCTACTCAGCTGCCTTCAGCTCCCTGGTTCAAGAGAAGGGTGCTACGCCCCCCCCCCCCTCCCCCTCTAAAAATAAACGTGGTTTTCACAGGTGCTTCATTACTGATTGGGTGTCTTTGTTCTTCTGCTCATCAGGCGCTGAGATAGGCATCATGTGTCTGCTCATTATCACAACTTCCTCTACCTAGTCCGAGAGGCTCTGACTGTGAAGCCGTGCAGACAGTCAGAGAGCACACCCATAGAGGCCTAGGCTAACACTAACAGGTCAACCAAAAATGTACATCTCAGCTCAGCAGCCGTTTTCCTTATAAATATAGGTTGAATCTTTCTGATTTTGTGATAGACAGTTTCCTGAGGAAAAATGCAGTAAAATGACAGTAATTTCCTACCTTTGCATTAGTTCTAAGTAATAGAAGAGCCAGTGTTTGTAAAATCCATGTCTATGTATTCTGCAGGCGCCAAAAATAACAAAAAAATGGTTTCAAAAGTGCAGGAAATCATTCACAGGGGATTGCCAGGAACCAGCTTATCAAATATCGCCGACATGAGTTGGAACTGTTGCAATGTGGTTAAATGAGTTGTATAAAAAGGCTCTCGAAAGTAACACAAAGGAACAAAACAGGAGTTGTATCATCAAAAAGGAATTATTATACATTTCTGAAGGTAAGGGAGCATAAAAATTCACTTACATTGACAGTATTACAGAGAACCAAGGACCTGATATTTTGTACTATGGGAATAAGCGGTTGTGCTCTCTGACTGTCCGCTAGGCAGTCAGAGTTTCTCGGACTACCTCTACCTAGTCCGAGAAACTTTGACTACCGAGTCTGCACCGCTTCCCAGTCAGAGCCTCTCGGACTACCTCTGGCTCTACCAGGGCTCTATTCAGAAGCGAAGTCTGTAAAAGTTAATTAAAATTGAACTGGGCCGTGGGCTTGATCATGTCTGATGTATCAATTAAGTTCCTTTCCTCGGGAAAACTGGTGGAACTTAGTATTGAAATAAGAACTATTGCCTGTTATCTGATATTATAAAGAGACTTCACGATTTTGAGTCTGAGTTTATTTATGCCACACATTTTGTTGGCTCCATAATTTCACAAGTCGAAGACCAGTGACATTATGGAGCCAACAAAATGAGTGACATAAGTAAACTCAAACTCAAACGAGTGGCGTCTAGACTTTATCCTACCCCGTGTCTACATTTTTTTCAGTATTAGAAAGTATGGTAGTGGCATAAACAACACTTTATGTCACACCCAGTGACATAAACAAATCCCATGTTAAGCCTATGGCGTTTTTTATTAGGGTTAGGATAAATGGTAGGACCACAGCAGGAGCAATTTGCGTCTTTCAAATCATGACAATAGCTTCATTATCTCATAATTTCAGGGGCGCACCCAGGATTTTGTTTCGGGGGGGTGGGGTGGGGGGGGGGGGGGGGGGAGCACATCTCATACTACCTTGGACGATTGGCACGGAACCCTAAGTACTGTAAGCAGTGTAGCATTCAGAACTTGGATACCGAATAAACGGTATCCAGCATTTTGTTATGGGACGAGTTCACACACCTGAGGCTATCTTGGATAGTGTCTGGGGTCATGAAGAAAAGCCCCTGCTTTAGGGATTGACCGCTATTAGTGAGCCTGCCATTTATCATGAAACTAGCCCCTGTTCACACTGCTTCTAATTAACTTCTGCATCAATATCAATATGCTTCAATATCTAAGGGATACAAATGCTGCCTTTAGAGTAATCATGCAGGAAGAAGAAGATAATTCCTGCCCCGGCTCGCCGACTCTGTGGAAGGGCGACCTGCAGGTATGTGGCAAGCATGTCTGCACAATCCCCATCCGGTGTACGTCACTGCTGCCACCTGCTGGCGACCTGTGAGTATCACTCTCTACTTTTCGAAGCATGACAACTTGTGGCGATGAATGCGTGAATTGCTAATTTATAAAAGATATTGAAGATATCATGGTGTAGAATCTCGAGTGCTTTAGAAAGGTTCCCATTCTTTCTAGGAAGGATATTCCCTCTTTTGGAGGAGTATTTAAAAGTGATTAGGTTTATCGAATAGGCAGTACTATCCAGAACTAACGAAACTAATCCATTAATATCGGGAGCACTAAGGTTACTTTAGAAACCAGTACGAATTATCCCTTTGCACGCCACACTAAATCTGCACTGAAATGGATTATATGAAAAGTATCTATTATTTGCATATTAATCTTTACATTGGGAATAATTTCATTTCCAATGGCATCAGATCATTGCAAGACTGTTTCGCAAGTCAACAGCGCATCAGAAAGGACAGATTTCTTGGCAGTATTCTACCTCGTTCAGAAAAATTACTGACCTTATCAGGAGGTACGTATCAAAGAAGAAACCAAAAAAGTTTTGGTCAAAGTCGTCGTTCTCCACGAGTTTGATGCGGAGTGATATCAAGAGACGTCACGAGTTTGAGTCTGAGTTTATTTATGTCACGCCTTTGAAATAAACAAATCCCATGTTAAGCCTATGGCGTTTTTTATTAGGGGTAGGATAATATGAATAAGGCAACAGCCGAGTGAATATCATGTGGCATTCAAACGAGTTGCAGAATGACTTCTTTGACCAAAACGAGTTTCTTTCTGTATTTATCTCACCCCTATACACATTAAAAGAATGGCCTTTGGCACTGCTGGCCAAAGGCTCGGCACCGCCAGATGCACCTTCCACGTTCTTCCACCAGACAGATCGTTGCTGGCATCACGCCCTGTCTGCTGGCGGCTCCTCTACAGCCCATGGCTGGGGCTAGCGCCTGCTTGGTGAAACACTCACTTGAAAGAAAATGTCTCTGGAATAGAATCTGTGGAGAATTTATGAACTACAATATATTCGTTCTCAAGCAGTTTTTTCAATTTTGGGTCAGATATCTGGCAATGTCTTGTAAGGTGATTTGCAGAGTGAGGGGACTTTCAAATGCGTCTCACTTTAGATCATTAGAGAATGTTTTCAAAGTTTTATATACATGTACCTGGCAGTAGTAGTTTTTCGCCTCGGCAGATATTCATAAATCATTGCAAACCCCAAGCAATTTGGGACGGAAATTATGAATTTTCAACTTATTTCTTTTCTGCCAAAAACATATATAGATGGGCCAAGTAAAGATGAGTACTCATCTAAAAAAAGAGTGGTTAATTTTTTTTTTCATTATTCAATGTAATAGAGAAAAATGGCGACGTAAAGATGAGACAGATTTTAGCAAAGATAAAAGTGCATAAAAATAATTTTTCATGGGGATTTAAAAAAAAAACACCCTCCACTCAAAACATTGTTTGCCATAAGGCAGCTTGGTTGAGATCAATTTTAGAGTGGAAAATATGGTTTGTATTTATAATTTCTGTGTTTACATGATGGTGAAAAGTGAAGTGAAAAATGAGTGTTTTTTTAAAATCATATAGTCTCTTCTAGTGCATTGACCAAGGTAAAATCTAAGTTTGATAGACCGACATCCTCTGGGTTCATCTCCTGAAATTTTCTGAATGATTAAAATTGCTGATGTTGCAGTTGAGACGCATGGGGATGTGTTTCAGCCGTGCTTTGTGCACGTCGACGACAAGGCAGCAGTGTCAACCCAGATCTGGGAGAATCTTCAGATCCACCTCGTCAGGAATAACTGTGTAAGTTGTGTTTTGTTTGACTAGCATCACCATCACTCAGCATTTGTAGTGCAGTGATGTCCTATGGAATATCTCCAGTCTAGTCTATATGATGTTTTATTACAAATGTTCACAAAATCATACACATATTGAAATTTGTAAGTCTTCATAGGGTAGCAACGCAACATTGCCTGAGTAGATACAATCTAACCGTAGGTGGGAAACCCAAAGAGGCCAGAGCCGGCGACCGCTACACCTATATGTATTATCGTAAAACCGGATGAGTTTTAGTCTTGGCTCCCGTATGCCACGACTGGAGTTTGGCGTAGTGATATCACGAGGCGGAGCCGAGTGGTATCTGGAACCAAACTCAGGAGTGGCATACGGGAGCCAAGATTGAAACGAATCAGGTTTTGATTTTATCCTACCCCTCTCTACAATATTTTAATATCAAAATCATGAATGAAAATCATCAAAATTCCGTATGCCCCTAGTAGCATACAAACGTCCGTATGCCAGTCAGCGTGGCATACGGAATCTCAATGTTAAGCCTATGGGATTTTATATTAGGGGTAGGATAAATATACATAACCATTGATAAACTGAAAACCTGGTTAAAGGGACATCTCTCTTAAGGGGGCTCTTTGGATTTTACTGTATATTATAATAAGGAAATGTAGTGGCTGAGCCATAGGGAAGCCATTCTTGGCTTTATGTCCAATAAGATATGTCCCTCAGCCTCCAGTGTCGGGACATATTCTGTGGGACAAAAGACATCAAACGGCCATCCGGGCTCAGTAACCACGTTTTCCCTGATCGCTGATTTGCTACTTTTATAGGATAATAACATGGTGTTAATGGCATGACATTTGGTGACTGTAAATGAATGTATTTATTGAGATCTACCCAAAAGTGATTAGCATTGACGGTATAGTGTCAGTACCCATGTAGACTAGTCCCAAATAAAAGTCATATTTCAGGCTTGCGTGCCTCTAGAGCGACCAGAATTGTTTATTCGTATTGAAAGGCTCTTGTAGTTCTTATTGCTGTCTGCTGACCGTCACTGACTGGAGTGCTCACATAACTTCCGCAGATCGCCATAGCCAACCAGCGGGATCGGCAGATTTCTCAGTGTGCAGTCTTCCTCTTCATCATCCCTGCTAGCCTCGCACGGACTTTCTGCAGTGAGTCATGACCTCTACTTCATTAAGACTACTGCAGGCATTGCCATGTTCTTATTTAAAATCAAAATCGTGAACAAATCCGCGATGTAAGTGAAAAGATCACAATTATAAATTTTGTTGCATATTTCAGGCAATATTGGTATTTTTGGTTTATAAAAGACGAACCTTTCCCCCTTGTTAAATGTTTGTTTCCTCGGATAAAATTAGGAACGCTGTTCTATTTTGAATGCTATAAATTGAGCTTTATATGATTGTGTATTTAGATGGCAAACCAAATCATATCAATTAAACAATAAACCCTAAATGTTTTGTCACTTAAAATAATATGATGAATAAAGAATAAAAAACCTGGATTGTGAGATTCAAATAAATACTAGTTTATCATAACAGTTCATGTGGTACACCAAATGCTGATGGCTGAGTGTGTAGTTCTCTAATGCCTCACCTTGTGTCGCGCGGGTCACGGCTGGTTAGTGCGTTGCTCAATCACTAGGTGGGGTAGCTGTCAATCATATTCCTATATGCCAAGTGAGTTTAAAAGGTTGTTTATCTATGGCACTAAGGAGATAAAAATAGCCATTTCGGAGAGCCTACTCTAACCTTCAGTCAATCGAAATAAAAAAAGAATTACCTGATCGCTTACTTTTGACTGTGAGGCTTTTCTATATCCTGTACCCCTAGAAAATGTCACATGCATGCCTTGACATATCCCATCCACTACTAAATTGCCGTGGGTATCATCAAGAGATGTCCTTGATCATAGAACTACCGATAGTAGACAGCGTTGGAAAGTGAGAACATGATCTAGTATCGGTTCCAATGCTGGGCTCATTGTTGTTACACAGATAATAAGTGTTACCTGGAAACTTTATAGCAATATGGTTCAAATTTGACAGTGGAAGTTGTCATTTCAAGGTAGCTTGGGCTTGGGATAGAAGTGTTTTAACCACCTCTCTCTTATCCAGTCAAAATAAAAGTAATAAAAAAGACCCGAAAACAGATAGTCCTGGAAAGCAGCTGGAACTAAAGGTTGCGGCACCATCCCAACTTCGTTAGTCTTTTTTATAGGAGACATAAAAAACTGCCTTAATATTTCTAGCAATTTGGTTATCAGCAAAGTACAGTTATTTTCCATCGAACTATCTGACATTATCTGTGCAGTGACATCATATTAATACTTTCCTGGATGATTAATTCTCACAAAGTTGTAGCCTAGATTTTCAGGAATGTGAGATGTATCTTAAGAGAAAAGAAATACCATAAATAGACTTTATGACTCAATAACGTTACGAGAAAATATTGAAAATAAGATTCAGATTTAGTGCTCTGATACCATGCAGAGGTATCATGTCATATCAAATTATGAAGAATAAGAACACTTCTACCTAGGCTTTATACTTGTTGAGACGGACTTTGAGGTACAACTAGAAACTAAAATGTTATTACAAAATAGTAGTTAAGATGGCTTAAACCTAACTCACCTGAATATTTCTTTATGTCAGGTTTTGAAATACCGCAGAGCCAACTCTCCATCGGAATTTTCTACTGGGCATCGGATCATGCGTCACAGTTGTAAGTATTTCATTTATAACAGTAGACTCTTCCTTTTAGGTTTCCGACTGACTGGTTCACTGCATACCCCAGCAATGGTAAATTTACTGCTGTATCATGGGCCAATCTTCTTATTCCATGTCTATGTTATGTGGGAACTAAAAGAATTCTCACCCCGGTAAATATGTATCGGTAAGATTTCTACCTGAATTCATATATTAAAGATGTGATCACCACCCAACCAAAGTAAGTCTAATAGAACAGATTGGACGTTAAACTTCCCAAACAAACAAATAAACAAACAAACCACTGCATATTGTGTACTTAGTATTTCCTATTGTTTAGGACGAGGTCAGGAAGGGTGCGATCAGTCAAGTGAGAGCCTACTACGATAGTGACAGTTGGATTGCTATACTTCTTCAATTTCTTATTAATTTCATGTTACACCTCTCTATGGCTCAACATATATTCAAAACCCAATAATACTATTTTTTATTCATTTTTTCAGAGCTTCAAAGAACATTAGAAGTCCTCACGTGATTGGTAGTGCAGTAGGAAGTGCTATTATTCCGGATAGCTGTACTGGTAGTCATGAATCTCTCCCTGAATCTACGACCCTTCACGATGCACAGACATCTCCCATAATCAAGCA
Source organism: Alentia gelatinosa (assembly GCA_950022655.1). Lineage (NCBI taxonomy): Eukaryota > Metazoa > Annelida > Polychaeta > Phyllodocida > Polynoidae > Alentia > Alentia gelatinosa. Next base: position 37,106,209 of record OX465592.1, read on the forward strand.
TCATAACAAGGATGGTCCAAAGCTAGTGGAGGGCAGACAGAATAAAAACAAAGACAAAGCTCTTCCCTTACTGAGCGATGAGGCCCAGAACATGGATGATAATGACACGATTCTTGTGACAGAATCTGGGAACATGGATGATAATGACACGGTTCAGGTGACAGAATCTGGGAACATGGATGATAATGGCACTTTTCAGGTGACAGAATCTGGGAACATGGATGATAATGTCACAGTTCAGGTGACAGAATCTGGGAACATGGATGATAATGACACGGTTCAGGTGACAGAATCTGGGAACATGGATGATAATGGCACTTTTCAGGTGACAGAATCTGGGAACATGGATGATAATGTCACAGTTCAGGTGACAGAATCTGGGAACATGGATGATAATAACACGGTTCAGGTGACAGAATCTGGGAACATGGATGATAATGACATGGTTCAGGTGACAGAATCTGGGAACATGGATGATAATGTCACAGTTCAGGTGACAGAATCTGGGAACATGGATGATAATGACATGGTTCAGGTGACAGAATCTGGGAACATGGATAATAATGACAAGGTTCAGGTGACAGAATCTGGGAACATGGATAATAATGACAAGGTTCAGGTGACAGAATCTGGGAACATGGATGATAATGACAGGGTTCAGGTGACAGAATCTGGGAACATGGATGATAATGACAAGGTTCAGGTGACAGAATCTGGGAACATGGATGATAATGACAAGGTTCAGGTGACAGAATCTGGGAACATGAATGATAACAAGGACCTGGATTCTTCTGCCTACTCCACAGATATCAGTGAAGACCGAAACATGGATGCTGCAAATGTAGTTCAAGTCACCAAAGTTCAAAATATAGGAGACTTATCTCAAGTTATTAAATCATATGACACATATGATGGAGATGATGGAGACCTAAATGAAGTCACTGATGAGTCAAGAATGGACATTAAAGATTCGGCCGATGTCGCTGAACCTAAAGCTTGGCATGGCACAAACCTGGCTGCAGATACCTCTGATATTATAGACATCCCTCCAGTCACCGACACACAAATCATGAACGACCAGGACATGGCTCTGGTAGCTGAAGTCATTAATGCTCAGGCTTTGGATGATGGATACCTAGCTGATGTCTTCGAGTCAGAAAACAAGGATGACGGGGACTTAGCAGAAGTCAGTGAGTCACAGAGTGTGGGCGACACAGACAAGGATCAGGATATTCTTGTGCGGAATGCAGATTTTGAAATGATCGATTCGCGAACCAGAGATGATGCAGATTTACCTGAATCACCTGAACGGGAAAATCTAGGTAATGTAGACCTACACGATACAGGCATATCTGAAATCCGCGAACCCCAGAATATGGATGAAACAAAAATGGAAAAGGCCACCCAAGTTAGGAAAGTGGATGATATAGACACGATTGGAATCATCAATACCCAGACTGATGAGGATATAGGTCTGTCTGAGTTGGGCAAGAGAAATGAAAAAGATTTGAATCCAAGGTTCCCTGAGAACCATGTATTTGATGAACGAAAAATCACGAAAGTGACAGAAGGCCAGGAATTGGATGATACAGACGCAGCTGGGACTATTAATACCAGGTATGTAAGCCACACCAACCTGTCTCAAATCTACGGGTCTAAAAAAGAGTTGTCTCAAAACTCATCGCAGAATCTGGCTCCTGTTACTGAGGTACAAGACTTGAGTGAAACAGACGAGATTATTCATACCAACGCTACGGACGATATGCACACAGATGCAATTATTGGAAACAATGACACAGAGGATATAAACTCACGACACAACGCAGAAGCCAAGAACATGAATGATCAAGACTTAGATCAAGTCAATAAGGCCCATAACCTGGATACTCTGGGCTTAGCTAATATGTTTTATGCCCCAATTATGGATGACACAGATTTAGCTGAAGTTACTGTTGGCCAGGAATCGAGTGATTCAGACTTAATTGAACTTGCTTCTAACACAGCTGATTCAGACTTACCAGAGGGCAGTTATACACAGGATATCAGTGAAGTAATGAAAGCTGATATCCGAATCCTGCGCCATGTGGTAGCGGACAGTGCAGTTCAACCAGATACACTGACTGGAGAGGATTCGACTAACTTTCAGGAATCAGAGTGCACAAGGATTGCCAATCCAGAGGATATATCTCACCACTCACTCTCCGAACAAAAACCAAGCTCACCTCTCCCAGAAAATGCTAATAACCTAGCCTTGAATTGTGTAATCGTACCTCAGTCAACTGAAGGGTGTGCAGCTAATAGTGTCAGAGCTCTTGATAAATACCAATGCACCAATCCTTCAATCAATATTACAGACACTGAAGATTCTAGATATGAATATTACGCATTAGCAGACGACATTGAGGTACGATTAGAGCGCGGGAAACACGTGAAAACACCGCTAATGCACTCGGCTCTGACCAGTCCTAAAGATGATAAAAATCGGGCCGATTCTTACCCGATCTGTGACCAATCTCTACATCAAGAACACACCTCTGCCATTTGTGATCTCACAGATGACACCTCAGGCTGCCTTGATCTTTCATTGCCCAAAACTCTAAGTATGAGTTCACAAGTCAGGAAGAGCCCTTCTCCAATTGAGGCATTACCACGTGTAACTGAATCACCGTATGACCCCAGAAATCCCCTAGATCTGTCCCTGTCTAGGGCAGATTCAAGTGACCTGGGAAAAACCTTTTTAGGACATTCCCATTCATTAGAGACTGTGCCTGATCTAGGCATTCAAGAGCCTGCTAGGAATAGATCCCATAGCCCAGTGCCAACGGAAAATGTAATCATCATCACTCCTATAAATGATGTCTGTGCTTTTTCATCTTGTCAAGAAAGAGGTCACAGTAGACAAGAAAAGAGCGCATTTAGCGAAGCTCATCTTCGTTTATCACCGAGGATGCCAGTTCTATCTGCACAGCTTACGCAGGCAACTTCACGTGACTGTAACTCTAGTCGTGGCACACCAAGAACCATGTGCAACGTTCAGATGCCTAGCGTTAAATCACCCCAATCACCCCAAATCAACCCAAGGAATATGGGCGCAAGGTATGGATATAGCGATGACTTATGTCAGGTCACTTGGGTACGTCAAGGTGTGGCTTGTAGCCCTGTGGAGAATGTCCAGCAGACCGTAGCGGGACTTCCACGGAGACCGATGTACAGCCGCCTTAGTCCACGTTCACCTGCACCAAAAACAATGTCTGAATCGGCACATTCGGCTATGCCTCAGAAATCTGTACTCGGACTGCCATGGGGACCGATTCACAGCCGCCAGAGTCCTCGATCTCCTGCACCCAAAGGGACGCCCGAATCTGCACAATCCACTGTGCCTCAGCCATCAGTGACGTCACATGGTGCTGGTTCTCGGCGTGTTCTGCAGCCAGCAGTCACCGCTGTCTCAGGCTCGTGTCAGCGTCCAGCGGAGGCTCCGGCAATGTCTTCTGCCTCCAGTCAGCAGGTCCAGCAGGTCCAGCCTGCCAACAGGAGAGTCCGTCTGAATGTCAAACGCAAACGAAATGAAGGTCAAGTCACATCCCTGCCTCAGGCCAAGGTCGCGCGCCATGCGGACCAAACGGTGTCACAAGAGCAAATGTCGTCTGCTGGAACTTCTGACCTGAAAATAACACAGAAGCGAACGAAGCTCGTCAGCATTCTGCAGTCCACCTGGCCGCCGTGTATCAGCACGAGTTCTTATGCAGAAGACCTTCCAACTACAGGCTCCAATGTGGGGAGTCATGACACGAGCAGAAATTCTTTTAATGAGGCCTACCGTCAGTTCGTTAACCAAATGAAAAGAAATGAGTGTTGCCCTCAGGTCAAGGATGCATGGCAGGGGTCACAAGAACAGTCTTGTCAAGCTGCATCCAAGCAACAAAACCTACTGCAGGGACAGGAACGAGGGAGTAGACCTAATCCAATCACCCCAACGGGTTCCGTTGACCAAATCAAAGTCTTCGGCCACCTGGTGCAGCCAGAGCCACAATCCTCTACGCAGCTTCAGTACCAAGGCCAGCATAGGGTCCTCTACTTAAGGCCTAGTGTCACCGGCTGGGGAGGCAAGTGGCTCTAGGTCTGTAGGTCCCCGTAGGTGTTCAGCAGGTCATTATTCCAGGCACCGAAGAAAACCCTTACTGAACTTATGTATGGGATGTGATATATATATTTCTAGTTCTTTTTCAGTAAATGAGTTCCGACAATGGTGTTCGCTTGGAGGCGTTATTCCATACATATGTCACAACTGCTACACGACAATCACAGAAACAGTACACAGGATATCACACACACTACAAAAGCTCTTATGATTATAGCATCTTTTAATTTTATACATTAGTATTCTAGAATGTTATCTCCCTCAAATATCAAACATTTAGTGAAAAAAAATGGTGATCTTATACTCAGTCCTTAACCATTAATATTGATCAAGTCTACATTTGATACTTTTACTTTGACTGGTGCCCTAAAATATCACCTGGATAACTTTTGAGTTTCGGGCAGTTGCTTATTTCATAACTTTTTCGCCAACAAATAAAGGTGGTGTCCTGTATCTTTTGGACCTTGGTCCCATATATAATATTCTTAGATTTAAATACAGCTAAAGCCACATTATATGTAAGTGAGTTAATTCTGGATATTAGCGAGTCACTTATTGAAACAAAATGCCTTTGTTGGGAGTTTGTGTGGTCACTTGTTCTTGTCATTGGTTCTGAGTTTTTTTATGTTGGATTCTGTAGTGTCAACCTTTTTAAAAAGAGAGACATTGGGTTACCAGATCTACTATATATATTTATTGTAAATATAAAAGCATTTCGAGGAAAAAGAATACTATTCCATTTTGGTTCCATTGAATACAGACAACAATTTTCATGTCAATGTGCTCTGCTCATTGAATTGATATCAAGCCACTAAGATTAGTTATATTCTTAAAACACCTGGTTATTTGTTTCATCAGTAAAAGCATAAGGGATATTGCTTTCACACGAATTTTACTTTTTCAGTGAAAGGAAAAATAAAGGATTTGTTTTATCTCTGTGATATAAACTTTGTCCGTCAATATACAACTGGAGCTGTATATGGGGATGTGATTGTTATACTTCTAATAATAAACTTACACAGGGGAACTAATAAATGATAATGAAGAGGGAAGGGGTGACTTCTGTCTTTTAATCAGAATTTTCTTTTTACGAGGCCCAAGCCTTCCGACTGCAGCGAATGCTGCTATTTTTATAATCTGTGATATATTTTCCAAATGCTAGTTTCGGGTTTTATCAAGATAATGCATTCATAGTAACTATTCCTTTGAAATATCCGTTAGTAGACAATTTGGAGCTAAAATAAAAAAAGACCCCATCCTTCTTGTGAAATAAGGTCTCATAAAAATAAAACCACATCGGCGCCAATACGATAGGACCAAGGCTAGGATATCAGAGATATCTGCCTATAGTTGTCTCTGAACGCAAGTGCACTGACCACCAGAGCAAATGCTTGCTACACTACATTGTCACTCTTCTTGCAGATCTTTCATACCGCTATAGGTCTATGCAGGGTTCCCACGGAGACTGGAAAACCTGGAAAACCTGGAAAATGAAAGTGGTCATGGAAAAGTCATAGAATTTGAAAATTTGCCAAAAGTCATGGAATTTTGGTCATCAGTCATGGAATTTTTCTATATTACAGAGATCATTGAAGCACATGATATAGTATATAAGATGAAATATGCATACCATGATTGATTATCAAATTGTTTAATCTTTATTCATAGTCTAGACATGGCTTTCTATGCATGTCTATTTCAGGCTTTTTCCTGGAAACCTTTAGTCATTGAAAGAACACCTCCAATATTGCGAGCATTAGGCTTGTTTGCCACTCCTAAGTCACTGCAAGTTTTGGGCAAGGCCACACTTTAGAAACTATCATCCAGAAATACCATTAAAAAAATGCACTTATTCCCATCAATGCTCATTATGCCTTGTTGAAGAGAGGCTAGATTGTTAGACTGCTAACAATAAATTGAGATGCTCCTTGGAAAAGTCCAGATTGCTCCTTATTATAACTATCTAAACATACCTGCTGTTAGGTAAAGATATCCCTGCGAAATATTTCAGATATACAAGTGTTTAAGAACTATGTTCAGTTATTTCTTTCAGTTGGATATTTTAAATGTGTCCTACTTATGAAGTTAAAGATACCTTTTGAAGAACAAAGTATAGCATCCCAGTGAGAATCTAACATCCACTTTATGATATTTATCTTTTGAAAAGGACATGTGTCCTGACATATGGTCCTTGAGACTTTTTTGTTTTACCTAAAAATCCTAATGTTAAGGCATTCTAGATAACATGCTACTGTATTCTGTTATTATAGTTAAAGTAATTACCACTGAAGTGTTGGGTTTTGTACCTTCAAGCTTTACAATAATTTTTTTTTATTAGATGAATGATCAGGGCTTAAGGTATATGTCAAAATTCACAGTAGCTACCAGAAATGACAGTCTTCCACTTTTCCTTGAGAATTACCGTAAAACCCTGGTTATAAGCCAACCCCAGTTATAAAGCGAACCCCTACTTCAGCAAAATGCCATAAGCTGATTCTGTGGGCACTTCATCTTTAGGAAACCCCATTTATAAGCCAACCCCCCCAGTCTAGGGTCCTGCCCCCCCCTCCCTCCCATCCCCCCTCCTCACTCACAACTATTTGTAGATTTTTTGGTATATGATATCAACGTTTCAATGAACTTTTGTACTAATATAGGATATCACATGCTATCTGAGAAATTACTACCATTCAATCATTCACATTTGTATATCACTGTTTTGGGTACTTTATCGTAGATTTGTACTGATTTTTGTTTATTTTGAAAATCTATTTTTGAAAAATCCCGGTTATAAGCTGACCCCTGACTCAGGCAAAAATTATAAGCTGATTCTTTCAAAAATCTCTAAAAAAAATCAGCTTATAAGCAAGGTTTTACCTTAAGCCTCATTCATGGATAAGAAAAAGTATTTTGGACTTCCCCACAGACCATCAGCTTCATTCCATGGAATCATTTTCATCTTTTCCAAGTCTCCATGAGGCAGTAAATTCCACATGAAAAATATTTCCAAAAATCTTACCCAAACTGACATCCATGAATTATAACTGCATTTTGTTCTTTTTACATGCCGGACACATTAACTACCTCAAATAATTTTTGAAGTTATCAAAAAAAATTCTGAAATGACTTATCCATGCCATTTTTTGTTAGTGCTAATAGCCATGTGATGAAGAAAATAATATTCTAAATGGTGCTCTGATAACTCCAAAGTATACTCCTTCATAGCAGGTAGACCCTGTGATTTGCCCTCATGGCACATTGCACAGTGGAAAATAAAAAATAATTAAAAGTATCTAAAAGAAGAAGTTATTCACATCTACTCAAAGATTGGAGTCTTATATCTTAAATATATTCAGAGATATGATGTGAGATATACTGGGTGTATAGAAAATCATGATGCAAACTCTAGGTTGGCAATTGCCTTACACCCGGACACCTTGCATGTGCAGCGGCCCGGCTGGCTGGCCATGTGAGTTTTGGATCTGCCTTATTAACAATGCAGCTGACATGGGAAAGAGATCAGACCATTTGTTATTTAATGAAATTTTGTAAGAAATGCAGGATTATTCACCCTCTGCTCTACTTAATGCAAATTACAGTGCCATAATCTGTTCCTGCAGTTATTACAGTGTCACCTTCTGTAACAAGTCCATTGCAAGCTGATTGAAATGCCTTGCATTGTCGTATTTATCAAACAGCTGTAGAGACAATGGGAGGCTGTTAATTTTCCGTTTATTTTCCATCATATGCAAAGTACCCAATGAAAATGTATTGGGACTCAGTAAACCACTACCCATGGTTTAGAAACTGTCAGATACCATAACCATGGTATACAAATTCATATCTGTGGTATACAGCCTCAAAGTCATTGTATGTATGATAACCTACTATATCTAAAACGGTAGAATTCCATCGAATCTGCTTGAAGTTGCTCCCGCACATAGAGACATAGTGAACCAGAGCTAGGGCTGGAGATTGAAGGGCCACGAGAGTGAGATTCTCGTGCAGTACTTAACTGAATCCTGCTAATTTTTTTGTGTTTCTTTACACAGATGTACTTCTATCCTTAAGATTTGTTGCTAGCTGTACTGAAAACATAATTTAGAACTGTACTTTTCCAATCTCATTGGCATGAGATTGGTCTGTGAGACTATTGCGCTGGTTGCCCGTACACACACTGATAGTAACCCTTTCAAAACTCCGCTGATTCCCCCCACCCACCAATAGGCTAAATATTTGATGCCATGACAGCACCTGCCTTTGTGGAGCAGTCGGCAGAGCGTCCGATTGGGGATGTGAATGTCGGGTGTTCTAACCCCGCTAGTGGCAGTCAGTTTTTTCATTTACTATATTTTTCGTACTCGGACTCGACGAAGTCTCTAGTATGTATGAAAATAGTCCCTTTGTGGACAGGCGACTCTATAAACCATGCAAGGTAATGCACTCACTGACACTTGCGTATTACTACATGTCAACCCTCTTGTGGTTTATGGCCATCTGTCCACAAAACCGTCAATTTTTGTCTATATATACATTCTTTAAAGCCTGGAAAACAAACCTGGAAAATCAGGTGTTGGTCATGGAAAAGTCATGTAAAAATCATGGAAAAAGATTTCTCCAAGTCTGTGGGAACCCTGTCTATGCTTAGAGAATGTCATTTCATAATATTAATCTTGAAGCCACTTTCCCATGTAATCATTTCCTTTTGTGTGTATTTTGACTATTTTGTATAAATGACTAAAAGGTAGACTTGACTTTGCTAAGATATAGATATTTCTTAGTATTTCTACTTTTAAAATCTAAGTCTACTAATCTACATTGAACAAAATTATTTGGTTCGAGGTAGACATATCAAATGCCGTTTGGGATTGAACCATACAAACGTCTTTGTCGGAGTGGAGACAGGTGGCAGTCAATTTATGAACGGATGAAGCGCCCATTGTATCTTCTGGATCTTTCCGGCAGGGGGAGGCACCTAGACTGGTCCCCAGTCCAAATAAATCCAGGACAGGAATATCCTGAGCGACCTTTAACTTTGCACCCCCCCCCCCCCAAGAAGTTATTCAAATTGGATTCAGATAAGTGACAATACAAAATACACAAATATCAACCTTTCAAAACATGATATACTAAAATGATTCCCTAAAAACTGAGAGATTTAGACAGTAGTACCACTGTTTCTCACCAGGGGTCATACAAGCATTCTGTGTGCCAAGTTCAAGTGACAGTATTATAGATTGTCAATTGTATTTTTCTACCCTTTCCACATATTTGACGCCTTTGACACGAAAATATGATACCTGTATACATATGGAAAACCCATATTAACGGTCATGTATCGATTCAGTGTTTCTGACAATATGCCATAACCAACCTGGCCGAACATGCGAGCACATAGGCCAGAGTTTCTGCTTTTGTCCGGCAAGGTGTGTGTGTGTGTGTGTGTGTGTGTGTGTGTGTGTGTGTGTGTGTGTGTGTGTGTGTGTGTGTGTGGGGGGGGGGGGGGGGGGGGTCATTTCACCTGGCCGGTGACTGGGACCGGTTTTTTAAGTCGATAATCGTTGATAGCGACCTTTTTGTAATTATATATTTGGCGATCGCGATAGTTATCGAACCATTGGGGCCAATGGTCATTGTATTTATCTTGAAAACCCAAGATATCTTTAATAATGGCTTTTAACGATTATCGCGTCTAAAAAACGGGTCTGGTTTGTTCTTGTAGATCGACGTGTTGGTCATTGGGCGTCTCCATGCCACATGAACCACCTTCGCGAAAACGCATCCCTGCGCTACCTATATATGACAGTGCCATAGAGAAAAGAGACACTTAGAACTAAATTTATTCAAATAAAAGATATCATTGTCCTTGTAAATATGATCAAGATATATTTCGTTAGATAATTGTTGGTGACACGCAAGTTTTCCATAGCTCATACAAAGAGCCAGAGAAAGGACATATATATATCGTATTTCAGGACCATGCAACCAGGAGGCACCAGAGAAGATAAATACGTTGCATGGCACAGATCTGTGACTATCCTGGAAAACCTGTGCCCTGAGCTAAAAGGCAATTGCAGCAATGTTTCTTAAAATCCTAAATCATTGACTGCGGGATCTATTCTCTAGGCTTTATAATATTTAAACCTAAACATATGAGGAAATATGCTGCTATAATTCAACCTAGAAAGAGGGGACAAGAGGAAAAAACAAAATAAAAAGACTGCGAACTACTTTCCAACTTGCACTCTCAACTGAACCTCATTTGGACTTGCCCACCTCAGCCTCAACATTCCAACTCATCCAGTGCATGTCATCAATTATTACCTATTAGCGTATTCCCACGATTAAAAAAGAAATTTGTGTACCTATCTAATTCCTACTTGACTAAAAATCCTGATACTGCTTTTTTGTTGTTGCTAACCTGTTTTCTTTTCCTTCTCATTCTTTATAATTGACAACAATGATATCAATTCTACATAGCAGAGTTCTGTTTGTTGGTAATTAAGGGAGCGGGACTATCGGAGGGGGGCATTGGTATTTGCCGGGGGGCATTTCATTTTGAGGTATTTGCCTGCAAATGCTCTTAAACTATCGCTAGTGGACCATATTTCTTAAGGGCTGGATATGGACTGACAGCATATTACAGGATTCGATTATAGAAGTTTAATATTTGTATACCACAGAATTCACCTGTATTTATTTACTTAAACATACCGTATATACATATATTTATACATATGTATACATGTGTATAAGGAAAATGATCGATATAAACCTATTGCCGGGATGAAATATATATATCAGGGTGTTTGCCTGGGGGCGCTTCATTTGGAGGTATTCCGAGTGGGCGCTTCATTTGGAGGTATTTGCCTGGGAAGGGGGGCATTTTATTTGGAGGTATTTACCTGGGAATACTGGAGAACTCGACCCGTAAACGGAACTCGACCCGCAACGAACTCGACCCGTTTTTCTGGCACTGAACTCGAGTATCTTATAGATGCAGATATGGATATATATGAACTAGAATACTTTGGAAGTATTATTACTATCTATATTACCTTGGCTTCAAATTATGCTGAAAATGTGTGCGAAAATAATAGTTTTGAGTGTCCATTCGGCACTGACAAATTTCAAGGAAATAAATCAAACATGCTTCATTAAAAACTTTCAAGGAAAATCTCAATGAAAAGTCGGCGACAAATTCTCTCAGCAGGGGGGAAAAGGGGGTGAAAAGTGGATGGTACAATATTTAAAGGAAAACCATGCACACCTTAAAATTTGTACCTGAAAAATATCACAAGGGGAGTTTTTGTGCCGACTTTTCTCTTAAACCTAACCCATACCCTAACCATATCCCTATCCCTATCCCTAACCCATACCCTATCCCTAACCCTATCCCTAACCCATACCCATACCCTATCCCTAACCCTATCCCTAACCCTATCACTACCCTAACACTAACCCTACCCCTAACCCTAACCCTAACCCTAACCCTGTCCCTATCCCTAACACTAACCCTAACCCTATCCCTATCCCTAACCCTATCCCTAACCCTAACCCTAACCCTATCCCAAACTCTAACCCTATCCTATCCCTATCCTTAACCCTATCCTTAACCCTAACCCTAACCCTAACAGAGTTACTGTCCCTAGGAACTGGTCCTTCCATTTAAAACTGGCTCTAAATCATGGGTTGAGTTCCCCAAAAACGGGTCAAGTTCTCTTTTCAGATTTGTGGGTCGATTTCGCAGGTCGAGTTCTCCAAAACGGGTCGAGTTCTCCTGTCAATTACGGGTCGAGTTCGTTTCGGGTCGAGTTCTCCAGTAACCTTACCTGGGGGGGGGGGGGGGGGGCATTTATTTGGAGGTACATGTACTCCTGAGGTGGGTGACCTCAAGGATTCGCCAAGCAAAACTCACACACCCCCTACCAATAATAATCAGCGCTCCTTAAGTACAGTCTTCGAATTCCACAAGTCCGGATGAAGGAAGAGATGTCCTACATAGGCTTTACAATACAACTATTTGACCTGACAAACAAAAACAAGTGTAAGGAGTAGAATTACATCATGAGGGAAACAATTCGTTTGGAGATGAACAATGAGAGTACAGTCATAACCTCTACACCCCTTGTGTCGTTCTGTTTACCTATTGAACTATACATGTCGGGTAAACTGTGCTGTTTTAAATAAATAGATAAACAAGGTAGAAGAGGAAGCGTTTGTATTTTGATATTTTAATCATAGCAAGGCTATACATGCACTTGCATGCTAACGTAGAGAAGATTGTAGTTAATGTACTTCAGTTGCAATTGTTAACCTCAAATCTTAGACCTCATATTATGGTGTTAGTTCATCATACCTACCAAGGTGATGGGGATGGCATTCGTCTGTTGCCTCACACTACTTCACACCCCTCTCATTGACCTCGAAAAATCCCATATATCAGTTTATGACGTTTTCCTGGCGAACGCTTGTTAGATATGAGAACGAGGGCGGCATCACGTTACGTCTACGCATGCGCAACATGGCAGGTGTTGGATGGGACAAAGGTTTGATTCAGGGTCACGTGATTCAATGCCATATGTGACGGTGGGGCTTAGATTTTACAGAGAAAACCGGGGGGGGGGGGGGCTGACAAACACCCCCCCTGGTATATTTTAGCTGCAAACTCTGAGATAGCCACTTATACTCCGACCATTTATCTAACATGAAGCCGAAAGAAATCGAGAAGGAAAAGGCACGAGTCACCCTTGCGGATGTCAATTATTATTTCCTTCACGTGATATAAATCTACCCCTCATCAAAATATGTTGGCATCTACTATTAATTAAAACCCTGAAAATCACAATTTAACCGGTTACTCTAAATATAACCCTAATTCTTACCATCATCCAGAGATAGTAAGTGTGCAGGGAAATGATCTACAATAAACTCGACTTATTTCCCACGAAAACTCCTATAAGGAGAAAGGGCAATAAAACTAATTTTTTAAATCCTCAGCCGACCTGCTTCCATAAGTCTTATCCTTACCATAGCTCTAAAATACAACCCAAATCCTTACCTTTATCCTTACAATATACACATTGTGTAACTATTTTCAACCTTTCCTCGAGTCCTAGACCTCGCCTTTACAATAATTTCAACAATAATACCTACCTATATGCTAGTATATATATATGCGCTGGTAATGCAATTGCTGAACAAGTGGTCTGGCCGCGTTTTGCATATTCCTACATACCTATGGCCATACACTGTATGCTTACACCCTGTTCTGTGAAGTAACGTTTGTATACTGCCCAAGGTTGCCGTTTACTACCCGAGGTGACATTTAGTGTAGTGGATTTTTTTCGTTCCAGTGGAGGTCTTTATGACTCCGTGGTCGGAAAACCATGATTTCGTAGTCGCAAAGCTGTAGGATTAAGACGTAATAGCAGGAAAGCCTCGTTCATCTACCCAAGGTTGACATTTAGACCAATGGGATCGCCTCTTACAAAATCCATATGGAAAGCGCAGTGGGGAGAAAACATAGAGTGACAAGTTACTCGATTAGGTTGGATCTGGCTTCGGGTTTGATGGTGGGTGAGCAAATAACGCTAATTATCATTATTAAACCACATTTGAAGGTATATCGAAATAGGGAAACCAAGTTTCCGGAGACAGAAAGTCAAATGAACTTTGACTTTCTCTCACCAGAACATAGTGTCCCTCTATTTCACCTGTTGATAAAATGATCGGCGACTTTTAGGAAGCACTCGTTCAAATATGCAAATGTGGTGATGGTGACGCAAGCACTAAAAGTCAGAGCCAAAGATCAGCGATTCTGTTTATCGACGTTCTGTTTCCACATGCTCATGGTGCTGACCAACTTTTCTTCTTGAACTTACAATTCATGACAAAATTAAACCCTTTTAAATTGATCGGCGACAATTTTGTCGGGAAGTGGTGCGAAAAATCGGGACATCTCGGTCGCCGTCTTTTTGAATTTCATGTTTCCACTTGCTGATTCCTGACCAAAATGATGAGAAAAAAAATCCGTCGGTAGTGGCCTATATATTTATCGCAGGCCCAAAGTCGGCAGTTGGGAATAGCTTTTATTTTGATTGCCGCTTGGAACGTCCTTCCTGATTCGATGTACCACTTCGTGCATTCCCGGCTGACCTGTTGATCGGTATGTCCATTTCTCGGCTGTGGCGGGAACCATTTAACCCGCAGCAGCTCTTAAACTTCTTTGCAGGGGTTGTGGCATGTTTTGAGTAGCCTATATCAAACAACACTGAATATCAAAAACGGATAAAGAAGTATTCCTTTGGGGGAACTAGGTAATGAGACCCGATTACCAACCATATATAGAAAGGCATGATTTCGACAGGATCTGCTTGGAGTTTCTCCTCTTCATAGAAACAGCCTCTGCCAGACCTGTAGACTAGCAGACTAAAGTACCACGAGAGTGAGATTCTCGTGTACAGAACAACTCTAACCTGCTCATCGGTTTTTGTTGGTTTATATCCAGATATACATTTTCTTTTATAATCTATTTGTAGTCACATTGAGAACAAATTTCAATTCTGTAGTTATCTGATCTCTTAACTCTAAGATGATCCTTTGACAGCCTCCGCCATTTTACAATGGCGCAAAGTGCGCTGGTCCCTAAACCATGCTAAAGGTTTTGTGTTCAAACCTCGGCCAAGGTGTTTCTCATTTTATCAATTGTTTTAGATAGCAGGGTACACTGGCTGCCAGAGCCGCCTGCTATGATCATACTAGATCTATTCTCGGCAGCGGTGCTGACGTCAGACGCCTAGTCCATTCAGACGAATCATAAGGCATGACTGGAGAGGTGCGGGCTTCCAGCCTGCCACTCACGATGCAGCCCCGCGTCATGATTTCCAGGAGGGGACTTTTTTCTTTGTCCATGGCATGGTTGCGGAAAGGGGAGGGGGGCTTTTCCTTTTGTATATCTGTGGGGGCAACAATTGTTAGTATTGCCAACAAGGGTATTTGTCTAGGGGGGGGGGGGGGCGGATGGTAGGGGTCGCCTGTTTTGTATATGTGGATGGACAAACCTTTCATTTTCTTTTAGTATTTCCAAGAGGGTCAACCTCTTTTTTGTTTTCCCATGGGAGGGGGCAACTTTTAATTGGGGAAAGGGGATTTCCTTGGGGGGGGGGGGGGGGGGTGACCAACTATTTTTTCTAATATCAATATGAGGTGGGGCACTTTTTTGTATTTCTATTGAACCAATTCTTTTCAGTTTTTTAAGGGAGTATTTCTGTTGGGGTCGGGCAACTCGTTTGTATTCCCAAGCAGCGCCGACATAGAGGGAGAGGGGATTCTCTTTTTCAGTATTACATTTGCCAGGGGAGGGGTTCTTTTTTGTATCAACATTGGGGGCTAATTCTATTGGGTGGATGGGTGACACGGGAGACCCTTTAAGGTGGGACTATTTCTAAAGTTCTAAAGGAAGGGGTCACTTTTTTCATGTATTCCTTGGGTTAAGGGGCATTTTCGTTGGCGGGGGGGGGGGGGGGGCTTTTTGGACGTATTCCCATGACGTATTCCCATGAAGTGCCAAGATGTTTTTTCTTGTGGTTGGGAGGGGGGGGGGTAGCTAAGGCTTTGGTGCATATCTAACATTTCCCTTACGCTAGAATATAATACAAAATACCTCAAACGTCGATCCCTGCATGCTCAGTCACCACATTTTCTCTTTATACGTCTAAGCACTTATATGCCAATAACCAGAAACAAAAAGCTATGGTCTTCCTTGAGCCAAAACCGTTTGTAGAGGCACTGGCTCCATACTCCTTTAACTTCATGTTTACGCATGAGGTAGTTATTTAACAACTTAAACATCAACATAGAATTGAATATGTATATTCAATCCGCAGACTCTGCATTTGAGCTATACAATTCGTTTGGATTTCCACTCGTAAGGCTAAATATTCTAAGCTCGCTCAGAGATGAGAAGTACAGTTAAACACAAATTGACAAATAAACTACAATTATTACTTTATGATATTTCAATTATCACCGAAAAATGTATATGTATTCTTTCCCAAAAAAATAAAGGGTCCCAGTATATGTACATACTGAGAAAAAAACTACATGTAAACTACCAGGGGAAAATCATAACGATTTACAAACAAATCAAGAAAAAAAAGAGAGAACATTTTCTCATTGAGTTTATCCCTCTCACACCATCCGCTCCGACACACTCACTCTAAAGACCCCCCAACCCCCACCAAACCTACTCCGCCAACCCTCATTCCCCTACACTGCCCTCACAGAGTTCACTGCACACTGCTATCCGAACGAGAACCTACTGGCAGCACCTGAGATCATTTTCTGGGACGATTAACCGGTAAGCATCTCGCCGCCCGTCGGTATGCCTGTTTTTCGTTAGACTGCCCACCACACGCAGCCCTCGGCGGGCGAGGAGGGCCGGCTTCAGTGTATTGTCGGCCGGGCTTTTGGCAGCCAGTAAGGTGGATGTGGCCCGGCCATGGGGCTCCATGTACTCAGCGACCAGGGGACGACCCCGACCCGCCCCTCTCCAGGCTCTGCACCCCCCGTGCCCGCCCTCCAGGCACCCACCTGGCGGTCATGTGTTTGTGTACTTACAGTCCCACTCATATCTACCCACATCGTTAATAAATCTACTCCCCAGACCTGATATCCTCACCCCTGTAGACTACATGGTTCCCTGTTCCCAAATAAACTAGCGGCAAATTGCATTTTAACCACTGATGAATAAGCGTGGAGTAATGAATGAATAATAATCAAAAGGTTTGTTTTATTAAAATGTTTGGGTTATATTCAGTCTATTGGTCATTTTCTGCATCTAGTTAACTTTTTCCCACAACAGCCTTTCTATGATCCAAATGTTTCTAGTGTGTCAATGAGGTGTTTTGGTATCTTGTGATTGGTTATGGTCACATCTCTAAAGCTCTGAGACATTGGCATGTTGTTCCTTTCCTAATGTTACAGCGTTAATATGCAGATGGTGAAGGGTTAGTTTTTTGGGGGCAACAAGCGCAATATCTATGTGACCACTCTAACAATGAAACAGAGTATATGAGCGTGTGGTCCACGCTCAATGATATACATGTAGATAGGTAGCGGGGTATTCAGAGCGACCTTGAAATTTGCATAGAAAGCCTCTCTCCCTCGTGAGATTCACCCCAATAACGGATCTACTTTGGTTTGAAATGGATGACAATACAAAATAAACTAATGTTAACCTTTCACAATATAATAGATAACATATTAAAATGTTTCTATAAAAACGGACCAAGTTAGACAGTAGTACCACTGCACTATGCACTTGTCCGAGATTGTGTTATCCTGTGTTGTTCTGTATTCAATTAACATTGCACCAAGATGGTGGAAACACATGAATGTTGTAGCAGAATGTAAACAGAGGAAGCCTCTAGAGCGCCCGTCTGTATAAGGGTATGACTGGTCACCTGACCAGGTGATGTAAGCAGCGGAGGAGTACACCTTTGCTGCAGCTGCCGGAGGCAGCACTGAGGTACGAGGAGTAAGATCTAGCTGAGCTACAAAGACCTGCTCCTGCTGGAGTAAGGGTAGGTGCCAGAGGCCTCATCCCGTGAGGAGTGAAGTCGCCTACTATAGACATTCAATGTGTGGATTCCCTGTGCTGTGAGTTACCTACAGAGCGACGTGTGAGTAACTGTCTCTCGGTGGAGAGAACACAGAATGCGTCGACTAAAACTTATAACACCCATCCAGGAGCACTAGGACTCACAATTTAATCCAGCTAAACTAGGAACTGAAGTGAACAACTGCAAGAACGATGTGATCTAGGAATGATGGAATGAAACAGAACATTTATGGACATTAAGCTGAAATTTATTATATGGTTAGTACAACATGGTCGACGACACTATAACATCGCATTGGATAATACTGCCTGTAATTGTATAACACAGATTGGTCTCAGGAGATTAAAGTGATTAACTTGAATTGCAGTGTTCGCCTTTCCTCCTCTCAGGTCATCGAGATGTGAGGTCACCGTGTCTCGGTGACTCCGCTAAGCAAGTAGTTCTATCCCCCTAAATTACACTACTAAGCAGGAAGATGGAAGAATTTAAGACAATGAGCTCGCTACCTAAATAACTACTAAAGGGTCACTAATTACACCCCCACTACGGTGCACCACTACTTATCAACAAGGGTCCTGCAAGTATTCTATATGCCCACTTCAATTGATAGTATAATATAGGTTCTTATTCATGGTAACATAAATGCGAACGAATTTATATAAGAATGGCGGTAGTTATAATTTATCATGTGAGTACCCAGGCCAGGCCTCAAGGCTTTCACCCCTGTTCCTATTGTGCCCTAGTTGATCAAATCACCTGTATGCCACCAATATTACCTCAAACCCAAAACACATGGCTATTTTCCCCCATCTCCAACCATTCTTTTATTTTCAAATTTTTAATGATTTATCAGCCCTACTCGTGAGTCGAAGCATCCTACTTTCCCACTACAATGTCCCTAATGCCTGAATGGATCCTAAGAGTCTACTCCTAAGCTTTATCTTACCTCTGGACTTAGCATTGGGAACGTACACTCAACAGCCATGGAGTATTGTAAAAGATGGGCGATGAGGTCACAAACAGCCAATTAGTCAGTGATAGGGTTGAGATAA
Organism: Alentia gelatinosa; assembly: GCA_950022655.1. Taxonomy (NCBI): domain Eukaryota; kingdom Metazoa; phylum Annelida; class Polychaeta; order Phyllodocida; family Polynoidae; genus Alentia; species Alentia gelatinosa. Next base: position 37,125,027 of record OX465592.1, read on the forward strand.
AGTCTGAAGCGCACTCGCCCCATAGCCACTGAAAATATGCCATTCATTTTGGTTTGCTACATATAATTTCATTCAGCTTTGCCTCGCGAGATTACTCCACAAATAAAATGAGGGCATATTTTCATTGTGACATCATCCCCCATCGAGTGTTATTTTTTTTTTTACAATACTCAATAGGCGTTGAGTATGAGTTCCCAATGTTAAGTTTATGGGGGTGGGGATGGATACCATGGTGAGATAAGATATAGGATTTGAAAGAAAAGTACTCGATAATGTACCATAACTTACTACGATTTATTATTCTGTATGCTTACGGATAGTCCTGTACTTTGTCCATAAATATGAACCAAAAATGGGCTAGCTAGAAGCAGAGTTTAAGGAATTGACTTTCATACTTATCAATTGAATAACCCACAAGTTCAGTCACAGAAGATACTGATCAATAAAAGAGCTACGCTCATATTAAGAAAAAGACGAATGCTGAACAAAAACAAATATAATGAAAGGAAGCATAAAGTATAAAGATTAAAATTAAATGTATATTAATAAGGAGAACCATGATATCCTACAACATTACCTTTGACCGATTGAAGTGTAAATATATTTATATGGCGCACATTCTAAAGTAATTTTCACCCGATTGTGATGTGGTGGCTGGTGATCCAGACGCCGTGACGTCACAGACGGGGCCAGCTCGTTGTCATGGTTGCAGAGGTCGCCATGTTGTCTCGGCGTGGGAACACACGTGACCTCAGTGGCGTGCAAGTCGTGGTGAAAAGGGGACACCGAGCAGAAGACAACTAAAGAGTCCCAAGAGACACATGTGCACGCTAATGTATACGTGCCTGTGGTTGGATACATGTATGTATGTACTTATACCATTTACAAGATTTGACTAGATATAAAAAAGTGTTTTGGATTTAATATGATATCCATTATCTGCACTCTAAAACCGGCAGCTAGATCGCCCCTCATGAGTTCCAATCTTACACTCTTAACATTCATAACAATTATTCCTCAGTTTCGTTTCATGGCGTTAAAAAAACAGCCTGTCTGATGAAACCCATTTGGTATTTTCCGCAGAATTTCTTTCCAGTTTTTTAATTTTTCTAGTTTATTTTCTGCTTTACAATTGTATTCTTCCATTTTCAGTTGATATCTAACTTCTATACTCCATGAGTCGAAATTAAAGTTACCTTCCTGAAACAGTATTTATTTATAGATATAAAATCTAATCGAGGAGAATATGAAATAAATTATTCACTATGGCCTGTTGATCTCTCCTAGTATCCCCCAGTAATATGGTTTTATTGTCGAGATTGAGTTCTTTTCCAACTACTCTCCTCCACCATTTTTGAATCTGTTTCCAGAATCTGTCCGTATAGGGGCAGTAAATAAAGAATTGCTCTAAAGAGTCTTCCTCGTCACACAGTTTACATAAGGGTGAATCAATAATATTCCGTAAGAGGTATCTGTTTGTTGGAAGCATTCTATTTATCAATTTAAACGGGAAAGAGTGTAATTTAGTAATCATACAGGATTTAAAATTCGTTTTGTACATGTATATGTTTCCAATCCAAACCCTCTGGGTTTATTCCCTCTTCTATGTCTCAATCAACTAAAATCTCTTCCTATTTTCTTTGGCAAGTTGGTTGTTTTCTATCATCATTCAAGAGTAACCCATAAATAGCTGATCGACATAATCTTATCATCTTCTACAATATCTTGTACTTTCACAACACCTGCTTCTTTTCAGGATAAAATTAATATACTTTAACCATTAACCTTGATAGAATTCTTCCCCCACAGGCATTCACATGCTGTGAAGTGAAGTCCTATGTTGATATAGAATGCTAGTATCATGCTCATATAATCTGAGGTGCTATCTTATTGAGTGTGGGCCACACGCACATATGCGCTGCCGCAAGGTTAGTATGGTCACATGTATAGACTTTGAGCTTCGTGCAAAAAAAGATAACCCTTCAATATCTGTTTGCTTACTTAGGGACATTGGGAAAGGAGCAGAGGGTCAGTGTCTAAGAAAATGACCCATAGACTGAATATAACTCAAACCTTTTAATTTATTTATCTATGATTCCACACTCATTCAACAATGATGAGCATACCATTTGCTCAGAGTTTAAAGGGAGACCACCGTTGGAGTTGAAGAAAACTGAATCAAGCATTCATTGAAATTCTCATTAACTGCAAATCAATACTGACCAATAGTGTACTTTTGGGTGACATCCCAATGCACCAGACTACCCAGAAATATAGTCGGACTTTTTTGTTGTTGCTATATGATAGCCGTGGGGCTTTACTTTAGCTTACCATAAATTTGCCTGTCATAATCACGTCAGCTAGAAGTGATTATATATGTATTTATAAAAGAAATGCCCTCTAGCTGCGAGGTGAAACGGTGGTTAGCATGACGAGAACGGGGGCTTGGCGTGTGAGATTGTGGCACAGGTTGACCCCAGGTTTATCTTCAGTGTGTCGAACACGAGGCTCAAGGTCACCGAAGGTACAATGACATGGTTCGGATATGACATGTTTCCATGGCTGGTAACCAAGGGCCACCGTTTCAGACGCTATGACCCCACCTTATTTACCTCTCCTCGTGGGTCCCCCTTCTTTATCTGTCTGTCTGTGTACCTGGGTCTCTGTCTGCCTCTCTCCCTCTGTCTTCCCGTATTGGTTGGCCACGTAACCAAAAAAATATTACATTCATTCTGTTAAGATAAATACTGCACTAAGTATGTTATTTAGTTTTGTTATAGCATTATATCTTATCTGTCTGTGTATGCGTGCTTAGACTAACCTCTCCTTATGTTATCAGTTAACATGAATGGGGTTGACTCGGAGCCAAGTCTGCCCTCATCAGAAAGGCGCCGTACACATTAATTTACAAACAATTTCATGGAAATGTGAATTCATGTAGTTTTACAATACTGTACAACATCGTTGTTATCACACACAAAAAATGTTTGAAAAATAAAATATAAATAGCGTTAACTTTTTTCCCACAGAAAATCTATTTTCTTTTACAGTAACTATTTACAAAGGCCTTTGAAAATCCTATCCCTGGAAATGCAAGGGAATGACCCCTTTTATGAGAAGTAGCTGGTCTTTGGTTTATCTTATGACTAATGATCATTTGTCACGTGAATTATGATACCTTTAGGAGCCGGAGATCTTTGGCCCTGTATGCGATAAGCTGCCGACTAAACACGAAAGAGAAGAAAGTCTTTTCATTGGTAGCAATTTCCAGGAGCATGTTATTTCCATTCATGTAGTGTTCAGTTTACCCTTGCATAGTCGGACATATTTTATTGTTTGCAAGAGTTTTGAATTCTCACAAAATTGAAACATTAATACCAACTGCTATCCCAACTCGCAGCAGCGAATATCATAACTATACTTACAACATATATGACCCACGTTCTAGTTTATATCATTCCTACTAGAGGATTTATCGGAATAGTCTCAATAACTCGAAAGAGCTTCAGGGACCTTTTATCAGGAATCGTGAGAGTTCTGAAGGTAACTCAGTAACGTCTCCCAGATTGAATAGACAGGAAACCCACAATGTCATGGTTGTCAACATTATAGTAAATTTCAATTATTGCAACTAATACAGCATATTCAGAACTCCCACAAGCAAGCATGCATAATGCAAAATTGTGAAGCATATATTGCCCAGTAAGATAGGACATAACTAGTTCCACCTGAGTTTCCTCAGTCAACACACGTGGGGAAATCAACATTTAGGTCTCAACGGACACACGCGAGCATTAACGGGGCTTATTGGTGTGTTTTATACACTTTAGGGGAATAAAGTTGGTGACCTTACATCGACCTCCAGGATCAACAGAAATCGGACTTTCCGTCCCCTAACACACCTGCAGGCAAGACCTTTCCCATGAACCTTTGCGGCGGCTGGATCCATGGTGACCGTCCAACATGGTGGCGCGCATGCGCAGTGGTCCGCAAGATGGCACTTTGACAGCAGCCGACATTTAGCGATGAAAACAAAGTTTACGGTCGTTTCCCGCCAAAACCAGTTGGTGATGAATGCCGACTGAAACTTCGGGCTCGGTGCCAGACGAGGAATCGCTGGCAGCCAATCAACGCCGCCCAGGTAACCAACCAACGGAACGCATGCGCACGGACCGAGTCTGAGGTAGAAGCGACGCCAGCACAGTGCTAGGTGAAATGGGAGTAATTTTAGACACCCCCCTTCTCACAAAAAAAATACCACTCTGCTTCGCTGACAATATTCGCTCGCTCAGACTGGGTCTCCTGCCCCTGCGCCCTGCCCGCCCGCCCGGCCCCCAACCGGCCCCCGCCCGGCCCCCACCCGGCCCCCGCCTGGCCCCCGCCCGGCCCCCCCCGCCCACCTCGCCGTCAAACCGGTAATTTCAGCACGCCTATCGCGGGGTGGGAAGGTACGGTGCCCGTCCAATCGGAAAACGTCCGGTGCGAAAATTGAAGGCCTCTTGTTGGGCCTATCGTCATTTTATTGGTGCATTTTTGTGGATTATTGTAATTTGTTCACTGTTACTGAAATTGATGAATTGATTTCCATTTAAAGTCCATTTTGAGCTGGGTTGGTAGTCTGAGTTCGTCTGGAAATTACGGCCGGCTTCATATAAACTTTTGATTACTCATTCAGATGGCCTTTATATACACAAGTTCAATTCAAAATTCTCTCTAGAGTAGAAATGGTCGATGTAGTGATACATGAGAGAAACATGTATGAAACTGTATGATACGACACAGAACAGTGAACAGATAAGCGTTATGCCCAATGCCCCATTGGTTAATGAGGTATCAATACAATCTTCCTGTGGACGTCCACATTGAATATGTATATCGATAAGGAACTGCATCGAGATCAATCGCCACTGAAAATAGGCCTAAGCGATTTTTTGCTGCGGAGTAATCACATGACACAACGCAGTGTGAGATTACACAGTAAACCAAACTAAATGGCATATTTTCTGTGGCTATGGATCGAGTGTGGTTCTGATTATATGTCACCCTATGAGGCATTTTCCACTGGGCAACGAAAACAGAACCGATTAATTCAGTTATCCTAAAAATCGGTTGGTGGCGGCCAACAACTGCACATTGGTATCTAAAAATTGGTGAGGGGACTGTGTATGCCTTGTTTCTGCCACCTTCAACAATAACAGGTCCATACTGACCGAACTGTCCTCAATCTATACAATGGTCATCACGGACGATTTCAAACCCCTTCGATTCCGTCGGTCGTTGACCAAGTCACTCAGTGGTGACCTTATTGCATAATCTACGAATACTAATCAGTGAACACTTCTCTGCATGTCTGTTTCCATTCACTGATCTGGTGTTGGTGGATCCCGACTGCTGGTGAATAATCGGCCAGTGGAAAATGGCTTTATTACTGACTATTATCTGACTTCATTTAATATTGCTTGGCGGTATAATTTGTGTTGACTTTGTGAATAACACTCGACTTAGTATTATTAATGACTCATAAAGCTGAAGCAATTGTCTGTGACAAGGGCCTCAAAATATGCCACCTGAATATCAGAAGAAAAGAAAACAAAAAAAATAACAACACTTCTCTGCATGTCTGTTTCCATTCACTGATCTGGTGTTGGTGGATCCCGACTGCTGGTGAATAATCGGCCAGTGGAAAATGGCTTTATTACTGACTATTTGGCTGACATTTGTGACATCATCCCCCTCACTTATTTATTTACAATACTCCATTGGCGTTGTGTACGAATTCCCAAAGTTAAATCTCCGCGGAAAAATACCAGGGGTGAAGTAATGAACATGTATTGCAAACATAGTCAAAGTCTGACAAGAAATTAAATGCTTGAGACAAATGCAGTAAATGAAACCTCGCACAAAGTACTAAGGACATGGCTTTGATGGCTTCCCAGAAAATATACAAGATGGGATTCAAGGTAATGTACCAAAGCTGATGCCACCATTTCCTTCATGCAAGGTGTAGAGTATGGGGTGTCGCAATGGCCAGTATTACGACCGTCTCTCTATGAATGATACAAATATCTGAATCAAGAGTGAGGGCTTACTATATATTTGGAGATACTGTACCTAAATAATCAGGTAAGGCCATATAGGACAGTGGAGATAATCGATGGGTTTGTGGACAGGCAACTGTAAACCACGAGTTGTTGACTCGTAGTAATACATGAGCGTCAGGGGATGACAGTCTCGACAAAGGGGACCTCCACGGACGACACATTCGACGAGAGCTAGTCAACCGTGTTTTATCACTCCTATCGTCCATAGGGGGAGAAATCCTCGTTCATAATCTCGTTCGGGAGAACCCGAGGACAAAATTGACCTTAAAGACACTTTGCGGGAGACTTGATCGAGGGTTTGTAATCACTGCAGGTGGCGCCCTATAGGTGTCCTTTTAATAACTTATTTATTCATTAACAGTAATAAATGAATCTAACGAAATATTTGGTGATATCTTCCCTCTCATACTACCAATCTATATTTGAGTCCATAAGAAACATATATCTGCATGTTTAAATTGACAATTTAGGCTGTTTTTGTCATTTTGATTTACCTACGTTACCCCAGGGGGTGTCGCCCGCTAGGACAGGTAAAGGAGACTATGGACGATATGGATCAACTCCCTCCCACTCCCCGATACATTATAAAACCCAAATGGACGAGACCTCGTGTATCGTCGGCTACAACTCTCCTTCACCACAATACATTGCATCATCAAACTGAAACACTCTGACGAGCTCTCGTTGGACCCTATACTCCCGTTGGCGTATATGATAAAACGAGCCCTTGATAAATACAGATATAATTTTCACACGCTGTAACCAGCTAGTAGGCAGTGATTAATCGCAACAGCACATACGTTGCTTAATAAGACAGGAATGTAAATTATAATCTCGATATGCTTCTCTACATATTTTAATCATCTTTACCGCAAAGTAATTATGTAATTACAATATTTTATAGCAGCTAGATTAATGGTATGAGGGATGGTCCGAGTCTCCATGGTAACCAGGTAGAAGAACGCTTTGAAGCTTTCTCCTACCCTATATGTACAACAGTATCGCAATATCATGCATAATAGGATCTTGAATATCAATTTTCAATTCTTCATCATAACATATATTCTTTTGGTTTCATTTCGATGAATAGTAAACACTATGTTGGACAGGAGGAGCTGAAAGTGTACAATTATTTGTTATTAATAAGTACACCTTCCACACGTAGAAACATGTTATGAGCTTTGGATGTTATTTGGCACTCTCTAATGTATGACCATTCTTAGTAGCCTTGGCACAGCGACCATAGTATCGTTGGTGCCAAGATAATGAAAATATCCGATTCAGAGTTAGTCGACTATACTGTCCCTTTCTCCAGAATGCGCCAGTGGCGGGCCAACAGTGTCAGGGTGAATAAGAATACCATCACAGGGACAAACTGTCCACTATCCTTTGGACTCATTGCCCCCTTCAACCTAATATTTTACTGATTCAATTTGATTAACCCTGAGATGCATACATTATATTCACTTGGTAATTAACAAAATTATCTCATGTCTAGGTACTTGGAATATAATTATAAAAAGCGGCATCATTCAATGTATTTTAACCCAGTTTATGACGCATTTCAGTGGTGCTACAGGCCCAGGACAAATAATTAATTACACCAATCAACATAGGATTTCAAACCTGCAGTAATAAAAAAAACCGAAGATTTCATGATAATCTAATAGGTATACAGTGCATATAAATGTGAAATGATTTAAAAAATGATGCGGGTATATTAGACTGCGCCCAAGCGGAATACACACTGACAGTGGCGCCACCACCTGCAAAAGTGAGAACTCCTGCACGAGACTAAACTATACAGTTGGGCTGTGACTCGGCATGGCAGGGAGGTGGGAACTATGTTTTTGATTCCACACCTCTGGACGTTTGAGGGTAAAAACTAATGGCTTCCTAATCGCTAACGTCCTTATAACATGTCGAACGAAAGACACTGTGTCAAAGACACCCTTCTATAATGTAATTTTGACCCACTTGAGAAATCCGAAATGAATTCCCGTATGAAGATGAATACATGAGAAGTTGGCTGATAAACTACAATGGCCGTTCGTGGATTATACATACTCGTGATAGAAATGTCATTAAACTGAAATTGTCTTCGGGAGTTTTGAGACCCGATCTTCTCCACAAGAGGGCACCACTGACTCTGACACTCGGAATCTGAGTAGATTCTAGTTCTTATCGCTGCTACTTGTAGCAGTTTATCTTCAGCTGGTTATAAGATATTTTGTCTCTGTTCTTCATATAATTTCATGTTCGATATAAAATTGTTTATGATCACTGGATTTATTTTATTCTAATCATCAGTGCGTGATATAACGGATTTTTTTTTACTTCACACAATGAATAAGGGACTCGACGCATGATTGACTCGAGATCAAATCATCTTTATATATAATATGGAGGTGTAATTACCGACCAATCCATGCACTTGAAACATTGTGGACACTGGAAAGGAATGTACACGTGGTATTGTGGTGTGCTATCCATAAAATGATTGCATCATGTATTCATTGTTGATTAAAAAAATTATTTCCCTCAGGATAAGACGATTGTTCTATTTTTAATGATATGCACCGTGTTTGTGTAAGGGCAGCTCTAAGTTGAAGTCCTTGAATGATAAATACAGGAAAAAAAGCACATTCTAGACAGGCTCTAAAATTATATATGCATTGAATCCATCCGCAATCATATATATAATGTCCCCAAAAATATTCGAAGCATAAAATCTATTCATTTTCAAACTATAAGCGTTGCTTTTTGATTTTGGTCAGTCAACCCATCTATCTCTATTCTTATTATTAGATTCTCCAGTGGAATATAGTTCTTGACATTGACATAACTATTCTGACCTCATCACTATACAACGACAGCTCCTCCAAATGGTGCATTCGTCTCCCGAATAAGCGCGGGTTCCTTTCAGACTGACCAGTAAGAACACCCAGCATGTGGTGAGGCCTGGGGGTGTGAGTGCAGCCACAGACCCTTACCATGTTGGCAAAGGACGAGACCTGTCGATCAGCAGTGGCCACAACTGGCTTTAGCCAAGACTCAGCAGACAGAAAAAATGTCGGTGTAGACGCGGCCAAAGACCTAAGGACCAGCCCGAGCCAAGTGATCGCGCCAGTGGAATTGGGTTGTGTCAACAGGGTGGTGGTGAGGGGTGGAGACTCTGATCTGTTATTGGTCAAAACAAAGATGAATCGAGTTCACATGAGCGGTATGAGATCTTACCAGACGTGGACCCAGTCCCGTCTAGCAGCAATATTAAAGAAAAAAAACCCCAGCTGCTCCAGGTTTATCTTGAGTGCACTTCATTACATCAGTCATCTGAACAAACTCCTACAACAACCACACATATATCACTGCATATACTCCCCATCCAAAACCACAGATCTGTATCATTATACTCACCCCTACCCCAACCACAACTTTGTATTACTGAAAATTCTCCCCCACCCCAACCATAGAACTATATCAGTATACTGACCCCATCCCCTACTACAGATTCAAATATCATTGTATACTAACTCCTACCCCAACTACACATTTGTATCACTGTACAGTCTCCCCTACCCTAACCACAGATCTATATCACTTTGTACTCACCCCATCCCCAACCATAGATCTATATCCCTGTATACTATCCCCACCCCAACAAAAGATCTACTTCAGCATACTCACCCCGACTCCAACCGCAGATAACACTTCACACACAAGGACGATACTATGTCCATGCCTATCCCGACTACAAATCCCACTATACATACATCCTACTTCACAGATCTTATAATATAGAAACAAAGCCATAACCCATCAAAGCCACAGAAAAATCCACCTCATTCTCTTCACTATACTCAGCATTATCCAAGCAACTATTTCTATCCCTACACGCTCCCTACACTGGCCCACACTCCAAACCCTGCCATTACCCCAGCCCCCATTCATATACACCCCTACTCTTGCCCCCATTCTTATCTGCACACACCCCTACACCCCCGACCCCATCCCCATCCTCCATTCCTAGCCCTACACACTCATACCCTCGCCTTCATTCCTACCCCAAGACACCCCTATCCTGGCCCCCATTCCTCCCCTTACGCACACCTAATCTGGCCCCTATTTCTACTCCTACACAGCCTACACACTCATTCCCCTGACCCAAAGTCCAGTCTCACGCCACACACTCCTACCTATAGCCCCCCAGGTCCACCTTCACATCTCACACCCTTACACCTCTACACCCCTGCAATCCCTACTAAGCCCCGATTCCTAACCCTACTCACCCTTACCCTAGATCTATATCCTATCCCCCATTCCTACCCTACATACCCTTACCCCATACATATATTCCATTATTACAACACACGCCCATACCTATAGCCCCTTTGTCACCCCTACACCCCTATAACCCATACTTAGGCCCCATATTCATCCCATACAACCCTCCCCTATACATATCTACCCTCCATTCTCAGCTCCACCCCAAGCTCTACCCCTACTCACAACCTCCTTACCCCAACCCAACCTCCTGATTCACCCGAAAATAAACCCTTTGCCGTGCCCATTCTTACCCTACACACCCCCACCCATAGCCCCAACTTTCACACCCCAACCCAATTCCTACCTCCTAGACAACCCCTTCACCAGACCTCATTCTACCATTCATACACCCCTCCCCAGAACCCGACTCACCTTCACACACCCCAGTCTCCATGAACACCCCCTCCCCCCCCCGCCCTCCTCCGCACAGAGTCTCTCATACCATGTACACACACAAACTGTTCAGATCGAAAAATATATATTTGCTAAGTGCATGTTTTTGTATGGCCGTACAGTATCACTCACTTATTTGTGTAGCACTAGAGAGGCAAGATCACCAGACCATATGGCATCCAGAGTCCCCTTCCCTCCCTCTCCCCCGAAATTAACCAACATGGTTCCACGCAGGAGACGTGGATAATATTTCAATTCGCATTAATTAAACTCGCCGCAGTTGGTTATGGGAAATTAGCAGATTTAATAGTGCTAGACTCCATGGCCGGGCGGACGGCTGACGGGGCAGGCGGGCAGGCAGGCTGGCGGGCAGGCGGGCGGCGGCGCGGGGGACGGCCGGCCTCCTCTGCCGCTCACCCCGCCCCGCCCCGCTCTGCACCCGATAACTCGCCACATTTCACGCTTGATTGCGCACTTCGGCAGACGCGGCGGGAACGCTGGCGGACGTGGAGGAGAGAGAAGGGGAGGGGTGAGGGGGAAGAGGGGAGGGAAGGAGGGGGGGGGGGGGGGTGCGTCTGGATGGGTGGGATGAGGGGTGCCAAGAACGGACCAATCAGGGAACGGTTCTACAGCCAGGCAATGACGTCATTAGCACAGATGGGAGGGGGTGGTGGTGTGGGATGAGGTTGGGGGGGGGGGGGGGGGGAGGGGGGTTCAGCTCGGGGCTGGCCATCCAGGGGCGCGGCCGTGGAGCAGAACAGGGCACATGCAGGCTGTGCATGTGAGGTGAGGTGGGAGGGCTGGGCGCCATGTTAAGGGGGCACTTACCTGCAGCGCTATAAGGTGTATTACTTCCCTGTTTGTGGGGATCTGGTAGCACCCCTCCCCCCCCCACCCTCAACCGTACCTTCATTAGACCGCCGCCAGTACACTGCATACGACTGCCAACCGGAAATGACGTTCGTAACCTCCTACCGCGCAGATACACTGCAAAGACACCAGGTAGCGGCAGCAGCATGGGGCGGTGGGGGTCGGCGGGCGTGGGGGGGGGGGGGGGGGGAGGGGGGTGTCCTAGAGGGTTGGTATAATGAGGGGTGGAGATGGGAGAACAGAAACGAATCGAGTTCATCGGTCGTTGCCTAGCAACGATATTCTTTGATTTTCCCGAGTTGCTTAAAAAAACAGGTCGCTTCACATCTGGTGACAGCTCGAGTTGATCGCAGAGAGACCAGTGATAACGAGGGCTGGTGGACGGGCAGGGTGTCCATCCTCAGGCAGCGCGACATGATCCGTGTACTGGCCAGCACCTTGTCACCTTCTGCGGCAGTGTTTGCACCCTTACAACATGGCCGCCGTTGTCGTCACCACCACGCAGACGACTTTCAGCAGTCTGCGTCCCCCTATAAAGAGGCTGAACATGGAGACGCCCCCTACCGGCGCGCACAGTCGACCAGACCGTGAGGACAGCTGGACCGTTGCCAAGGGCCGCTACCATGACAACGGTTTCCCTGGCGACAGGTAAGTCTGACACGGCGCCCGGCGTCTACAGGTAGAAACGCGGGTGATTGACATGCCACTGGAGGCGGGGGTGCGTCATGGCAGGTGAGGGCTGGGGGCATGAAGGGGCGAGGGGTGGGTGTGCGAGGTATATAGGAAGGCATATAAATAGTATTGAGGGGTATGTAAGAGGTATGTATGGGGTGGGTATATGAGGGGCTTGAAAGGGTGTGTGTGAGGCATATTATGAAGGCATATAAATAGTATTGAGGGGTATATGTAAGAGGTATTTATCCTACCCCTAATAAAAAACGCCATTGGTTTAACATTGACTCAATGTATTTGACATAGCGTTGGATAAAGTGTTATTTATGCACCGAGGTGAATAAATCGGACCAATCAGAGACGAGATAACGAAAGTAGATCCGGCAGTATTGATAACTACTAACATGGATAATTACAAATATTCTCTGTATATCGGTGAGATGGGGTAGGATAAATACGAAACTGAACTCAAGTTAGCCTTGTCAATGTTTATACCACTCTGGTCAGGTCTGCTACTCACTAAACTCGGCTAACGCCTCCTGTAGTAATACACAACCTGCCCATCGTGGCATAAACATTGACAAGGCTAACTCTCATTTGGTTTCTACTAAGTATGGGGTGGGTATATGAGGGGTTTGAGAGGGGTGTATGTGTGAGGTATATATGAAGGCATATAAATAGTATTGAGGGGTATATGTAAGAGGTATGTATGGGGTGGGTATATGAGGGGTTTGAGAGGGGTGGGTGTGCGAGGTATATAGGAAGGCATATAAATAGTATTGAGGGATATATGTAAGAGGTATGTATGGGGTGGGTATATGAGGGGTTTGAGAGGGGTGTATGTGTGAGGTATATATGAAGGCGTGTAGAAAGTATTGAGGGGTATGTATGGGGTGGGTATATGAGGGGTTCGAGAGGGGTGGGTAGAGTTGTTGTGCCGCCTGGGTGTAACTCGTTAGGAGGGTGAGGGGACGTTGATCAACAAACATATGTCATGCTATGACTGAATATCCATATATCACTATTTGGTTAATCTACAGCCACTACCCCTTCCCACTTTCACGAGCGGCATCTAGTATACTACCACGCAAAACCACGAAAATGACCACTAGAACAACTAGCAAGATGCCCCACAAACCCTCTACCAAACCACGTTGCCAACCCCCTTCCCCTTCACATTGACCCCCACCCCTCCAATACACAAACCGTTTCAATCTGGTGTGGATAGTCTAGAATCACTTTTTTTGTTGGTAATTAAATTTTCCCAACAAAGATAATTGTAAGTATGATACTCCAAGCACAATCATCTCCATGTAGATCATAAAAATCGGAGTACACTTACAAATGAAAGAAGTATATCTTTACTGTCACAAGGGTAACAGCAGATGGTCGCTATGTGTGCATGCATGGTGCACGTCCGTTCAGTGTGCTATATTGATTTTTATTTTTTTAGATTAAAAAACTATCTACCTTCACACTTTATTTCTGCCGTGCGCCTTCTGTTTGAGAGTTTGGTGGGTGATGGCAGGAGTGTAGCAATACGGTAAGACTCGTAGATCTGAGGCCCATGGTGTTCACAAAGTCCTGGTCGTTGCTGGATACCATATCGTTTTACACATCACCCCCTCCCATGGTTGGTTGGTTTGATTTAACGTCCATTTAACCATTATCGGTTCTTATCAGATTTTCTCAAGGTTCTTTTACACCACAAGGGTGATGATCGAATCTTATGTGAATCTGAATTCAGGTAAAAATCTCACCCCTACACATTTACCGAGGTGAGAGTTCCTTTACTTCCCATACCAGATAGACATGGTATGAGAAGGATTGGCCTTTGATATAGCAGTAAATCTACAACTAATGGGGATGAAGGACGAAGGAAGAGTGCCTGCAGTGGGAATCGAACCCACAATATTGGGATTACAAGTTTATTATTCATCGTATACAAAGACTCCATTGAAAATGTATGGGGATTCAGTAAACCACGACCCATCGTATAACACCTGTTAGATACCATAAATGTGGTATACGGATTCAAACCTGTGGTATACGGCCTCAAAACCATTGTATACGGGGAAAATAGCCCCTTTGTGCTGTAGAGCAAAGAAATAGTCCCTGTTGTTATACCCGTTTATATGGTAATTAATGGGTTTAATTCATACGAAAAGATGGATAATAAATACAACAAACGATGGTTATGTGGACAGGCGGCGCTGTAAGCCACTCGAGGTTGACGTCGTAATACACTCGCTAGCGCTCGTGTATTACTACGCGTCAACCTCTCGTGGTTTACGGCCGCATGTCCACAAAACCATCGATTTTTGTCTATGGAATCGATGTCTCGTGAATAAGGGATGAAAGCCATGAAAGATAACCTATACAGGAAGTCTAGAGTAATCATGTTCTTTCCCATGCTGATCCCATAACAAAACACTGAAAATATGAAGTGCCAGGCAGCTACTCAGGACTTATTAAGGACTTATAAAAGAAATGAAGAAGAAACATACTAGATATCAGATGGAACCATTTATCGTTATATATCCGATGATGTCTTTGACTCCGATATTCTGTTGACTCTATTTTAGTGAGAGGGGAATGAAAGAGAATGGTATTTTGGAATACTGTAACACCAGTTTTAGCCTATAGGTTATAAATATCACACACATACACACATATATAAATACTATGTATACAATGTCAAGTACAATCACACAGGTAGAATTGTGATACCAAAGCAAAACACAACACGCATAATGATAGAAAGCATATACCAATGCATTAATGATGATACGACTCCCACTGACACATCTCATCGTCAGAAACATCTTTCCAAAAGCAAACAAAACAGTGCCAAATTATCCGTAGATTTTGGTACCGCTATGAGAGGGTATTTAGAGTCATTTCCGGTGTCATTCTATGAGGTTCATAGCCTATGACTTTTCTTTCATATAAGAGGAATGATTTCTCAGGTAGCTAAATGCTTTTATCATAATATATATGGAGCACTTATGCATCTTACCTGTAGTACATAGATCTGCAATGCAGCAGTTCTGTAGTACCCCAACCATAACATGTGCAAGACACGCTCATGATAAAAGAATGTATTTTACACATTTTAAGATCAATAATGATCTACCACTTAATGCACTGAAACAGTCTATCACATAATGACAAGCTTCCTGGTATTGCAAAAAGAGTGCTCCGATCCATCCTTTATCTCACCCCTGGTTCAAGTTTAGCCATAGGAATAACATTAGAAATATATACTCAATGATCACCTGGTAAAGTGACAATACTACGCCATGGCCGTGGTGTAGTGAATTTGCCAAGTATATTCTGATTATTCTGAAGTTGTGATGATATTTAATGTCATAAAAAGGGGTAAGACAAATCCAGAACTGCACTTGATTCGTAAAGTAGACAATACTCCATTCGTTTGGCTGTGCCATAATCGTCACTCGGCTTCGCCTCGATGACGATTGCGGCCCATCCAAACTCGTGGAGTATTGTCTATTTATACGATTCTCGATGCAGTTCTATATAAATATATTTTGATTCACCCCATGCAGTTTGATCTACCTTGTGTGGTTTGATCCATACTATATACTTTGATAAATCATGAATACCTTGATTCAATCTTTAGAATCTTTCCATTGGAGTGTCTGCATTATATATCTAGCGCTTTGAAGTTATTGACTTGCTAAACCTTAAAGAAAATCCCTTTATGAATAGAAATGTAATGGTTAAGAACGGAAAGGTAATGATTAAATTGATTGCAACCGGAGGGCGCATGATAAAACTTAGATCAATAGTCAAAATACAAGAAACATTTTATGGTACCAAAACTTCAAACTGAAGACACATGGCAAATACCTCTGTATCGTGGTAGTTGTGCTTAAAACCATAAAACAAGCTTGAAAGGACACTCAGTAAAACCCATTCGAAAGACTCTATCAGGTTTAGCCTAGATACTAGTTTAAGAAACAGGAAACAAGAATGTGTGAGCCTTTTATGTATTTCATATCTATATCATGTAAGATATGTATATGATAATTATAATAGATTATGTATTTCACGAGACGGAAATATGTTGTTGTTTATATTCCAAAATGTTCCATATATTACATCAAAAAGATGTTGTGAGGGGGCAAAGAAGATATCCAAAAATAAAAAAGAATAGGGAAAGGCATATATTTACAGAGTCTGTGTGAGGTATTATGGGGATTGATTTTGTGGGTAGTATAGGAAATAGGGACTGGGTGGTAGAGTATCAGGTGCAGCCAGGTCCCCTCAGATAGATCAGTGTTGATTGAGATCTGGAGGAGAGGACCCGCACTGGCCTGACCCTGTCACATTTCGCACACCTCTTCTCCCACCTCTGTGCCATGCGACTACACCATCGAGCAGTAACGATGAACCACAGCGGAAACACATTCTGTAAATAGTCCTTCGACACACACCCCACAGAGAGAGTCAGTTTCAATGATCACTATATATCAGGTAGACATATATATATATACCCCAGCGGAAAGAGCAAAATGCGCAGAGACGTTTGACAGCCGGAATATCCGCTACCGTATCGTCTCCGATCATCAAAACAAAATAGACGGAAGCCGTTCACCGCAGCGAGTGATAAAAAAAGACCAGCTGGGCGATAATGAGGGACATGGACGAGGCGGGAGACGCTGGAGATGACTGAGCGCGACGCTGTGCACTGAGCGACCTCTGGCGGATCGATAGGCTAGTCTAGACAATGGTGAGCTCTGCCGGCGAGCGTCTCTGCCGCCACAGCGTCCGCCCCTTTAGTTACCCAGCGTTCCGCGCGGGGAACGCCCGGCGCCAGCCCGACTTTTTGCGCGGCAGAGTGATCTGTGCGAGCTGTTCGTAATACGGCGAGAAGCTCACAACGACGGGCGTACAGCATGGGAGTAGCTCTGTGCCAGTTTGCCATCAAGTCAGTCTATCGATAACAAAACCACCTAGGTATTTGTAGTTTACATACAATGAGTTATTTCAGAGATCATCTAGTAAATAGATTGAGCTGTTTGATGTGAATTTTAACTGTTTAGTATGGTGAAGTTTTGGCCTAATTTGGGGACATTTTGTAATGCTGTCTAGATTGAGCTCATTGTATAAAAACCCTATATATACAATAGAGATGTGTTGTTATCTAATAACTCTATTCAATGAGGAGAGCTACTCATGCTAGTGTGTTTGTCTGGTGTAAAATTGGTATAAATGTGTCCTAGTTACATGGGTTGTGCTGTTCCTCATGATGTGCAATTCTAGGATAACAGTTCAGTTTTGTTTTTGCTATTGCTATTGCAATGCAGTCATTTTTACGACTTTTCAAACTTGTAATCTGGTCTATATCTTATTTCAATAGGTATAAATTAATGTTTTGCAAGATTTAATGTAGACTAATATTAGAAGTGACCCAGATACTCATCACCCAGTTAGATAGATTTAGTAAACAAATGAAGAATGTCTCCAGCTAGATGAATGATCACTAGGAACCAACTCTGACATGATGATTATGTCGCAGTTGGTATTGAACCAAATTTACTGTGGTTTAGGGGTGAATTCTGAACCAACCACCCAAGGTAGAATCATGTTGAGGGGAGGGTGTTGTAGCCTTGCCTCTCTTAAAATTAAAGCTACTATAATAATGTTAGGCCTGCCAGGTGGGAAATCCCTCTGATATTCAGAGATATGGTAAAAGGGAACCATTAGTAAGGGTGCCTAAATAGAATCTCCTCCTTGTTGCTTTTGGTGTGTTTAGAGTTACAGTAAGACCCCACTTCCGGGACCCCCTACTTAGGGGGCACCCCGCATTCATAAAGGGACAATTTATTCGGAACGGAAATTTCCCCATTTATTAAGAGTCTATTTTAAAGTTTCTCAATATTGAATGAGTTTTTCAGATACAATCAAAGTTGGTTAAGACTGGCCGTTTGTGTGCACAACCTTTCCATCGAGATCCAAAAGCTTAGATGACTGGCACTAAAGGATGATTAAATGATGACTGATGAGAATGAGATATTGAAAGTTTGCACAAGATTTCTTTAGCTACATTTGGTATATATGCTTATATAAGCAGGAAGTTGGTCCCAACAGCAGGCTCATCAGTGAAAAGGCGAGTTCACCAACAGCTGGCTCCTTGGAAGGTGATGTTTTCCTTCGAGCGTGTATTCCGACCTTGCTTATGATTCAGCCATACTGTGTTTAGGCCACTAAAAAAACAAACTTGTTTCTCATCACCAAGCCATGGAAAATATGACGAGGGCGCTTTTTTTTTTTTTTTTTTTTTGCTATATCAAAGATGGCAGACATACAGTAAAACCCCGCATAAGCGGACACCCTCTGATCCAGGCCAAAGTGGCTGCTTACGCGGGGTGTCTTCTTACGCAGGGTTTCCGGATTTTTACTGGCTATACATTTAATGCATCCCTGACATCAGGAGCTTTAATTTGATACTGAATACACATACCTTTCATAATTTCAAGGTTCATCTATTTAAAAAAAAAAATCAAAAAAAAAAATCTTCTAAAATCGTTTTTTCTGATGCGCGCGGTGATGAGAAACAAGGTTTTTTTGGAGTGGCCTTAGCTTGGTCCTCTAGATAACAACTAAAGGCTGTTCTACATCGATGGTTCAACCGCTCAATATACCTGTATAGTAGTTTGATCTTGTTTTTTCATGCTCTCAAAATTAAACGTGCAATACTAGAATCGTTGAATAACAGTTAAACAGTATCTCAATTTTGAAGAACTAAAGAGCAGAGCACTGACGGTTTTGATCATAGGGGCTCATGTTAACCCTTTAAGGACGCATGATGCCTGGAGGCATCACCACGCTAAAGACGCATGATGCCTGGAGGCATCACCGCACTAAAGACGCATGATGCCTTGAGGCATCATTGTCCCAATATTAACAAAAATGTTTTAACAAAAAAATAATAGAGCAATATTTATGAAATCTTCAGAAAATGTAGATATAACATCATATTTAGTATTTCTATTAAAAAGAAACAAAATATTTATGATTATGTATCATACTGCATGATTACAAACTTGGATATCAGTTTTAACTATTATGTCGCTGTCCTTTAGCCAAACAAACTGCCACCAGCACCCGTCCTTATGGGAGTAGCTAGGCCCCAGACAGCCGTCCTTAAAGGGTTAAGCTGGTGTCAAACAGGACTCCCAAATATTTATGATTAGAGAAGCTAGACACCATCTCACCATGGAGTACCACCGTTAAGTTTGGACAGATATTGATTTTAGACTGAGCTCCAAAGCACATAACCTTGGTTTTTGGAGGTATTAACCGTAAGTCCGTTACCAACACACTGATCACCCAGGCTGATGAGGTCTGATTGGAGTTTTAGACGTACCTCGAGGGGGTCTCGATCATGAATAAAAAAGACAAGATCGTCAGCATACTAAATATAGGTAGAATGCTTGAAACAGTCACCGAGGTTGATGACATGAATAAATAATTACGGACCCACTACAGACCCTTGAGGCAAACTCCATATTTGGGGAGTCTGAGGTTACACCGTCCATAGTGACAAACTGGCGACGCTGATTAAAATGATTTTCAGTTCATATTACTAAGTTTTCGGGCTTATTTGACAAATGTATAAGCTTAGATACAAGGAGAATATGATGGATGCTGTCAGGGGCTTTTTTTAAATCCATGTAACAGCAGGAGACAAGGTCAGCTGCATTACTGGCTTCATAGAGGGATTTGCTAAAATGGAAAATAGAATATCATGAAACGCCACAGAATTTCATATGAATATCTGGCGAATATATGACGTGAGTTGTCTTTGCAGAATGATATCTGTAGTGATATCTTTAGAAGAAGACAACAAAAGTTTATGGGTTTTTGTTTTGTTTTTTACAATTTTTCAGAATCTCTTCAATCGCCTATTTCGGGTTGTTTTGAATTAAATCTGGTCTCTGGTGGATTTAGCACTTAAGGCTAAACGCCCCAAATCTAGGAACGAATTTCATTCAGGAACCCTAACCCTGTCTCCGTATAATACAAATATTGATGTTCATGGATAGATAAGTTACAAAAAGTACACATATTTATCCTACCCCTAATATAAAATCCCATAGGCTTAACATTGGGTTTCCGTATGCCACGCTGACTGGCATACAGAGTTTTATATGCCACTTGTGGCATACAGCATTGTTATCACATAATATTCCAAAATCGAGGAGATAGGGTAGGATAAAATCAAAACCTGATTCGTTTTAATCTTGGCCACTGCATTCCACTCCTGAAGTTTTGGCTCCGGACTTCTCTCGGCTTCGCCTCATGAAGTCACTTTGCCAAACTCCAGTCGTGGAATACGGTGGCCAATATTGAAACTCATCCAGTTTTACGATAGTATACACCAGGATGGTCGCCATTGTGCTACTGTATGAAATGTGTAATTCGCAATTTTACATTTTCTGAAACTGTCGAATCTTTGGGTCGTTCATTATGAATTGCTCACTCTTTTATCAGTCTGACAGAGCTGCTCATCCGACTACGCCGTATTTAGGTGATTAACGAACACTTCTCTTCAAAGAAGGCTCACACTATTTTCTCTTTTCCTTTTAGATTTCTGTTTATTTCTGTTCTCAAATTTCGTAGCAGGTCCACTCCATCACGGCGTGACACAATCTGTGATAGAAGTCGGGTTCTTTGCACAAAGAAGTACATGAAAGCAACACAAGGAGATATTCAAGATGCGTTTCAACATATCTTTAAAGGATGATAATCATCATGAGGCGTATAAGTTACCTGCAGTACTATGGAGACATGGTTAGTGTGCCTGAATAAAACCTGTTCTGAGTTGTTTTGGTCGGAAATATTCACTGATACAAAGTTGGGCATTTCAAGGTTGGTGTTAGAATTTTTTTTTTTTTTTTTTGTTTTTGTCCGAGCTATGATCAACTCCAGAAAGAATGCGAAATTTAATGTCCCTTCCTCGAACTTTTGCAGAGACTGACAGCCCCCAGTGGTAGTAGATGCTGCTCCACCAAACCGAAACCAAACTGAAGGGCAAACATGGGGCAACCGATTACTTTGCATAATGAAATGTCTCGCGCTTATTCATCGATATCTATCGCCGAATTTCACTGATCATCGATAATAATCGGGAAGAGTCGGGAACAGTGATGATGATGTATGCGGGTACCCAACTCTCGCCGATTTTATCATCCATCTAATACGAGGTATCCATAGTAAAGCTATAGGGAATGTGTTATCAACTGGGCGGAAATTACGGGTGCTCGTAATCTCCACCCTACAAAGAGCAGAGATTAGACAAAGTAGTGTAGGAGAAGATTAGACTCTACGCAATATGCTCGCATTCGCTTGGATATTACTATTGTTCCTCGGAGATTACGGCCGCTTGTATCTGAAACCATTTGATATTGTGTATATAATCGGGCAATACCGCCATGTGTGATCAGGTCAGTGAAGTGCGTACATCAGCAAATATATTACCGATTCTCAACGACCCGACGGATCAGTTGGGAAAAGGTGAGATCTGGCGTGAAAATACATACTTTATAATGACTTATCATTTGAAAACATGGAAATGCACGACCTCCCCATAAGAATAAGAAACTCAAACACCAAGCGTTATACCTGTATCTGATATAAATTGATCAGAGGAAGTCAATACAACAAAATCTATACTTTCTTTCTCGGGCTGCCGGGTCACGTGATCTTTGACCCGAGAGTCGCCGGTAACCAGCGCCCACCGCCCACGTGACCCCACGTGACCCTTCACCTGCCCGCTAGGTGGCGCCACTGGCACCGCATAGCGTATTAAACGCGCATGCAGCGCCACCTGGGAAGGGGGGCACGTCACTTCCGCCATCTGCCACGCGCCTACGCACAGAGGGCACAGTGTTGGCGGGTGAATACATTCCTTCAGAGGGCAGTGATTAGGTGCACGCTCATGTGACCTGGTGGGTTTAGACCTTTGATGTCCGGTAGTCCCGAATGATTTCATACACTGTTAATTCAGCGTGCAAGTCACCACCTACCTTCGCATGCGATGTGCTTCTCAAATATCCACACATTTTCTTCGCGTATTTTTTTTTCTGATTGGACCCTTCAATACTGTCTGATTTGTATGTATGCTTATGCGCTGAGGGGAACCAATGATAAGTGTCTTGTTTCAGATTATATAATATATTCATTCATAGTTATCGATCATATTGTAGACAACCCAAACGATATATCCACTGGTCTTTAATGGACTATCCCGGAAGTAATCTAGAGGAGGATTGAACTATCGTAAATGCCTGAGAATTGCATGTCAACGTTTTTCTTTCTGTTATAATGATTGATCTTAATGTTTTAATGGCATAAATCGACCGTTGGCTTTTAGAATGGTTAACCTCAACATACGCTGCCCTTCTGCGCTCTTCCGATCCTACAATACAACATGCTGTATATTGACAGGTTCTACGTGCATGGGTCCAGCTACAGGCGTTTCTACACCGCCACAATGCTTCGTCCGCCAAGACACCCCAGACCCGACCAAGTTGAGAAATTAGTTCGCTTTTCCGGTCAGCGCGTTGCACAGCGACCTCTCACGTGTGAGGCGGCGGTCCTTCCGCCTCATCGCCGTTGACCGGCTGCGAGGCCGCGAAAGAAAGTAGTGCGCGCGAACCGGCAACCCGGTGCAACAGGCGGTGCCGGAACCTGAATCTATGTTGTGTGATGGAAACACATGCTGGGGGGTGTTTAGGAGCTGGGCTCCGGTGCGGTCTTATGGGACTTTGTTCTTGGATATGCCGCTGGGCGGCGCTACGTTGGGTGAAACAGATGTCCGATAGCGTCTCTGTATGTGAACGTGGCCGACTGCTCAAAGGCCATGCGTGTCATACTGGAGAGTATGGGAGTGAACGTTTTTGTGGGGTGTTGTACATGGATGGGTTGCAGGGTGTAGATTATGCAGACACGTTTTATACATGAAGTATAGAATCTACAGGTAGATTTTTTCAAAAATCTGGCATATGCATCTAATGTCGCGTTTCTACCTGCTGACGCAAACCCCACCGATTATGTACACCCTGTATAAAAGTCGATCGGTCGCCGTCCTTGAGATTTGTCTGTGCTGACAATCGTTGACCCCATTGTACACACTCTGCTTCAATCTGATGATCGATCAGGTGCTCCTTGTGCACCGATTATTCAATACATATAGAACCTGACCAACCTGAAGATAAACCTTAAACTAACATGGAAATCAGTGGGGTGAGCAAAAACGCCGTTTATAGACGAAAATTTAGGTGGTCACCAACCGATTTTTGGTCACTCAATTCAACCTGGTTTTATTTCGTGGGTGGCCTCAAAAGTCAATTGGTAGTGCCATATTGCGTAATGTTGTAGAGGAAATCGTCGACCTGACAACCACCTGAAGATTATTGCACGAAAAGTATCACGTAATCGGTCGGCCGTACTAAATGCCATAATCGGTGGTCATAATCGGTTGGTGGAAAGGCTACATTAGGTTGTTTTCAGAGAAGCATGCCTTTGGCGGAATATTGTATAGCATAGATGGTGTGAAAATATAAAGTGGATATGTAAATGAAGATGGTATATTATCGTTGGAGTGAAGTCGTCAGTGCATGGTCGAGAATGCACAGACTGAAGAGTGTTTATCAAAGGTAAATGCACAAATCAAATGGCATCTCATTAAAGCATGTTCAGACAGAGGAGTGCCTAAAAAAGTCATGAATCTAGACTGACAAGCGGAAAAGAAAATATGCACATCCCGAAAAATGCCTAATCCTCGGCCGATGATTCAAATGGTCCCTCTCTTGAATTAACAGATAATTTATTTCTTGTGACATTATCATAGGGATATTCGTAGTAAACCATCCAAGTGATTTCTTATTCATGAGCAGAGAACTGGAAATTACAGAGAAGGTGGCACCTTGATAATTACCAGTTAACTACACTATCTTGTAGAAACTTTATTCATAATACAACAGTTCTGCTTTAAATATACTCTACTCTTGGGTTTGTGTCACCAATAATACTCATATGATAGAATAAACTAACAGATTCCAATACTCAGTAGGGTGAAATAATTTTCACACACCGATTTTACATGCTTACACCTCATTTACATGCTTATAACCTCATTTAGGCTCATAATCTACTCCACATAGGATAATACACACTCATGCCTCGACTCAATATACCTTTAGCCTGACATCATGGAGCAAGGCAGAATTCAAGTATTCCAAACGAAAGCCATCCAATATGGGCCATAAACACATAGTTATCCCAAATAACTTCATTACACAGAATCCAGGATACATCATCCTTGTCATACATACCTCTGTAATACCTCAAAAGCTACACACAAAATAGGAGAATTATGATGTCACATTTTGAAGTCACAGCTTTCCCCAGATTTTGGTCTGACTCCCCTAGCATGATGGGGGATGATTCTCTCTTTTTGTTACAGTCACCAAATATAGAGAAAACTCAATTCAAAGATCCTAACTCACAAAAATATGAATATTCAGAGAGAGGTGCAAAAAAAAAGTAATACATATAAAAAAATACCTGAAATGAATCTTTCACGCCAGAGAGACCAACTGTCAACACAGCTCCTCATGGTTAACAGGTCAAAGGAGGGGTAACAAACAAGCCCAATCTGACAAAATTACTAGAAAATACATCAAACTACCACAAGATTACACCTTAGATGCAACACCTGGAGGTTTTGTGAGTTGACAAATAACCATTTTGAATTTAAAGTGTGGCATTCGCTCAAATCCCTTATTATCACTCACCCCTGTGTTTCCGACTTTTCCAGGGCAATGCCTAAGAGCTGAATGCACAGACTAAAGAGTGCCTAAAAGAAAGGCACACTCTGAAAAGTTCCTAAAAGAGAATGAACATTCTGTAGAGGGTGTTGCTATACAACATGTAGGATATAACACAGTGATAGGTCATTGGTTGCTTACTTAATAGACTTTTGATAATGTTTCTGTGCCACGATTCTTTACTCTTTGTAATTTTTCTATCAATCGGTTGACCTTCCTGCCGTACATGCAGAAACCCTTGCTGCTAGGACACGTCGTTACTGAGGTGTGGGACCAATCTCAACCCTATATAAACACTTTTTATTTAGAAAAAGTACAATTACTCATAGGACGATGAACAAAAATTTAAAGACAGCAAATCATAGAATGTAATGTACGCATTTAGGATATTTAGCCCAGAAAAAAAACTTTTAGTAAGGGGCAGATGGGTGCAAGTGGGCTGTACTCTTATATAGCGTAATCTAATGGTGATTTTTGGATAAAGTGTTGGCTGGAATTTTTCCACTGTCATGAGGTTAAGTGGGAAAACTTACTGGGCATCTAATTTGTGAATTTTGATGAACTAATGGACTGACAAATACTTTCCTTGATGCCAATAGGTAGCAGGGGTATATTTTCGAGTCTTTGAGTAAGTTACAATGCACAAATTAAACGCCTAGCCTGTTTTCCCTTTGGTATACACCATGAAATTGTTTAAGTTCATAATAATTTACCTTTAATTGTCATTCGAAGTCTAATTTGGGCATGCAGAGCTTGTCCGTATAAAATAGTACGGCACAGTGGGCCATACATGATTTTTACGCATATGGAGCAGAGGTCAGGATGTATAACAGCAATGTGCACAGGTGTATAGTGAGTAGAATAAACTCGTTTTTATGTTAAATTCAATAACACATCATGGAGCAATGTAAGCTGTCACCGTCAGAAGACCGGGGCCAGTCACTCAGATGAGCCTTGATACATGTCTCACACTATCCTGCTGAACAGCAATACACCTGGCAGAATGTTGAAGGTTGCACCGAGGTGATCGGATGTGATTCATTACTGTTCTGGTCGGTGGAATGAGAATTTAGGAATCGCCGCTTGTATATGATAAGTATATCCTTTGTAGTCTGAGCTTCACTAGGAACAGCGGTTTGTTTCATGTAGAAGACGCTTGCAGGAGAATAACAGTGTGTGTGTACACTTGGTACATGGTACAGGGTGTACTGGTCAGGATCAGCGCCAATTCTTCATGCCACAGATCGAGTCCAGGCCCGGAGTAGGCCATGCAGGGTCAACCAAGTGCTTTTGACACTATCTATACATGAACAAGTATGTTATACGTACAAGTACATACGTATCATATGTCCTACGTAGCAGTTGTGCTTTTCTGTTTATATCCGTCAAATCAATATTAAGTTTTAGCTATTTGCCCTCG
Organism: Alentia gelatinosa; assembly: GCA_950022655.1. Classification (NCBI taxonomy): domain Eukaryota; kingdom Metazoa; phylum Annelida; class Polychaeta; order Phyllodocida; family Polynoidae; genus Alentia; species Alentia gelatinosa. The sequence goes on from OX465592.1 coordinate 37,151,672, forward strand.
GGTTGTGCAAAACAGTAGTTTAAACAAATCGGACCCTAAGAGCTTTTAGGTTAAATAGTTTTATTATGCCAGAGCAAAAACAATAGAAGGTTATTAAGGCTACAGGTTCTGGGATATATGAATCAATCTCAATCAAAGAGTGTAAACAAGGTGTGATGTAATCTCAATGAGTCAGTCGACACAAGTTTAAGTACTTAACGGGGAATATATATGAATTCATACTTTGAGATGTGTAGAAGGTAGGATGAAATATTCTTAGAGTCGGTCAGGTAGTCAAGAAATTGAATATGATTCTCATCTATCAAGCCCACCAAGCAAAAGCCCAGGACATGAATGTTCACTAGCTCTCAGACATACCTGTTTAATGTTCTCTTAGACATACTTCCCAGTCAACCATCCTCCTCGGAATACATGTTCCCCACTATCAAATGTTCTCTCAGGAATACCTCACTGTCCACCAACTCTCAGACATATCTCACTGTCCAACAACCGTCAGACAAACCTCACTGTACAAAATATTTATACGCCACAGGTTTAGATGCCATTTGTTGTCTTCCGCTATAGATATCACTCAGCTCCGCTTAATGATATCATTCTGTGAAGACAACTCATGCCATATAAACAATCATATGAAATTTCGTGATGTTTCATGATGATCCGCAGTCCTATCAGTCATACCTCACTGTCAAATGTTCTCTCAGGCATACCTCACTGTTTGATGTTCTCTCAAACTCCACAGTTAAATGTTCTCTTAGGCATAACCTAACTGTTCACTCTCCCCTCAAATATAATTCACTGTCCACCATCCTCTTAAGCATACCTTACTGTTCAATCTCCTCACAGACAAAACTCACTGTCCACCATCTCTTATACATACCTCACTGTTCACTCCCCTCTCAAATATACCTCACTATTCACCACCTCTCAGACATACCTCACTGACCACCATCTGTCAGACATACCTCACTATTCACCACCTCTCAGACATACCTCACTGACCACCATCTGTCAGACATACCTCACTGTTCACTCTCCTCTTATCCTCTCAGACATACCTTATCATTACTGGCCAATGTCCTGCCAGACATACCTCATTGTCCACCATCCTCCCTGACATACCTCTCTGTAAACAATTGGAATTGCCAATTCTTTTGCTAGGGCCTCAGTTCCATTTAATTCAGTCAATTGCTATATGCCACAACTCGAGATATCACAGAACTAAATATCATATGCATGGTCACGTATTATATCTAGAAATGATTTTCAAATTGCCACTGGACAAATTAACGATAAGGTCATCCACCAGTGATAAGTGATAAGTATTTCGTACCAGTTGCACGTAAGAAGATCATGGTAGCCTACAGGTAATATTGAACTATGCTACAGTGCTGACCTCCACTGGCGGCACCAACACGTACCCAGTCTCTGGGGAACAGATACAGGCTGGTGCGTCAGGAGTCATAGGACACTCCGGACTTGTTCCTATAGATGAAGGTAGCGCTATGGATTGTAAGATATGAATATTGAATACAAATATCACGAGGGAATTACTGATATGGGGGCTTTAAGATGCCATTGTTGGTATTTCATTCTTGATATTATTACATTTAGGTCACTGGCAAAGTATTTTCTCTGTTATGTCCGCTATCGGTGGAGTATGCATACCATTTTCTTTTAATCAAACAAATACATAGAACATATGTATATATAGAGGTGTAGGTGTGCAAGGGCATGTATGACTCAGTACCTAATAACTTGGTATAGTCTCTTGCAATTACATTTTCTCAGTCTGGTTGGTATATGCATACAGTAATTTATTTTTATTCAAATATAAAGAGCTGGGAATAGATATTTGCAAAGGCAAATTATCATTTGCCCATGCTCGTAATTCTCACAGATACTAACTTCTGCTAAAGCGGTATTGACGTATACTTATACATTAGCCAATGCTCACGTATTACTACGCGTGAATCTATCGTGGCTTACAACCGCTTACCCACAAAACCATAAATTGATGTCTATGTAAAAGAACCACAACAACACACGTGGTGCAGTGTAGGTTAAAGAGGTTGGGATAGAGAACCTAGGTTCGAGAGACCCTGTCATACTTTACAATCACATTGAATATGTTACTTAATATTTGATTTTGATACAAGACATGTAATACATGTACATATGTTTTCATGTTAGGTGTAGCCTTGCCTTGTTCTATACGACGTAGCTATTGTGAAATATTGCGATGACAGGTGGAATTCCCTCCCTTGGCTGTAAACTATATACGTGTACATGTAAATAGGCCTACGTACTAAATAGCTCAACACAACCCAACGCTGCGTCACCAAGCATATCCTTAGTCTCCAAACAGGTGTGGCACAGGGGGATAGAATCGGCTAGAAGAGTTGCTGGACTATAACTTTCCATCTCTATGGTGTATAGCGTGCCATCTTGGCCGTGTGAAATTGTGTGTTCGCCGACAATTATCCTGGGCCAACCATGTCTGAGACACCGCCCCCAGTCACGTGATCTTGTTCCACTGTCACGAGATTTTGCGAGATCGCGGTATAGGAGAGCCCGCCTCACTTCTGGGGGTAAAGATTGTGGAGTTCTCAAGGGTCAAACTAAAAAATCGTGTGTCTTGGTAAGAATAACTCTATGAACTACACACACCTTATGTCATCTGTGTGTATGGGGGTGGGGCTGGGGAGAAGGGGATGATAAAAATCTCGAATTATAGAAAACAAATGCATATCTCCAATCATGGAGACATACATGTACATCATGTGGTGTTTATCGAGCATTGATTAAACTACAAATGCATTTACAAATCCAGTGGCGTGTGTATTTATTTTTCATCTGGTACTTTCTCTGAAAGGATGCGTCGTCCATAGAGAAATGTTCAGCTTCAGGTGAGACAGACATAAAACACGGTTACTTTTGTCGGGGTGCCCTCTATAGGAAGGAGCTGGCGCCGCAGACTGGCGCCCCTCCCAGTCGGCAAACCCTGCGTGCTTCCCCAGCTCAAGATTCTAGTTTTACATGCGTGCGTGCATGGCGAGAGAAGGCCAACTGAGAGTAAAACAACGACTGGGAGAGCAGGAGACGGATAGGCTGTGCACGACCAATGACGGGCAGGGTTTGCGTGCAGCAGCCATGGTAGAGACAGAACGTCAGAGGAAAGGTCGTCAACCCCACACTATTTGCTGAAATTTAAAATTAAATCTAGTGAAAATGGCACATCTTGTATATAAGCCTGTATTTGTTTCATTACATGTGATATATATATATAAAGAAAGAGATGGCTGATACAGAATGATAGGTAAATACAGAAAAATGGTAACTGTTAGAAGGAAGTGAGAGGTAGTGATAGGGACATATATAAAGATACAATGGGCAGAGTGAGGCTTGAAGCCACCCCGGAGAGACCCCGGGCTCAGTCCGGCGCCGGGTGGTGAGTGATGCCGGGCTCGAGGCCTGACCAGAGGGCGGCAGTAGGCTCGGAGCGGTCCAGCTCTCTAGGCACAGGAGGTGGTGGCTTATACATGAGTTTCTAAGTGTTTTTTTTTTAATAGGAAATGTTTTCATGGTGGTAGTACTACAGCAGAACGGTCCATGTTGGGGAGATTATAGTCTGACGTAATTTGAGGTAGCCTCCGTGCTTTTACAAAAGCTTGACATATTTGTCAGTCTTCTACTTCAAGGAAAATACAAAATGAATAAACAAATCATACTGTGGTAGCGGACAGGCTATAAGGCTTACTGCTGAATCAATGTTCATTAATCTAAAACTCTATTACTTTATATTATATCGTAATTTGCTGATAAATTATCTGTGTTACCTAATAAGGCTACTTTTCGCTATAAAATCCATACCTACCCAACATGCTTGGGGGAATTTATTCATGGCAATTCACGATCGATTGTGTGGGTAGTTGAAATCTATAGCGAGTCCCTGTTGTCCAATGGCCAGAGACCCACTTTTCAAAAATAGGTACCAACTGAGCCGACTAATCCTAATTCACATTTTTGAATAATATATGTGGGTTTTTAGTTTATAGCAAGTAGTGATAACTTTGCCAGATGAGTAACTACAGGTTAGTATGCGTCACTAAAAATGCCCTTGACACTGTAAATTTTGATAATCTCAAAGAAAATACTAATTCAACCATGGGCAAATGAGTATCTTTTGCAGAAGGCTGAAGGTTTGACACACAACACTAACACAGTAGACTATTTACCGTACTTTGAGCCTCTTACATGCCTAACTATTCAGTATATTTTGTCATTTATCTGAAACTGGATATTTCCGTTAATGTGTGTGTCGATTGCTGCTTCACCATTATTGTCCCATTGTGACGGAACTTCTTTTAAGCACTGGATACCAATTAATCAATTAGTAGATAAAAGCGATTGTTCCGGGTATATGTGGACTATCGTTGTGAAATGAGTGTTTTCAAGCTAGGCAATGGAGTTGTCCTTTAAGAGTGTTGCCAACTTTGAGTTGAGTACTTTCATATCGAACCCACCCTCCGAGACCCTCTCGTCTCTATACGCATATCCACTATATTTTTCTTCTTTTGCTCTATCTCCTTCACTCTCTCTCTCCATCTCTTTTCTTCTCTAACACCATATGTACGGTTATTCTCGGCAAAGGACACAGAGAATTATTCGGACGCATTCGCCTTACGCTGGTACTCGTAGTGCAAGCTCCGTTGAGTTTGTGGCACGCCGGGCACTTTCCCGAGAAGACGCGCAATGGCCGACAGATGAGGTCTTGTGCAGTTGGAAGCCGCCTTTAATGATTTCGTGCCTAACTAAAAACGATCCTTCATTTCCTCTAATTAATAAAGGATACAATGATGAGTGAGAGCTGAAATGATTCCTCATATACTGTAGGCTCGGCGTCCACCTACTACGATATGCCTCCGATTTGGTCTACGATGCACCTCCAGATAAAAAAATCAAAATCGTGTCGGCAGGTCACCTAATATCAGGGCAGTTGACCACGTTTCTGCGATTAGACACCGATGAAAACCCCATTGAATGCGTGGTGGATTGGCATGTCTAGACATATGTCTACGATTTTGCACATTCCCGATATGTCTCTGATATTTGCTTTTTTATCGGTGCCATATCGGTATGTCTAAATTTCTATCGTAGTAGGTGGACGCCAGGCCTTAAACGTGCCCCCACGCCGATGAGGAGTTTTTGTGTGTTTCATATTCGTATCACTAGCGACCATCTAAGAACCGCATATACCTGTATATAAATTTAAAGGAGGACACAAATATGCAAAATAATATGGACAACAATCTACTAACATAAAGAACAATATACACTTTGACAAGGAGGTCACACTCTGACAGGTGTGTGTGTATTTCACGTGTCGTGTGGACGCTAGAGGGTCGTATATAGGCTGTGCCCAAGTCTAGAAAAGCTAACTTGACGTGCGTGTTCATAATTGGATGAACTTTACCCCAATTTACTCTGCGCCCTGCTACGCCTCCTGTTCCCAGGCCTGCACCCTCTAACCTACACAACAGGCGGATTTGGCCCAGACGACGGTCTATCATATGGCGGAAGTCAGATGGTCTCAGAATATACGATGTTTCTATTCTGTTGAACTTTATAGTGTTAAACCAATGACATCATCCAGTACACTTGAGTGTAAATCTATATGTATAGGTGTTGATTATATGTAGGCTATATACATACACATATGCATGTGTATAAGTACGCATACATGGAAATGCATACACACGTACAAACATAAGTACGCACACATGGAAATGCGTACACATGTACAAACATAAGTAGGCCTACCATTACTTCATCCGCCTTTAAGTGTAGAAAAAATGGATGCAAGGGACTTTTAGTTGGGAAGGAATCTGGAAGAGAAAGAAGAACGTACATATAGGGAGGCGTTAAGGGGAACATTGGGTGTGGTTATGGGTGAAATATCAATTATTTACAATACTTGACGTACGAGGTATGGTCCTGCCTGACTGACAACGACATACCACACAGTCCTTTACATCCGGTACAGGAGAGTCAGAAAGACCTCACGATATAGAGCCTCGCTTTCATATTCATAAGCAGAATAAGGCGCGCAGAATCAGTCAGGCGTGAAGTACTTACAGAAGACGCCAGCGTCAAACGTCGGTCAGTGACGTTTTGGTCGTCATATGCGCGCGCAGCTCTGACAGGCGGACGCCACAGACGACCAGCACAGCGCATGCGGGATGAAGATTATATGCAAATATATCTTATTGCTGGAGAATAACAGTGACGACAACTACATGTGTATCAGATAATATATGTGACGGTGATATTCCCGCGCAATCAGCAATCAGATCCGGAATTGAAACAATCGTCTCCGGAATGTCGTCTGCTTTTTGCTTCACCTGATTGGCGATACAGTGAACTGAAACGGATGGCGGGAATTTGTGGAAGGTCAGCAGAACTGATTTCCGCTAATGACGCTCAGCATCAGCATCAGGCACCAGCAGCCGGCGGCGTTTGACGTGTGGCGGTAACAGACACCGCCCAGTAAACAGCTCTTACATCAGGAGGCGAGAAAGGGTAAGTAGACGCTGAAAGACTTGTCGTCTGCTTTTCGGCATCACACAATGACGGATGTAAGCGATACTTGGGGAGAGGGGCAGAGGAGGGGACAACCACAGAACCCACAGCAGACGACAAAGTACTCATCCGGCCGTAAAGGCAGTATGCCACCAGACTGCACAGGCCGCCCACGGAGACCGCTCGACGACCCTATTATCACCCGCAGTACCCGGGAGCAGGCGGCACGTTCCCCGGTCTTCACTGCTTAGCTTGTCGGTCTCCCGCCAAATGTACCCGTCCTTAACGATATACAAATGTATCGTTGTTTTGTAAAGTTTTCTCTTAAAACTATAACTGTGTTCCTACATAAGCATCTGTCAGTTTTGTTAAAAATTGTAATTAATGGTTATGCCATCTTGGTTGGCAACATAATATAAATTATGTATATCCATATAAAGGTGCATTCATTCCAATAGATGCTTCATTTATGAAACATAATTCTGATAGCAATTTACAAGCGCTTCTTAACTAAGATCAGATCCAAACAACAGGTTGGATAGTAATACTCCATACGGGTTTATCAGACTTGGTTCAAAGTTGAATCAAATTTAGAAATACCAACTATTTTTTATCAGTACTGTTATTGCAGTTGTCACACAATTTAAATCTAAACGCGATTTGCTTTGTTAAAATTTCTAATCTTAAGTTTTGCACAGGATGACATATATTACAGATATTATAGTCGCATTATTCATTGCAGTTTAGCGTATTGCTGGGAGTTTGGTCTTTAAAATGCCCTACAAATCATATAATTGTACCATTACGTTGCTGCTTAAGTGGCCGCAGGGAGAGACCCGGGGAGGAGGTGGATTCAATAGTTATATCCCCCTTTCACCCTACCCTTTCTAACATTGCGGACTTATGACATATGTTGTCTTGCTCAATGAATAATACCACAACTTATAATGGTTGCCCTTTGTTACCCTCTTCTTTGCGGCTGAATCCGTATTCTTTGAGAAGGTATTGGGAAAAAAGTGTAAATACCATGAAACCACAAGTGAGACTTAAGGAATATATCATTGCATTCGAAAAAGATATATTGTGGACAGTTAAAACCATATGTAATTTGAGACATTTACAATCAAGCACCAAGTGTTTATAGAATTAATAATCTGTCATGAAAACATATACACCTAGGCTACATGGACATTATATATCAGATATGATTATACGTTAGTTATATCGGTCAATTATTAGGACGGTCAGGATACTGTGACACTGTTACTCACTCTATGCTACATGAAGGGTCTTCTGTATGTGTTTCGAAAAGTCGTCTGCTAAGAGATGCAGACTGTAAGATCCAAGCCCTGTGTCATGCATGCCAGCCGAATTCGTATCATGCAGATTTCTATACGAACATTGCATATACTCATACACATTCTAAGCTGCTAGGGGAGATACGCTGAGTCCACAACATGTTTATACTGTACATGGCTACATGGTAACTTAGATACGTTGAATCTTGATGTGGAGAGAATGATAAGACTGATGTACTTTTATATATGCAATGGGAAATTGTTTTAACCCCGATGAGCCCCCTAGGGTACATGCACGGAATGATTTAATGTAACACTGGACTCCGGATATGCACCCCCCTAAATCAGCTCAATGTTCCTTGGAAAATACAGCTGCTATCGTTTCTAGGGAATCTGAGAATATTGAACGTTAATTTTTTTTCAGAGATTACCCTAAATATGACGGAATGTCAGAGCAATAACAAACAACTCTATATGGAGATTTTCCATCAAAGGGGGTGTTCCTGTTACTGTCACATCTATATTTACCAGAAGGCCTGACAAAATCAATACTGTCTATGCCGCCTGTGTCGGCGCCTCATGCAGCTTGTATGGTGAGCTATATTTTGTCTCTAATCCAGGTGCCTTTAACAGGTCTAGAAGCGGGTGGTATCGACCGCTCCTCGGCTGCCAGGTGAGACATCAAAGAGGTTGTCTGTGTGTGCGTGTCAGAGAGAGGGGGTGCTTTGGCTGCCAGCACACCTGAAGAGTTTCTTCCCAAGATGGTGCGGCCCATTGGGGGTGGCCATATTGGTGCTTGCGTGCGCAGAGTGAGCGAATGAATGCGGCCCGACCGCCAGCCGTCTGCCGCCCGCCGCCCGCCTCCAGTCCTCGCGCGACGCTGCCGGATAGACATCGGGCGGTCGACGGCTCACGGGGACGTTTCAGTTCGTCCACGCCGGTTTCCCGCCTCGGTACGCGGAGGTAACCGCCTCTAACCCGGCAGCGTCGACCAAACGACCGTGTCCGCTCCCGGCGGCGGCGGGCGGCGGGCGGAAAGTGCCGCGGCCGCGATCAGAGAGAACGTCAGCCAAAGGCAGACGACATTTCGCTCAGCTTCGTGAGGGGAGCGCGGCCGCGCGCGGGAACGTCTTCTTGTCAGCGCCAGAATACGCCAAAGGGAAGCTGCTGCCTTCTGCAACATCCCCCGTCAATAGAAAGCGGTAGGTTATAGCAGTTCAACGCTCAGAAGATCGAAAACATTGTGTTTTTTTCCCGAATGAGAAACAATGAAACATAATAAGCGTAATGAATATAAGTATCATCAGAATAGATTTAAAATGCATAATAAGTGTGAGTAATATTCAAAACATGAATATCGTACCATTCTCGATTTGATTGATGAAAACAATATCGATTGGTTCCTAAATGGATGTTGGAACAGTTCTACGGAAAATAGACCTCCAAATGTACAGAGTAGACCTACAGTCGGACCGAAGGAGATTAAAATCGTTTGTGGTAGGCGTCTTGATAGCATATTGATATAACAAAATATAATCGCATGGAGTAGCTTTACAGGAAGGCTGCGATTTATTCTGAATGTAAAACATCTTCTGATGCTCCGACCAGAATTATGAATAATTGAGATTGACATAAGAAATCTGTATGGTAGGATCTACATTGAACATATAATAGAGTGTAAACATGCAGTCACTACAGATAAGATTCAGGTCTCAAGATCCTGTTTATGTTTCCCATACAACGCCAGCAGAGTTCATCATGCTCTCCTTTGATAACGGGTGTCATCAGACGCCATACGCATGGCCTGCATTTACCTTATAGGCCCACAGGTGATACTTACAGTGTAAGTGTAATTATACAAATAAGTTAAATTACCTATTGGTGCTTCTGACATGGGGTATGGTGGAAACTCTAAGTGGGTCAACAGTGAGTAGAGGTGGTTCTGGTCCTTGTAGGATAATTTATTGGATAATTGTAGCTATTTACAAAATGTGGAGGCTCAAGGCAACGCGTACAGATGAGGTAGTGGTGATCTTTATGCCGTGACCGTGGGTGCAGTATACGTGTATTTCTTTATACATGTACAAAATGTATATGACAGCATGGATTTGTGGACCAGATGAGCACCAGATAGTCATTATATTGATTCGCGTTCGATTGTTTCGATCGCTTTCCGCTCATGTGGATGCCGAAATCAACTGATCTTATACCTGAAGCGCCACCCCCGGAGGAATTATTAACTTCTAAGATCTGAGACTAATTTATTTTACCTGTGGGGATGCCCCCACTGAAAATAGGCAGTTAATTAGGTCAATGGCTGAGTGCAGAAACTATGGTGCGCAGATATGACTTGTTTGGTTCTTTGACGTTTTACGAAAGAGAAATAGTCAAATCTTGGCGAATTAAATGATCAGGCACTAAAACAGGAGACACAACATTACAATATGCTACCACCTGTAATACGCCGCCCCCACCTCCTGGGGAGATTACGAGGCAATGCTGTATATTCCTCACAGTTAATTCGGGGCCGGAGGTTCATTGGTTTTGCGGTTTCTCATTACTTATACTGGAGACACACCAAGCGAGAAACGAAGCAATTTCCGGAATCGCCAACACAAAATGGCGTGTATGTGAGCTATTTTTTCATATTTTACTGGATTAGTGCATCTGATACGCTAAATTATTGGTGGGAGATATTACTATAAAACAATATTCCACATATATACCATTTTGTGCTGGCGATTATGGAGATCACTGTCTTGACTCGCTTGGTGTGTCTCCGGCTTTATGCCGGGGACACACCAAGCAAGAAACGGATTTCCGGAATCGCCAACAGGAAAATGACGTGTATGTGAGATTTTATTTCACAGTAATATCTCCCACCCATAATGTAGAATCACAGATCAGGTGAAATAAAAAAAAATAACACACATACACGCCATTTCTTGGTTCTGCGATTCTGGTAATCGTTGCATTTCTCGTTGGTGTGTCCTCGGCTTTACCCATCATATTGACCCTCTCCGAAGTTCCATTTGATTCTGTCCATGATACATTGCTCTTGCTTTTCACATGAGGTGAAAGAAATAATATAAAAGAAAATAATGATAACCCTCTATTTTACCAAATAAGTACTATATAATTGTACAACTCTGACGTAGCGGTTCTGCCTTTGTACACATATTATCAGGGTAAATTTACCGTGGGGTTCACCCACAGGCGGAATACATGTACGACGAATTAAGTAGAGGTTCAAATAGATCAGGTTGACTGAAATACCCTGAGATGAGAGCGAGGATGTAGCACGCACGCGCATTAGAGAGACATGTTATTCACAGACGTTTGATTACTAATTATTTGTGAGTAACCACCAGTGACATGTGTGATAATTGCCGATCGCCGTCGACTATGCACGAAGGCGTCGATCGTGGTGAGGGAGGGACGGTTCGAGGTTGGCGGGCACGCTAATCGGCACGGGGCATTCAGTACAGGACCATTAGATCCGACCTACACTTACACACATATATCCTCACACATACACCAGCCTGTATGACCAAGCTTAATTAGGTCAGCGGAGTATGCTGCCAAAGCCTGATGCCATAGTCTATTTTGACGTGGAAATTAAGGCAGCTTGGAAAAGGAAAGAATTTGGCTTCCAACACTTGGAAGGCAATGCTAAGGCATACGGTATACCTTCATCATCGATTATCACCCATCTGATTGTGGCCGACCATTTTGTTCGATTGGGCTTATTCGGATGGGTGCATGTATGCGCTACTCTTTTTGAGCGTAGGCAAGAACGCTCACATACTAATACCTAAAGGTTAGAGTGTTCACATAGACTTTGAGCTTGCTGCGAAAAACTGGGCCTACCCCCTCGCTATATGCGTGCCAACGATTAGACAATAGGAAAGGTGCAGAGGGCCAGTGCTTCAGTGCCTTACAGGCATGTCCAACTGACCAAGCCCAACCTCTAGAGATCAAAATACCTCATTGACCCACTGGTGCTTGATATATCTGGATTATAGAAAGGCAGTTGTAGAAAGGGCAGTTGATTGCAAGGGTGCAGGAGGGTTAAAGAAAGCGAACCGTAGACTGAAAATAACCCAAATCTTTTACTTTTTTGGGGGGTTATAATTCCATGCTCAGTCATCAAAGATGAACATAGGCTACCATTTGCACCAAGTATGGCAGCCCGACAACAATCGGTCTTTACTTTTACAGAATAACCGACCTTGTCCGACAACACTCTTGTCGCTGGAAGTACCACGAACACCTTCCACCGGCTTATAGCCAGCCTAGACTTGTGATCTAATATGCACACAATAGAGATGAAATGTGAGGAGACACAAAGATAAGAATCGATTCGAAAACCTCTTCCCGATACCTTGATTAGATCAAAAGTTATTGATCATTGCATTGCTTCCGATGGAAAATTAATATAGGAAGGTTGCAAGCTGCCCCAGGCTTCCAGTAGACCGACGTTATTGCCCTCTGTTGTGAAAATGGCGAAATTCTTATCGAAATACCCGTATTTCTTTAGACATCTTCATTCATTAACCATCATTACACCCGCAATGTTTTACAGTCATGAGTTCATGTAATACAACATATTTTCTTTATTGTCGGTGCTTCGTGTAATCTCTAGTCTAGTTCGTACACAGATACTAGTGGAACAGATGATAAATCTAAATACAAGAGAACGATGACACATTATTATAAAAAAAAAAATGTACATTTAGTCAAAAGGGGTGCAGGTTTTTTCGTGAGTTGAGGCAGTCAGTTAGCATCGGTAAATAGTCACGTGCGCATGTGATAGATTTTCATACTTAGCATCGCGACTAAAGCACTAAACATTGATAAGAAAGCTGAGGGGTCTGTTGAATAATCTTGGTGAATGTACTATTGTCACTTACTAAATAAAAAAAATCTAGGCTTGTAAATGAAGACCCATTTCTGTACACCAAGGAGACCCAGGGACGATGTGGGTCAACTTTAATCATCACTTTAATATGGACAACCTCATGGACGACTGAGACTGTTTTAGCGAACGAACTTGGATATTGTTAAACGGTAACCCTTGTACAAGGTACAGAAGAGGGTAGACCTTCATGTACGAGCCTAGATTATTCAATAGGCCTCAGTATCGCCATATGGCTTGCTATATCCGATATCGTGTCCGATACCTGGTATGTGTTACAGGTGCTGTCCTTTTTGCACCTAGACTCAGTGTCACTCCCTCCACACAACAATGGAACCCACCACTGCCAGAGGCGATATCGTTTATTATTGAGCGACGTCGTGCATCAAACAGATTTCATAACCCGGGTGCGGGAGGGGTGAGCAACAAAAAGATTCTAGAATAATACACGGTCAAGGTCTAACGCTGACGCCGCATTCCCAAGGCACAAACCCACAACACAGTGGGCTGTTAATAGGGAACTGCATCGAGATCCATAGCCAATGAAAATATGCCATGAGTTGGCTAAAATATCTGACATCATTGCAATTGAGTATTTTCTATAATACTCCATGGGCGTTGGGTACGAGTTTCCAATATCAAGTCTAAGGGGAAAAATACCAGGGGTGAGAAGTAGTAAAGTGCACCTAACTTGCGCTGAGGCAGAAGCCAGTTTTATGGAATATGATTTCATGGGACACTGTTCACCAGCAGTATCAGAAATGACCCCGCCGGAAATGCCTACTGCACCTGGGTGTGACCTTTCACCTTTGACCGCTGACCCTGTGGTGGTTTGGGGCTGTGGTGTGGGGACGGCGGTGGCCGCGTGGGCAGAGTGGGGTGGCGGGTGTGTATGGTTGCGTGAGGTGTGGTCGTTGTGTGCGATGTTATACGGAGTAGGGCAGGGTAATCACCTGGCGGTGTGTCACCTGATTAGACCCTGACGTCGCCACGAGACACCTCCTGAGGTGGACTCTGTGTGTACACCTGGGTGGTTCTCTACACGCCGATATAACCCCCCCCCCCCCCACCTGTATCACAACTCTGAAATGGGACGTCTACACATCCAGAACAAATGAGTCTTCAACACCAACCTCAACCAACCTGCGAATGGTCGACGGAAGGATAAGGAGGAAATGCATGGAGATTGGTCCGCCGAAAATATGCCATGAAGTTTGGTTGCGAAGTAATCTAACGATACTCTGTCTATTAAAACAACCGGCGTATTTTCATCGGCTATCCTCGACTGATTGGCTAAAGTTTGTGACGTCATCGCCCATCGCGTATTTTTATGGGGATTGAGTATAAGTTTCCAAAGTTAAGTCTACGGGAAAGAATACCAGGGTTGAGATGATTGTCTGGTATCAGAGGTCAGAGAGTTTAATGCTATCACATGCCAAGTTATACATTCTCATTATAAAGTCCAACAACCAAATGAGGACTTTAAATGGTGACTTATAGCTCTATTTCTGGTCATATAAATAAGCTGTTTCCGCCAGCTAGAATTTCAATGATCACCACTTTTGGTCGCAGTTGGTCAATCTTTGGCCCTTCTTGGACAATCATTCTGTAACAAAGCAGCTCACAGTTGTCATCTGCCACAGTTTCATATTTTATTTTTACAGAAGCACCAGAAAGAAATATCCTGACATTACTGTTAGAGATTTAAGTGTTAATAAATCATTGTAGCATGATATGGTCATAATTAATGGTAAAGTTTTAGTAAAAATAACTCACATTTATGAATGGAATAACAAAATACTTTAAGCTATGATCTAGCATCACGATTTTGCTAAAAAAGCACCATTCTCTGCCCTTGTATTCCATATTCAGCCAATTGATAAAGTCATATCTACATTTATAATTTGTGATATGGGATTTCCTAAGATTGGCCTTTGACAGAGTTCATTGCAAATACAAATAACCAATCTCGTATATCGAATATAGGCCTACCTTAATTCTATCAGGCCTACCTTTATTCTATCAGATACTCTATGATATTTCGTAGTATCATAAGAATATTTGCACACTTTCTGATATCGATACGTGTAGCGAAAAGCTAACACATGGAGTGGGCCATCAGAATACAAATAAAAGGGAATTTCACCACTTTTTTCAGGCTCATGTAGGCTATATCAAGAAAATATATACATTGTATAACAGACAACAGACATAGAATCAACTTCAGATTTCCATGGGAAAACCTGCCTGTTGCCTGATCAGTGTGTAGCAATGTGCCAAGGGGAACCTTCAGGCCACAACAGAACTACATGACCTTGAACACACTAATATAGACCTTTCTACACCACTCCAGTTCCTGGCCTGAACATACTGAACTAATAAAGTAGGTCAGGACCAGGACTTTGCGTCACATGCCTCTCGATCAGAGAGAGTAGAGGATGTGTATACATCTGCCCACTGTTAGAAGCTGGACGGTACACGGAGGTCACGAGAAATGGCGGATGTTAGTGAGGTTGGATAGAAACACCATCCTGTTCAGTTGCGACCTACATGTGAGGAAACCAAAGGGTAGCCCATTGTATCGGCGCATCATGTCAAGTGTAAGGTAGGTAGTGCAAAGGGCATTGCAGACACCTATGTTAAATACTGGTCAAAAAGAGAGGAATATAGGCGTGTATAGTCATTGAATGAGCAGCTCATTGATAAGGACAGAGAGGTAGACCTATACTACTATACCCACTCACTTGCAGACATATAGTAGTACACAGGTTCATAGTAATACTAATATTATCACTTACTGGCGGAAACAGAGGTACAGATGAGTACTGTTATTATCAGTTAGTGACAGGAACAGAGAGTGAGACATTTAATCACATTTAACCATCGCAGGATAGAGTGACACTTGTACTGAGACAGAGGGAAAAATAGACATTCACTCATCCTGATTCAGAGCATGACTCAGAAACATACTGTCCATGGGAAAGTGTGACACAGGCAGACACTGACTCAGGAAGAAAGACAGACCGAGAGACATTTACTGACCTGTAGCCTGATATATTTGGAGCTATGGAGATGGAAACGGCCAAGAAAGTGGAAGGTATGGGTGGTTGTAGAGACTGATATGGTTGTGACAGTGGGAGGAATGTCTGTCTGTAGAGACTGATATGGTTGTGACAGTGGAAGGTAAGTGTGACTGCAGAGACTGATATGGTTGTGACAGTGGAAGGTAGGCTATATGTGACTGGAGAGACTGATATGGGTGTGACAGTGGAAGGTAAGTGTGACTGCAGAGACATATATGGTTGTGACAGTGCAAGGTAGGCTATATGTGACTGCAGAGACTGACATGAGTGTGACAGTGGAAGGTATGTATGTCTGCAGAGGCTGAAGGTTGATTGCCAATGACCTTTCGCTGGTCCCTTAAGCTGGCCATTACTCGACATTGGCACTCTCTGTACAGGGCTGGGTGGCCTGCTGGAACAAGCAGAGTACACATACATCTGTACGACCGACCTGCCAGGTATCAGCAGCGGCCAGTTGGCAAGCGGAGACGAACGCAGGAGAGAACTCGGGATCCAGCGAAAAGCAACGAACATCGAGGAATGTTGTGTATGCTGAGCTGAACAATGCTGACGTCACAGGCCAGTGTGACGTCAGTCATATCTATGTATGTTGCTGCAGTGCGAACGCTGCTCCCAACACGCCCGGTAACCTTGACCTTCCTGCCGCCGACCATCGGCCGCCGCCGGCGCGCGATCGCGACGCACGGAAGCGGAAACCGACGACGACCCGCTGAGCATTCAAAGGTCAGCAAGTGCACCGACTGCCGGCTCGACTCAGAATTCTGGGATGCGAGAAAAGGGCTGCGGATAGTTGTTTGGTGTGCCGACAGGAGGAGCTAGCGATCTCGTCAGGGTTTAAAGTCGGTGTGATCGTTAACTGAGGGGTGGGGGACTGCTCATGTAGGCCATTGCCTATTTTTTGTTTCCAATGAGCTCATATCTACTTGTCTAGGGTGAAAGAAAAAGTACCCGTAGGGAAAAAGACTAGGTTAATTAGAGAATGTTTTGAGCAGATCTCTGTTATCGTTTGCCTGTAAATGTTATTTACTACTTAGGTTTGTTAGACATATTTCTCTGTAATTTTAGGTCAATATATTGAAGTAGAATTTTTTTCCATTTTTATGTGATGAAATTCGATTCGGTCTTTTTACTGTTCAAATACAATCCTCTAATATCATAAGAGTAGGCTAGATGTGATTAAATCCTAGTTTATTTTCACAAACAGTGGACAGAAATAGAACCAAAGTCAAGACCGCGTATAAGGCCACGGGGCGTGTACACAGAAGTAGTCGGGCAAATATTTGCCGAGTTTATCTGAGGGGAAACAAAACTTGGCTGTGTGGATATTAGACGCTCTGCTCGACTCCAAACCCCAGCACGGGCCCCGGAGCGGCCACCCGCTTCACACTGACAACTCGGTCGGCTTCCCAAGTCTCTAGCCGAGGGTAAAACGTGCTGCAGATGTGTGAGCCGTGTGTGTGAACGCTTCGCGGAGCCCGCGTCCGCTCACATCGCTCGCCGGCCAACACTCATCTCGCGAGAATTAGCGTGAATCAGCGAGATCGAGTTGGCGGCATTGGCAAATTACTGACCGAAATAGGTATGATTGGGGAGGGGGGTTCGGAACTGGAGAGGGCGGTAGCGGCATGGGGAAAACGGTTGGGCGCTCCCTATAAAATAAAACGGCCGCTTGAAAACTCATCAACCAGAAACTATTGTTTATCTTTTAAAACCACACCGCACAGCCACTCCGATAATTACTGCCTCCGCGAGGAAAAGTAGTGCTGGCGTGGGCCTCTCTGCGCATGCGTGGCTAGCTCGCCATCCGGGCTAAATCGAATTGGATGACTGTGATTTTTGGATTGGTTTGCAGAAATTATGACCTATGGCGTTTGTTTGGCTCTCTCTATCCCTCAATATAAAAACGCATTTAGAGGCGCGTTGTCCATAGGGAGGGAGGGCGCAGGGGGTGGCAATTGGTGTGGGATATTTTCATGTGTTTGCATGTTGGCTGTGCCCTATACATATACCGGACATAACACCAATAAGCAGGTCCAAAATAAATAGGCGAATATTCACAAATGATCTCGGAAAATATAAAACTTCGAGATACGAGAATTTAAAAAAAAGTGACTTTAGATTATCGCAAAAATAAGAAACGGTGTGTAGTGGTGACGTTGGGGAGGGCGGGGGTAGGGAACCTTTTCAGCAATTATCTATTACCCCGCTCAGGTCTCTGATTAAGTGGTGAAACTGAGCGGACATCGGGCTGTGTGCCGCCAGCCTGACTCACAGCCCACCGCCGACAGCGCCATCTCCACTTGGCCCAGCTACACACGCCCAAAATGCCCGCCGCCCTATCAACAGTACGCACTGCCTTTGACATTTCAAACCGCCCAGTTTCAAACTATAATTCCCCAATAGGCCATTCGCATGGTGTTTTACACACGGTTATAATTCCACACTTCCCACACTCCGAGGGCATGCAGTATCCATGGGTGCATCCCAAGTGCAAGTCCAGGTATACACATTTATCTATAAGTATTTTTTTTTGGGTAGAGGTAATATTATAATGTCTCCCCAGTGCAATCTCAAGTATACGTAGTTAAGCGGTGTTATTATATCATATTTTGTATGTTTTTTTCTCATGAGTTACATTATAGATAGGTCTTGGGGTACAGATATAATTATACAAGCAGCGACTTGCCCTCTGTGGAGGTGCGTGGGCAGCTTGTCCGCCCGATACCTGTACTCCCCCCCCCACAAGACGGTGTTTGTAATTGGCGATCGGGAGGAGTTGCGGTCACCCTACACCGGAGGACAATGCATACTTAGCCCCGCAAGCAGAGGACAGCCCTGGGGTCAGAACCCCCGGTCACGCAATGAGGGTTAGCGGAGTGCGTCTTGTAGGGGTGAATATAACAGGAATTCGTGGGGGAAATTGTATGACTTCTTAATCCTAGGATTTCTAATTTCTAGAATGAAAAAAGTCAGAATTGAGAATTCCATTCAACTGTATGCCCCTATAAAAGTTACGTATATAAATACATAAGACAAGTAACCTCTAAATCCTAACCAAACAACGAATATATATATATATATATATATATATATATATATATATATATATGGAGAAAAGCATAGGGATGGTAACTATACAGAATTCAGAATAAAGAGAACGGGGATGGAGAAGAAAATACAAGACCACATCCGGTGAGTAGAATATGGAGGCAGCACCACCAAGCCTAGCCTACACTAGCGCTCAAAGAAAAGACCTGGGTAAGATGCCAAGATTCCAAATAATTTTCTTTCCGTTGCTTCCACCAAGTTCACGGTTATGGCGATCGTAGAGAGCAACGTGAATGCGTGCGAACTTAAACATGCCAGTTTTTCCACGCCACGGGAGGGAGGAGAGAGGGGTCAACAGCGACGGAATGGCGAATAAAATAGTAGAAGAGACTACGAGTTGGTGAAAGACATAGCAGGAGAAACACAGAGACAGAGACAGAAATGTATAAAGAGACGAGCAGAGGAAAAAGGTAGACAGAGACAGAAATACATAGAGAGAGAGAGAGAGAGAGAGAGAGAGAGAGAGAGAAAGCGAGGAAACTACCTAGGAAACAGAGAGGGAATGATCAGGATCAACAGAAATGGTCGCAGAGGATTAGAAAAGACGTAAAGTATTTGCAAAGGGAAATGGTCGCTTGGAAACTTTTTGTAGGGTAAACGTTTTATCTAATGGCTAGTGATGAAGTTAACCATGCTTAAAATGATAAAGCTGCGAACGTTTTGTAAGTCACTTTAGACATATAATGTACTACTTTTGGGGTTATAGATTATTACACAAACATGTTAGCCCAGATATTGGCATCTTGCCATTTTCTCATACCCCTCCACATCCCTCTAGTTTTAACTGGACAAATTTCCGAGGTCTCCTCACACACATACACACGCATCTCAGACATACACACCCACAGACACACACAGACGCACCTACACGGGCACACGCACATCAAAGGAATGCTGGACTTGGCGCAGTCCGGCTCCTACTTGGCATGGCGTGCGGGCTGAAAGGTGGGCGCCCGGCGCATATTCTAAAAACGAAAAGGCGCCGAATGCGGTGTACGTTCGCTTCGCTTATTCATATGTTTGCCTCTCTTGTAATAGGCTTCACGGTTCGCCGACCAACCATGCTCCAACCCCGTCGCCAACTCCGGGCGCCCCGTCCGCGGGGGTCGGGCGCGTCGGACCCTTACGAGCGCTCTCATTGGCTGACGCGCCTGTGACGTGGCAACGCACTGGGACGAAAGCGAGGCTGACGATTCTGTTTCCGCTCTTTACAGATAAGCGGCCGGCAAGCGGCGGGCAGAAGGTCGGAGCACGGCTTGGAGGCAGGAGCGCGGGCGGAGTCGGCAGGCAGGCAGCCCGGCCCGTGGTGGTGGGCCGGGCAGACGGCCGAGGAGGGCCGGGAGGAGGCCCTGGAGGAGGGCGGGCTCCGGGCCTCAGGGAAACCCCGCTATTTGGAGCCCAACATCACAAGACGGAGTTACCTGACGTGACAAACCTCAAGCCGACACACGCGTGAACTTTGGAAAGAACGAGCTACTTCGATGAAGGTGAGTTTAATGGTTTCAAAGTTTCGCAGTAAATCCAGTATCCTTTATAGAATTAGCAAATATATGATCATGAAAATCAGAAAAGTGATCACTCAATGTGGGTGTATGTATACAAAGACTGATAAAGTCCGCGGCAACTTTAAGGAGACAAGAAAGGAACCAGCTATTAGTTATTTCATTCAATTGAATCAGTTAAACTACTTCAACTACAGGCTTTGGGATGGAAAGAAAAAAACTTTGCAAAATAGGATACAATCTAGTATTTTCTAAACTGGAGTCACAAGAGCTTTTCCAGGAGAATATGCCCTCCTGTCTATCGCCCCGCCCCGTCTCTTTTCTTTGGCAAAGACAGTCCGACTTGAACAAGTCCAAGTATTGAGTACATTAGAGAGCAGTAGAACGGTGGCTACTTTTAATTCTATTTGCTCCATACGGGGACTGGAAATCCGCTAGTTCCCGGCCGGTAGTGCACTCAGACAACCGTTATCACCCCCGCCTCCCCAAGCCCCTCCCCTCGCCCCCCACCCCCAAGGCGTCCCGCGCCGCAACTAAAAAGCACGTGCACTGGCGCGTGAAACGACGGGGCACCAGTTTGAAATATTTACAGACAGTAATTCATTATGCAGCGCACGGGCCCACCTCGTCGGGCCTCAGCGTTCCGAACAGTCGAGGAAAAGTCAATACGGAAGATGAAAGGGGTGGAGGAGATGTGGGGCGTACGTATGCGAAATACCCCCTCCTCACCCCACACCCCATACCCCCAGCCCCCCAGTCTCCAGCCCCTACTCCGGGGACGGCACTGACAGCCCGCGGGTGGGCAGGGAAAATATTGGTATATTTTCGTCTCTTTGGTGTCTCTTTTTGTGAGGCGGTAAATGGGCGTGTGTGTGTGTGGGGGAGGGAGGGTGGAGGAGGTTCAGTGAGTGTGAGTAACTCGCAGTAAGTGACCTGTTCACGTTGACCTTGTCGGCAGCGCCACACACCGGACGGCTCGGGCGGTTTTACCCCCGGCTCCGTGATGGGGGATTGTCCACAGCCAGTCTCCCACACACCCTGCTCCATGCTCCCCCACCGCCCTTTTTAATGTCCGCAATGGATTTTACGTCAGAATTTAGCATTCAGCAGTCGTTATGAGAAACCTCCCCGTCATGAAATACCACGAGAATAGACCTTCAGAGCATTACTCAACCCAATATATAACGGGTTTCGGACATCATGCTTATGTCTTTTTATTGATGATATCTTTGATATGACAGTTGCGGAATAAGATCGATATTCATGTCTTCAGGAAAAAATGATAAAAAAAAAAGTTTTATATATTTTTCATTATATAGAATTTAGAAGCGCTATATTCTCTGTCTCTATTATATATACATGTCAAAAATGGTCTACCCAGAAATGTGTAGCTCGAATATGACATTGGTGCTGGTCTTTCTTTTTACGTGTAGTTTTATCTCAGCTAAAGAGGGAATATCATCGGTCTGCCGAGAGTCAAGGTTTCATGCGCACATTGACATCTAGACCATACTCGATGATAATTCTCATGTCAGTATGCTTAACCCTATATACCAGTACTGTAAGAACCCAATATGTTTACTATTACCAATAGATCATACATGTATATGGAATGCACTGTACGTTAGATTCATAGACGTTCAATGAACAACATCCACACTTAGCCCTAAGTCCATATATCACCATAATTATATACACGTAATTAGTCTAATAATGTACGCTACACTGGGGAACGATCTTATCAACACACGTTTGCCTCCACAAATTACCTTCTCACCCAGGATTTTTCTGTATCACTAGACCTGACATTATACCAGGGGCCCTCTATGATCATACCTTACCACCGTATACCCTCACCTCTACGCACCTAACTTTACCATCACGTCACAGCACCACCCTTAACCTTATTACCCGGACCGGTGCTTAACAACTTTTTCTCACGGAAACAACCACTTTCCCGTTGAGGTTTGGGTTGAATGTTAGTCTTCCGATCGGAAAGATCTTTACCCGGAACTTCCCACTAGTAGTCCTCCCTTTTTACTCCTATATCACATTATTACAAATTGTTTCGCACAAACCCTGCTCGAGCACTATTCTTCTGTCTGTCACCCTTCGCAAATTTCTGTCTGATGGATTAACTATCCTGAATCCTCCTCATTCGCTACCTGTTAATCATATATCTCTGACCTTCATCCATGTATTTCATCCTTAACTCCTAACTTTAATCACCCTGCCCCCTTCCTCCAGTGCAACGCGCCGCTACCCTCTGTCCCTTCCCTCAGCGTTAGATGGCGACAGAGGGACGTAGGGGCTGACGTGTGAGTGGTGGGGAGGTGGGGTGCGTGCTACAGGCACCGGTGAGGGTGACATACATGCTCACAATGTAATGTTCCTATTAACCAACCAGGCTCATTTCGGCGCACTCTACCGTTCATTTATGACAAGCCCTCATCACGCAGACGCACTGACCCGGCCCTAAGAGCTGCCACCTAGTGGCAGAAACAACGGTCACGTGGTACTGAACGAGTCGTGTTGCCAAAAAAACTCCCTTCCGCACGTTAGTCCAGCCCCACCCAACCCAGCATTGGCCTGCCCACTCATATCCCTCCAATATGCCCTCATCAGTTTTGGCCTACTATATCATACCCCCTCTTCGCCTGTCCTTTCCTATATACAACCATCACTTTTGTTCTACCATACACTCTCTTGTCATGTCCCTTCTCGTCGCACTGTACTCTATCTGATTTCGCCCTCTACATACCCTACCCTGATCTGTCTGATATGTATCTCACAACACCCTGTACGAAACCCCTGCACTGACCATCTGATCTACCCTACCCTGTGATTGCAGGACATGTGCCCTGCCCCACCACACCAACGCTCCTGGCACACATAGGAGTAATGAAAGGACGCAAGGACATGTCTCACAAAAACTATCAAGCTCATTTATAGGCGAAACTGCATGAATGTCCTAGATCTAGATTGGTACACTCGGAAATAGTCACCGGTGCCTAATATAGACAGAAGAGAGAAAATAACGTTAAGAATACACTACATTTAAATCATATGTATAGAATTATGGGCTAAAACACTATTACAAATACACAAATAACAATGTCTCACTGAAACCTTCACTCTGAAAAAAGGAATGGAAAGACAGACATGCATCAAGTGATTGAGAATTAAAAAGGGAAAGAAAATGGAGGGAACGTCTACAGGGAGAGCAATTAGACAGTTCAGTCAGTAACGAGGCAAAGACACCGTCGTTATAATTATTATTAATGAGAAAATGTAGGTAAAAAAAAGCTACCGATGGCGCCATAATCATAGAACTTTACCGAGCAAGACGAAACTGTCTCCTTGAGATCATGGGTGATGTTTGTAGAAACATACGTGCAGCTTAATCCACAGGTAATTACCGAAGGGGAGGAAGTCACCTTAAATGTATGTATGTATGTATGTATGTATGTATGTATGTATGTATGTATGTATGTATGTATGTATGTATGTATGTATGTATATATATGTATATATATATGTATATGTATATGTATATACATATATCTCTCTATATATATACCAGACCGCATCACAAACATGAAGAGCTCGTTCAATGACTCAGCGAAATTCTGGCATCAGCACAGCTTTGACCTCATTCTGAATGCACCTGTATGTTAGTCATGATGTCCTTCTTTACTCATAAAAGGCTCTGTTAGTCATAACGCTAGACATTTCCAGAGCCCTTGGAACATGGAGAACAGTAGTGGGGGCGATCTGGCACATAACGAGGGAACATTTGTTTTGCTAATTCTCCGGAACCCTTTGTTTGCCCCTTTTCCCGAGCAGACGACATTTATGTACACCCAAGTCCTTTTGGATATTGAGCAGACGACCTTTGTGTTTATCATTATCCGAGTTTCCCGCCACAAATGGAACCCCTTTGTGATTGATATCCTCGGCTGTGGCTACAAGAGCTGCACCATGAATAGGTCATTATGGAGGAACACCTGCAGCTATTCTGTTCTCTCTTTTATGGTCTGCTAAATATTGACCCAATAGATTTTCCACTATATAAATGCATGTGAGAGCATACATGTACATCACTGTTCGACATCAATGCTAATAATATCACTCCACTTCTTTCATTTTTACACAGATTGATGACGTCAATGTTGTACGCAGTCTCTTGACGTCTAACGCGGATACTACAGCCAACAGGGGGCGTATGGGCGATGGCGGACACCACTTCCGGTTCACTGGTGATTTCCTATTGGACACGGAGTAACGTGTGTGTAGCCATATTCAGGATTACAGCTCAGACGACATCAAAATAACAGAGATGTAAAGAAACGGAAGAGTTTGATAGAGCCTGACCATATTGTACAGCCTTGTCGACTTCCTGTCCTGCGCACTGGAGCGGACGGCGTGGAGTATGACGTCATGCTGGTTGGCGCATGCCCGTGGAGGACGCGGAGTCTGTGCTATCAGCAATAGCAGTGCCGGTAGTTGTGGTGGAGTTAGAGGCGCAACTATCATCACTGTTACTACTGTTTACACGGACAACTCGGCCCTTAGCTACGCAGCACCAGGTTCATCTCCTCTTCTCCTGTGTTCATCCCACTACCACTACCACCACTACCACCACTATGATAAGCCAACACCCACCAACACCAACACCCACCAAAGTACATGTATCGCAAACACCAACCTTTTAGTACACTTGGCAAGTATTGCTGAGAGCGGAATAGCGGAAGAGCGGAATAGCCCTCTTGTTGAATTAATTTCGGATTGATTGGTATTTTGTTCTGTTATTGAGGCAGGGCGGGGTGGTCATTTATAAGGGGCTGGCATGGATCATGTGACTTGATACATCAGGAGCTGCTCTTTCCAGCTACGAGTGGCTCACTGCGCAGGCGTAGCTGTCAGGTGGTCAGGGGTAGTAGACACATAGGTAATGGAGTCAAGTCTGAGGGTGTTAGTAGCAGAAAAGGTCCACGTTTTCTTACTTATATTAGTCATTATTCTAGACTTCCAGGATTCTTTTCGGTTTAAAGTCAATGACAAATATAGACAGAAATACAGTGAAGTAAATCAAAGGTAAGGGTAAAGTAGAAGTAAAATAAATAGGTAAAGTCAGGGTGCCTGGAGGATAGAATTAGGGTGTAAGTGCGGTTAGGGATGGGTGTGGGAAAGGTAAGGTTATGTGGGTGGAGAGGACTTTATCAGAAGGGCTCGAGGTTAGGGAAGGTGAAGCTACAGTGTGGTATGGGTATTGCAGTGAAGTTAGGGGGTTAATGTAGCTTCGAGAAGGGTGGGATGGGAATGGAAGAGGGGTTAATCGTTATGAACAGGGTGGAATATGAAGTATGGGGTGGGTCAAAGTAGAAGTAAGATTTACCCCGATCCTACTTAATAGTTGTAGAATAATCTCTAATTTAATCCACTGATGTTAAAGTTGTGATTCTTATCACTAAATGCCTACCAGTACCTACTTCTTAACACATTTCCCATTTTTAATACCCCAGTGTTGTAGTTAGATTGAGTGTACAGAGTATTTTAACGAAGAGAGACCCTCCATGTACCTTGAGAATTGAGAAAGTGCATTTCTATTAACATAAGAATATCAGAGAACTCTTAAACTCATGTAGACCCACTGGTACGTTCCTCTAGTTTTCCTGCATCCCCCGTGCAGATCAAGGTTGGTGAAGCCAAAACCGTAACGCCTCATTCAAACGCCAATTAATCCATATAATTGGTCTAAATATAGATGTGTTTCTGTGGTTTAAGCTTCGTCCTTCATTCCCGTTGCATGCACTCTCCTAGCATATCTGTATATACTCAAGAGCTCTGCTTGGAGAGTGTAGAACGGATCTTTATCGCATCACGTGACTCGTCGAGGTGTACCTGTGTATAGATTGCTGGCGTTGGCTTCAGGTGAGTGATTTGATACTTCTTTTATTTGATACACTCTGATTGTTATTTGTGTCCAATTAAGTTCACCCCACTTTGTTAAATCTTATAGTTGTCTCAAGATGAACTGACCTATGTTTATTTTATGTTCCCCAAAATATGTCTTTAAGGTTTCGTCCCGAATCAGTTGGATGTATCGTTGTTGATTTTACAATAAAGATTTCGTCAATATAACCAAACTGTGTCGTGTGCGCGTTTCTTTTTGCTGCATGTTTCCCGGTGCTTTTAATGACATACGTATTTAACTTAAATGCGAGGATATGCAGAAGGGGGGGACATACACACTAATTGGGCGTGAAAATGAGACATTTGCCGTCCTGGTCCTCATGCTGAGCTTCAGTGATCAGGATCTAAGCCGTGCATGCAATGACTGTGAATACAGAGATATGTAATAACATAATTATGCTGATATTCTTCAAACCGCTGACGGCAAGTCCAATGGTTTTTGCACAAAACAGGGGGCAGAGAAGACGAGATGAATGGGTGATTATGATCATGTACTGACAGCTGGGGTGGCGGGGTGTGGGAGAGTGGGCATGTAGGGCGGCCTGCACTCACCCTGGAGCGGGAGTCGGCAGCCAACCGTGCCCGTCCACAGACAGTCACTGCACTCTCTCTCCTGATTTCACTTAAATTGCGGGAATTAATACCACCCACCCACCCTCCCGTGACTATTTAGGATAATTATACTCCTTGTAACCTAGCCAGCACCATGCATGACTCCTCAAAGGTTAAAGTCAAAACTCCAAGGTAAAGATGTGATCTTTGCCTCCGTTAGTATGTTATATTCATATGTACACATAATCACTAATAAGCCACCCCAACATCTAAACAGACACATACATATGTAAATACACAGGCACATAACCCCCTCCCCCCACACACATGCATACAACACCGTCATCTCCATACATTTGCCAGGATTTATTGAAATAATTTTATATTGACATTATAGTATTGACACACTAATGTTCTACTCGAATAAATGGATATAACCTTTCAAATAATCTTAATCAGCGGCTGCATTATGTATATGTTACCACGAGAGGAAGCAATGTGTATGTAGTTAAGAATTCCACCATTAGATATATGACAAATGTCAAAGTGGAGCGAATCATGGATAATATTTACATTTAATGTTCCTAAAGTATTGCGGAAAGTACGATATGAAGTAATTGATTCAGGTCCGACCTGGGGATTATATATAGATTGAAATAAGAGAGGAGTACAGTAAAACCCTGTATAAGGGTTACCCTCCATTCCGAGCAATAGTGGTCCTTAACTCGGGGTGTCCACTTACACATGGTGAAATTAAACATCTCGTAGAGGGAACCTTGCTGATGAAAAGTGACCCCTGACATGAGGTTGACCCCTTACACGGGGTGTCCCTTAAGCGGGGTTCTACTGTATCTGCACTTTTCAAACGGCTTATTTTGGATTAAGTCATGTACCACAGGGTGCCTAATTAGAAGCATACCGTTACTACATGTTTATAGATTCACAGTAAGCCTATGGAAGCACGCCTCACCCACAATATACCAGACTGAATGTAATTACCCATTAAAGTAATGATTATAATTATTGTTAGCCAGCTTTTAATGGATGTGTGGGTGTGGGGGGATATCTGGCGAGCAAAATAGAATGATACCTCCCAATAAACGGACGGAAAGATTAGAAACAAATGAAGAACACATATTGACGGCAAGAGGTGTGGATCAAAACATCAGAAAATGTCCAAATACAACAGACCCCTATTGTGGCCATGAAATGGGTCATACACACGATAGGAAAATACACCCTGCATTCGAAATTCCCTAACTTCCGTGCATTTCCGGTCCATGGGATATTTCACATAAAATAGAGCTAGCTCACTGCAACGATTACTTTCTCTTTACTCGTTGCTCAGTGTCATCCAACACATATGTTGACAAAAGTCTGAAAAGATGCTGACTGCAGTGACAGCACCTGGGTTTGTCACACTTTTGAGGTAACCACAAATTTCTACTTTTTTTGCTAGTAACTGTTCTATTTAAGAGGAAATGAGCCTTTACCAACCCATATGTCCCAATAGTTTCACCATAATTCACCATGTTACATAGATAGATCATTTACACCAGACATCTATGTACAATCCATCAAAGCGTCTCGTGCTGACACAAATTCAGGCATGAATGCCGTCTAGTGGAATTTTACCGAACCACAGCCACTAAGCGGCCATTAGTGGCGCCACCAGTGTACAAGCAAGATACATATTTATAGGTTCGATGCCTCACGAGATACCCCTAATAACTTATTTGCATTGGTTTAAAATGAATGACAATATAAAATAGACTAATGTTCGACTTTCAAAATTTCATAGATAACCTATCGAAATGTTTATTCAAAAACTGACAGTTTTACAGGGGTAGTCGTAGTTTTTCCATGGAGTATACTTGTTTTCTGACAATTTGCTTCCTATATTTATAAAATATCTATTTATCTCCTGGTGCTGGTATTAAGATCATAATATTTTGGTCATCATATCTAATGTCATTTCTTATTAACGTTAATATTCCTCCCCCTACATACTTGGTCTAATATGTAGTTTTGTCTTCGTTCCTTAACTCTTCTTATTAACATAGTTTCTTGCTATTTTTGCGCTATATATATATTATTTCTTTGTGTGTTTAGCTCTTGCCCACATTCTGTTGTTGTGCCATGTCGCCATCCATCCAAGGATCATATTTTGATTTTACCATAAACTCAGATTTCAGGTAATATTCATATACTCCGACCTATAAAAGTTTGCTTAATTAAAATGTCTGCTGCTTTCTTACGATTTACAAATATAATTTGATGATCACTGAGATTATTATCAAGTGTACCATAGCTTTCAATAAAATCTGAATTCGTAAAAATTAGGTCTTTTGTCGTATTAGTATCTGAGTATCGAGTTATTTCTTTTATTATTTGCTTTAAACCCATAGCCTGAAGGGTGTTAGTTAGTTCTTTAGCATTTTATTCATTTGGTCTGTGCACGTCTATATTTATATCACCAATTATGAAAATTTCTTGTTTATTATGCCTTAGTATTTTTTCTGTTATCGTTCATAGATGTTCAAAAAAATTATGTCTATTACCTCTGGGCGGTCTATAGATGTTTATTAATATCATTGATTTCATCATAGGTTTGTGTACTTCTATAACCTGTACTTCTATGTAGTTGGTGCTGGTATTAAGATTATAATATTTTGGTCATCATATCTAATGTCATTTCTTATTAACGTTAATACTCCTCCCCCTGCCTTTGCAGTCAAATCTCTAGGGTTTTTCTTCCAGGTTCTATCATTTCTACAAATATAGTACCCTGGCATTATATAGGATTCTAGGTTATCGTTTAGCGTCATCCAGGATTCTGAGATAGAAATATCAATTTTTTATTGGATAGTTCCATTCTTAATCTTTCATATTTTTTTTATAACTCCAAATGTTTAAATGTAATATTTTAAAGCCTTTTATCCTCTCTAAGTCTTCAATACATTCAATACTATCAGTCATACTTCTTTGTAACACTGTGACCGTGGTTATACTTGACATAGGTTCTGTGTTCCTGTTTTTTTTTATTAATTAATCCTTTTACCATATAATAATACCTTGATACATACATGTAATCAGTTTCATCAGTTTCAGTATTGTACAGAAGAATCATCATAATACAATAGTTACATTGCATTACAACAACAATCAAGAATATAATATATGCTCATCGCACGTTGCTACCACATTTAAGATATGAGTCGTTGATATGCAAATTATTTGCCCATACTAGATTTGTATCCTTACCACTTGTGGGTAAGTAAAACAATAATAAGATTAGGACCTCAATGATACAAAATCGACAACTAGGGTCGTTGTACATTGAATATTTCATAATAATTTCAATGCCATGGGCGAGAATGGTCTAAAACCTTTTCAGCTTTTAACTACAAGAAAAAATAAACTTCACCTTATTTGGTATCTTATTAGCGTTAGGATAATACAGAAAATACAGTGCCATCAACATAATCAGCGTAAACATACAATAATATCAACGTAGTTAATGTGATCAGATGATACCTGGACACATCAAAACTTAGACTTTTGCATGGTATTATCAACTTTCATTCCTATATATATATATAATATATATATATATATATATATGTAGTAAATACAGAGACAGGTGTATTTATATATAAATACCAAGGCGCCACCTATCGCCATTTCTATGTACCACCACCGGCACTCTCCCGTGCGGACAGGTGCAAATCAGTTCTATATATATACCCGTTACATAAGTGATGATGTCATGTCATATCTTGGTGATGTATACACATATACATCTATAGTCTAATATGTCATCAAATATTAGGCTAATACAAAATGTAGTTATATAACCAAGTTGATCCATGAGCCGTATCATTTTGCCATAGCACATTCTGGTTGACACTCGTCAGTAGTAGGATATTTTCCTATTGGTCAATATCATCGTAGCTGGCCACATAATAGCTTAAGTAATACTGAGTAAATCCTAGAATAATTCCAGTTTTTGTTTTGAAAATTTTCAATAAACAAGGCTCTCATCATTGTACATTTCATATACTGGACTAACTCGCATCTTATCAGTTTAACTATATTGCTATCTGTTAACTATATTGTAACCTTAACTCATTAACATTGTACAGTCAGTTACTCCATGGGTATGTTGATTTACTATTTCTACCTCTGTGTGAATTTCTTATGTCAAGTAAGTAACAATAATATACTATATGTAGCTTCATCAATTCCCCAATTTAGTTACTGGCCCAAATTACTTCGAAATTAGCCTTGCCATCGATCTCCTTATTGTCCGAATTGGTTAAATCCAGCGAATTCCACCGTTTAGACATAATGGATCCAAAGACCAGGTACAAGAGGAGTTATGGGAGTAAATCACTGGTAATTTACTTTCATATTGGAATAACAGCACTTGTAGCGAGAGATTTACTAATATTTATCAGTTATTCAATATGAGAAACCACAATACAGGTGTTTTGTTTAATTCATCTAACGGCGACTCCTGCACTTAGGTGTTCGCTCGGACAAACACGATCAAGTCCAGCCTCCAGCCGATAAAGACACACAGCAATCACACCTACAATGTAAATGGTGGGTGTGATTGCAGGGCCCCGTTGCATAAAAAATTGTCGTCCATGAGGCTGGACTATAAGACATAGTGAAGGATGGACGAGAAATAAACGATAATTTATTTTCAGTGTAGCATAAAACTGCTCGTCCATGTGAGCACTGTCGTCCGTGATAATATCGTTCAATTATCGTAGAATTATCGTATAATTGACCTATATCCACAGGGACCACTAAACATGTATAATTCTGGGGGCAAAAAGGTTAGGCGTTGGTCTCTGAACCTGAAGGTTGAGAGTTCTAACCCCATCCAAGGCAAACTTCTTTTTTCTCCAGTCATTTTTAAACAATTCACAAAAAATGATTCAATTGTTAATAAATGTTGAAATTTGGTATACAGGTATCAATTATGAATAGAAATCTCTGTTGAAAATATATTTTAATTTGGAATGGATTTAGTGCTACAACGCCAAAAACGTGGTCGTCCGCGAGCAGACTTGAACGATAAATAAACAATATTTTCAAAATGAAAATTTTTTATTCAACACCACTCACGATCGTTCATTTTATCCTCTCGTCCAATGCTCATCCACCTCCACGATAGTCTTTTATACTACAGTTTGCTACCGACGAGACTTGTAAGATACTCTTTTTGTCATTCATTTTATTATTCAACGTGGCCCAGGAGTGTTGTTCTTTGACAGATTAGACTGCTGGAACAATCTAGGGCATTGAATTAAGAGTCTGAGTAGTATAGGAGGAGTAAGGACACTTCTTTTTTTTTGGAAAAGGGGTGAATAAGGGGGTAATTGTTGATGGATTTGGTCAAAGGGGTTGGTAAAGGGGGAAATCTATACTATGGGGTAAAGTTAATTATCTTGTGCTTAATTAAGGATTGTTGATTAGCGTGGTTCTCCGATGGTTATGTACATGTATGTATGAAAGAGTCTATATAACTTCATCTTCTGCAAGAATACATATCTGAAAGTATTATTTCCAAACGTCAAACGATTGTGCCTCATATGGTGATATGTATGTATTGAATTATATGACTTTAGACACTCACAAATATAGAAGAAAAATGAAATCCATTTTTAAGACATGTCTGAACATGTCTATGTGACCTAGATAACCGCTGGCTGAATATATAATGAGATGCAGGAATGTGGTCTAGTTGGCATGGCTCAGGCCAGTCGCTGAATGCATAATGAGATGCAGGAATGTAGAGACATGTTTAGTTGGCACCAGGCCTATTTTCAGGGAAGTATTCTAAGGTGTTTAAATTAATGAAATTCAATGAAATCTTGATATAATATGATGTTTAGATGTTGGAAGAGTCTCTGTGTATAGAGAATGAAATGAATATAAAAGATGTTATAGGTAAATTGAAATGTCCTATGGGAGATATAACAGAGGGAAAGGTACCAGCTTGAGATGTTTCCTAGGTGGATGGACTGAATGTGTGAATAAATGTGATATATGAAGATATTTGCCATTTTATCATTTCAGAAAGAAGCCTGGATATATATTTCTCTTGGAATATCAGAGAAATGAATGTGTATTTCTTTGAGAAGATATCTATTGCTGACATTTGTAGAGGTCTATGTAACGATATTGGTTTCTCCAAGGGGATTTATGCTTGGATGTGAAGGTCACTCTCCACTCTTAATTCCCCATGACTAATCACACATCTCATCAGGCCACCTGAAGTCTATCTATTAAAGTAAATAAGGTGGTGTATCTAGGGGTGGTACCACCTTGAATCTATAAAGTTGTGGTTTGACGCGGCGTACCGTTACGCTACCACGAATGCCTACCCGTGTCCGAGCTCTCTACCTTGTTGACTCTGTCACAGATTTCCTCCGTTCTGATTGGCTGTTGCTCGCCAAACAAAATCTTGTACCTTAGTAACGTGTGCGGTCTGTTTGGGACCAGCGAAACTTCGCTGTGCCCTCTGGTTTTTACAGGCTTTTTCTAGGTCGGCTTCGCTGGTAGCCGGCCTCTTCCCGCGGAGACTCCGCTGGGTGCCCTGAAAACGCACTGTGAATCTATGATTCACTCGCTAGTACCTAAGGTGGCACTGCAGCTGGTGCTTGGTTGGTGCCTACCATTTCTAATGGTATCCTACCGTGACAGACCGAAATACTCGCGTGGTGTTGACCTGGACATCTGCCCTTGTTCTACAGCCATATTCTGTTGTAAACAGACTCGCGATGTGGAGGATTAGAATGGATTCGTGGTTTCAACTCTTACTGAGCATCATCAGGCGCGGTAACGACTACGTCTCCCGTGGAGATTGTGAAGAGAATGTGCATTACTTTGCAGCGGTTGAAGTCGGTGAATCAGGTAGGTTTCGGATAGGGTAGATCTAGTAAAAAGAGCAGTGTGTATTGACAATCTCTTCCCGTTCGACGTGTCGAGCGTTTGCGGAAAAAATCCTTGAATCTATACTGTGGTTAGCTGATGTCATCAAAGCAGAGCCAATGGCAGAAGGTTAACATTCAATTAATTTGGTTCAGTAAAAACCTTACTACCTAATGTAATATCGTGTTGAAAACGTAAACTTATGGTGATAACAATGGTAGAGTGAACAAGAAAAATTCATTGGGTCACAAATATCTAATCTGATGAGATGTGTGATTAGTCACGCGGAATAAAGAGTAACGAGGTATACATTTAAAGGTTTTAATGTATTCTACAGGTTCTTTAACAACAAAAAATACACTATCTATCTTTAATTGTGACATGGCTATAAAAATGTGTCAATACATGAAGAGTGTGCATAATGAAAGCTAGTGGGGACGACTTCCAAAAGATGGGGTTATATGACTTTAACTTAAAAAAAATTATGAGCACATAATAGATAGACCAGCCAATGAATTATTGTGTATCCAGTTTCAGTGATCCTATGTTATCTAAGCTATATGTATAAAATATTATTGAGGTGATATGCATGTATTTTGAAATATCAACTCCATCAGTTGCCAGTTCAAGATATCAACTTCATCAGCCAGCCCTTTAGGTTCACTTATAAAGACATCTATAAGTTCCCCCTCATAGCTTGGCCATACAAATAAACAAACTACAAGACATTACTGTCTTTCATGTAGCCAAACTCTCCAGCAGGTCCCTTGATGCATAGTATTGTACAATCAGCGTAGTGACTGTCTTCCATCTCGTCTCCAGCTTCATTTATACTCAAAAATCAACCACAGAGGGGAAGCCCCCTCACTCTGTGTTCTGATACATGGTGTCAGCCTGAACAGATGGGATGTGGCTTGGACGTCTGTTTGCACCCACCTACACTTCATAAAGCAGGACTTGACATTTTATATATAGATACAGAAAATCAAGGAAATGAATTCTACTTCAATATACCTTACAACTAATTAGCCACCACAGCTTCCAACACATTAATTTCAAGTTTGGATTGAACTCCTACAAAAATAACTTAACATCAAAATATCTTGTCATTCGGACCTACCTCTTCTTCAGAAGTCAAACCCTTCCTGTGATCTTTCTCTGAATCCCATAGACCTCAGTTCCCATGGTGTCTGCCCGGTGGGGTGTCAAACCGGTTTCCTCCTGCCTCTCCAGAAGAGGGGTGCTTACATGCTCACCTGCCCCTCACATCTTCCAACCCTATCCTCATTCAGATCCGGGAATAGGGCAGGTGGTCATGATCACCGCCCACAGGGTCCTCCCACCCCCCCCCCCCCCCCCCCCCCGTCAGACATTGGAAGGTGTTGGTATTTTATAGCCTGGTGAGAGTAGCCCCCTTTCACCAACTACAGATAAATCACCCTGCACTCACACTTGACCTCACCTGACCTTGGTGAGGATGAACGTATAGAGTACACTCAAGGTTTCCACTTAAATGTATAGATACAGATACATATAGAAACTAAATACAGGACTAAATGTTATTCCTGACTAAAAGATAAGGCTAGAATAGCTCTAATATTTTACAGTATGACACACCAAATTTGAGCTGGAATACCATAGTATACGGTGCAATCGCTGTTATTTCTATAGAAATAATGTACACAGGTATCAACATATTACGTTCATGCACTCTGTCATCCAATGCTAAAGAATACGTTGTCAGACTGCAGGCATTGCATAACCAGATAACCAAGGAATTGCATAACCAACCAGATTAGGTGCAACACTTGCCTGCGTAAAAAGGTCGGCCCTGGCTACTCAAGAGGTAGGTTTGTGGTATTTGGGAAATCCACAGGTGTTGATATAGAAGGGTTGTTCACCCTTCAAATGGAAAGGAGGGGTGAATACTTTACCAAGGTCAGCCAATGCTTGCTCATGATCATTGTAACCTATAAACTATCTTAAAAATGAATCTAAAGATTTTTTTCATTTAACCAAAAATTCAATTTTGGCAATTAATATGTAACTATGTAATTCCACATTGGGCGACATCCCGACTCTTCGAAAATTGTTTCGTTTTCAGGTAATTTGTAAAAGCGATGCAACTATTTAACAGTCCGCCCCTCCAAGTAAATAGTTTAATTTT
Source organism: Alentia gelatinosa (assembly GCA_950022655.1). Taxonomy (NCBI): domain Eukaryota; kingdom Metazoa; phylum Annelida; class Polychaeta; order Phyllodocida; family Polynoidae; genus Alentia; species Alentia gelatinosa. Next base: position 37,187,803 of record OX465592.1, read on the forward strand.
GTTGTAACGAAAAAAGCTGGATAGTCAATAAATCAATATTTTATTCATATTCCAAAGGATAAAATTAGGTCCGTCGTTGATGGGAATCTGTTTTTGGGATTACAGAAATGGAGGGACTCTTAATATTCGATCAAGGTCTAATTCGGAGCATTCTTGACAGCAACGAGAAGCATTCTCCAATTTCAAAAAGACTTGTCGCCCAATGAGGGACTCGAACCCTCGACCCTCAGATTAAAAGTCTGATGCTCTACCGACTGAGCTAACCGGGCTTCACGGCTTCCAGATTTTCCAAACCGTCTTTTATATCTCCAAAAGTGATTTTAAGGTTGCGTTTGTGAAACTACCATTAAAAGATGTATTAGAGCTGAACATATTGGCATTTTTCCAAAACATACCTAAGCAATGGCTATTAAAAATATTGAGCGTGTAGAAAATGATGTGGAAAAAGGACTTGGACCAGGATCTCTTATTTACAAGACCTGTACTTTGTCAACCAGGCCAGAAAATTACTAGTTAAGAATCAGCTGTCTAATACTTTGTAATGATATCATTTTATTTACATAACTATTACGCTTTCGGAGTTTGGAATTTCTGTAACTAAATTGCTAGTTCCATCTATCTTTTAAAGAAATCTAAAAGCACTACAAATAAAATGTAATATTTTATTCATAACGATAATCAAGATTTGAGATTCAATCTTCAATTGCAATCACTCAGGCCTAATTCCTGAATAAATCCGCCAAATACCTCGTACATCAATAGAAGTATCAGACATAATGAAAGAACAGCATACACCTCGGTGGACAAAGGTTCCACAGCAATATGTAGTTCATGTTTTAACAAAAGAGCTATACTTGGGGGCCATCCACAGTGAGGGGTGGGGTTAAATATTTTGGAAATTTTTGCGTACGTTCTTTCTTTAATCTAATGCATACAAAATTGAGGGGTAGTAGTACAAATTATCAGAAATTATCCGTACGCACTTTATGGGTGGCCCCTTGAGATATATTTGCAAGGAACTATTCGTAGAAACATATTGAGAAAATTTTATTTTCTTTTTCTCCTATTGCTTTTCTGTCTTTACATTTGAATAGTATCTGCATCATCTGTTATGGCGACATCAAAACAGTCCTCAGTATCACTACTATCAGATTCTATCAATCTCTTTCTCCCACTTCCTTTATCGCTTTGTGTTTCAGTCTCCGTTGCAATTGTGTTATCAGAAAGGCCGCTGATCTTCTGTGCGTTACTTTCTTTGTCACTGGACCTCATTTCAGTGTCTGTGTCATCAGTGCTGCTAGACTCACAATTCTCCTCGGTCTCAATACCTCCACTGTCCTCTGAATTAGTCCTCATTCTTTTGCTGTTGTGCTTCATTGTTGTTTCATGATTGGCATCAGTTATCATATCATCACTGTAGTCCTCAGCCACACTTTCACTGCTCTCTTTTAACCTTTTCTTTGCTACTTCTTTGCTTATCCGTGTCTCACGAGTTCTATTATTTGCATCAGGTGTCCTGCCATTTTCACATTGCTCCTCATTCTCACTACTTTCAGTCTCTTCTGATGTTTTCCTTGCTGCCCTCTTGCTCCTCCGCTTCCCAACACTTGACTTCGACCTTCGATTTTGCAGCCCCATGCACACTGCTTTTTTAAGATGCAACATAAGGTAAGGCTTCCTAGTGAATCCATTTCCACAGTTTGAACACTTGAATGGTCTGTCCTTCTCTTTCTTGTGGCTTTCCATGTGTTTCTGAAGATAGTCACTTCTATTAAAGCCTTTGGAACATATCTTACATTTGTGGGGCTTTATCTTATTATGCGTTTTGAGATGCATGTTGTGGTATGCTGCCTCCTTAGACCAATGACCACAAATTTCACACAAAAATCTATAATTAGGAGATTCATGGATTGTTCTCAAGTGCAGCATTATATTAGTTTGCGTTTTACCACATATATGACATAACTCTCTTTCGTTACGTTTATTTTTCTTACCTTGGTGTCTCCTTAGATGGTGAAGGTATTGTTTTCTGGTGGGAAATGTCTTATTGCAGGGATCACATCTCGTAGAGGAGTGATTCGCCTTTTTATGCCTCTCCATGGAGAGAAGACCAGGAAAAGCCTTCTGGCAAATATCACAAATGTGGACCTTCTTCTTCCCCTTACTACTTTTGTAATATTTCTTCTTAGGTTTACTTGGCTTTTCATTTGGCGTTTGATTTGGACATGGAAAGTGTGCAAACATAGCTATATGGTTAAAAAACCTGGTGTTGCATTGCTTGCAATAGGGTGATCTCAGTCCATGATATTTTAAATGTTCTACCATCTCATTTTCTGAAAAGCCCTTCTTCGCGCATACACCACAGGTATAGCTATCATCTTCTGGCAACGACAGACTTACTGGTTGTTGCTTTGGAGCCTTTTCAGTAGATATCCCATTTGTAGATGAATGCGAACCCTGATGGGTCAAATGACCATTATCTGGAGATATTTGAGTATTTGCATCATGCTTGACACCTTCAGATGGAGAAGGGTCTGTGAGGTCAATAACGGGAACTTCTTTAATCTTGTTGGTAATTGGACGGTGGTTATTTGGAAACCTAAGTCGCGCTGTAAGTGTTGGTGCCATGTCACTTGGAGGGAAACACATAGGATAACCGAACGGTGCATTTTGAGTAAACGCCCCAAACATAGGGAATCTGCAAGCAGCTGGATATCCAACTGGGGACAGCGTGGGAGCATTACACAGAGGCATTCCTGTCTCATTTACTCTGTCGGTAGCAGGCATGTTATATGTTGGTGGTATAAAGGTCAGATTCTGCGTTAAAGGAACAGGCACCTGGTTACTTCTTGGGTACATGCAGTTATTGTTACTGTTATAATTGTTGTTGATATCGGGAAAATGAGTCACTGGGTGCCTACACGAGATCAACTGTGCGGGACCTGTGGTGTTTGCTAGAAATGACCTTGTAAATGTAGGATGTGAATAACCAGCATATGTATTAGGCACTGGGAAAGCTCCCTGATGTACCATGTTGTTAGCATTAGGAAGACCAGTTCTTGAGTAGTCAGATGGTACCATTTGTGTAGAAGTATTAAACCCAGAGATATCATTTTCACATACCTGGTGCATGTTGTAAATGTCAGAAGTTGGAGCTTTAAAGAATGGGTTATTAGTGCAAGCAGTAGATTTTGAGGAATTATCCTGAAGTGCATCATTATGGGTACTAGGGAATAAGGGGGCTGAGTTTCCAAGTGGGGCAATTTGATTATGGCTACGTGCACTGCACACAGGAACACCCTTTTCACTTCCACCATTAGTATTAGTCCGGTCAGTTACTGGTATAGAAGGCAATTTGCCTGTAGAGGTAACAATCATGGTGGAATTGCTTTGATCCTTTTCATTGGAAGTCGAAGTGGATGTGGTTGGGGAATTCGAAGGTGATATTACTATCACAGGACAAGATGGAAGTGAATTCCCTTCGCCTGATCTGTTGGAGTTAAGATGGCCAGTTGCTGAAGAGATCAACGACAGGCCTTGTGTGAGAGCTCTGCTAGTTGGTGGGGATATTCGGCTAGGAACAGAACATGTCATACCATCATTCTTATCTACTTCGGATGTAGGTAAAGATGATGCTGTAGGCAGAATCAATGGACTTTGATTTGAAATACTCGGCACTGGGGTACAATTCTGCTGTGCCCCATTTGTAATAGGGATAGGAATAGGTGCATAACTAGAATGTGGTACTTCTGGGCTTATTTTACATACGTAATTGTCACCTCCCTTTACCTTGTTGCAGTCGTAAGATCGGGAAGGAGCCTTTTCTATACATGAATTAATCAATGGAAAAAGGCTTTGCTGGACATCGTTTTGTGTTTCATTTAAGACAGTGTTCGGAAACTCAAGCAGGGAACAATCATTTGAGGTACTACCGGCAGAAACACTCACGTTTTTATCTTTAGAATTTGAATTGTCAGAAGTTGAGGACAAAACAAGTAAATTCTGTGTACAAGGCACAAGACGTACACTTTCGTGTGGGTGACTTCTGGTATCATGACTGTCAGCTTTAGAGTGAGGACTGACAGTAGTTGAATGTGCAGACTCCGGTGCTTGAATAAGGGTTTTATCAGCATAGATAGTTGCTGTCTTCTCATTCCTGATGTTGGGAAGTCCAGGGGTCAACGATTTAAAATGTGGATCTTTGATGGACTTGCTAGACGTAGAATAACCTCTCAATTTAATGTCGTCTGCATCAGAGAAAGCGGTTCTTGGAGCCACAGGTTGTGACACTAGTGATGAAATATCAGCCACCACTGACATTTCCTTTTCCTCTTCCTTGATGAATTTAGGAAGGTCAGATGTTAGAGACACAATAGCGGGAGGTTCTGTGGAAGCACTTGGCAAGTCCTCAGTGACAGTACTATGAGCCAGCTCTATCAACATGTCAGGAAAGGAAATTCCATTATCGTGACGGTTTCTTTGAGATGACAACGACTTCTGTTCACTCGTAATATGTGCTGTATGGCCTGCCTCCGTACCTCTGTTACTAGGGGGAAGGCCTGATGAGGTAGATGCGAGATGCGGGTTCTGGGTAGATCCTAGGATATCATCCTGTTGTGCATCATTCTCTGTATCAGGATGTAGAGCATCCCCAAGTGATGACATGAACCTTGTTGCACTACACCCAGAAATGATCTTCTGATTTACCTTATTGGAATTTGTATGTTGCGGATTTGGTGTTATACAAGTTGGGTTTCCACTAGAAGCATTAGACAAAGCACATACATCAGAATTGGCCAAGGGTAGTGATGTATCTGTCGATGTTATTTTATCATATCCATCTTTCTCTTGACACTGATGAGGTTTTAGAACTACGGCCTTTGGCGAATTCAAGCTGATTTCCTTTTTAATGGTACGATCTTCAGATCCCCTTGCCTGTGCGATGTTCTCCTGAGGAAAACCAGATATTGAGGACAACCAAGTGAGACACTTAGTCAGGTCTTTAATTTTAGAGGTCAATGTCCGAAGAACCTCATCGGGATACAAAAGAGTTGTATTCCCAGAAGTGGCTCCACACACAGACATATCCTTGTCTTCCACATCGGCAGGAGAGTCAGAGGTTAAGGATATGATTGGTAATTCTTTAGAAGGCGCACAGGAGATTTCACTATCAGAAGCTTTAGGAGTGGTAGCCGTTGGCAACACATCAGGAAATGTTAGTGTACCAACAATGACACTCTCATCACAAGTCAGAGGCTTAACATCTGCAGACGCTGGTGAAGGCACCGTACATATTTCCTCATTGTTGTCCTCCTTAGTGTCGACTGTAGGACGACACCGAGATGGTGACGTTGCTGTGGGGTTACTACACACAGTACTGTCATTCTTCTTTTCATCACCATTTGAAGGATCAGACGTGGTTGATAGAAATGAATTCTGAAAGTGAGTACTGGAGGTTTTATGATTTCGTGATGCACGCAATAAATCATTCAGCGATTGCCTCTGCCGACCACGAGTGCCTCTGTCTATGGCCTCCAGTGGCGGCAACTCCGTGTCATTCTCAATGGTGTTCTCTAAGGTCTTCCTCGAACCTTCCCCACCCATATTATTCTCTGCATCATACCCAGTTCTATCAAATGATATTACCATATCCGAACCATCGTCTGCCGAATTTGAAGGTTCCATGGAGTAGTTGTTGATATAAGTATTTGAAGTACCATTTGTCTCTTCTCCTTTTAAATCTTGTCTATCATTTTCTGTATCATCGCCCGGTGTAGCTGGTGGTAAGGGCTTTGACCTGTTTGTCACAATTGTCGTCTGCTTTCTGTAGGGCGTGCCATCTCCTCGTTTCGGGGTTGAGTCTTCCTTCAATGTAGCAGTACTGCCATCATCTTCAACGACGGAAGTGTCATTGGAAACGTTGGGTGAATGTACGCCCAGTTTTTTTGAAGATACAACAGCCGTGTTTTTTATTCTGTGTATAACAATACGAAGGTCTTTTAAACCATGCGTATTGCTTTGTGACATACAAACGTATCTGCGCTTAGTTGTTGACCTTTGTCGACGAAGTACCCGAACAGAACTACTCTTGGCCAGGACGGATTGTACCGAACTATCGTTAGTGTCCATGGAATCTGATTGGACTTGTTTCTGAGATGTCCAATCTCTGTTGATTCTGTATAAATGAACACTACAGTCTTTCAGACCATAAGGATTGGCAGTGTTCACATTGTAATGGGAATCACGTTTTTCCAAACACCTTCCTCCACGTGATGCCTTATCAGCAGCATTCACTGTGGGTTTAGAGACACGTTGAGTAGATGCACTTCTGGTGTCTGAGGTATCAAGTGGGACTTGTTTCAATCTGGTTTGTGGTGACCAATTCTGCTCTAAAAGCTCACGAGCATGCTGCCGCATATGCAGCTGCAAACGGACCTCTGAACAGAATCCATTCCCACATGAAGAACACACGAACAATGACTCCTTCTCGTGGGTTTTCATGTGGGTTTTGAGTTCTTCCATGGTACAAAGTGCATGCTCACACCTGGGACACTTAAAGATGGCATTTCGGCGTGAGACTGGGAGACTTTCAGATGACTTCATCGTGTGTTATCAAGAAGATACACAAAAGGAATCGTGGTATATCTTGAGAGAAGCCAAAACGCCGGGAAACTCAGCCGGATATTCTGAAAGAATAACGAGAAATATATATCAAAACAGAGTAGAATTACATATTTACTGATCAGGCATTCATTGCAATGGACCACTATGTATACGTTCATGGCACTTGCGCAGGTCAAATGGTAGCTATGACAATTATTAAGACGACAAAGTGCACAGAAACTATGATTCTTTATCCACCTTATACGAAGCCTCCATAGAAAATCTAGGAAGTGTATAATTCACCGGACGCAAATTACGATTAAGTTATTGTCCATAGTTGGGAGAGCATATTTCTCATCAATCTATTGCTAGAGATGCCCACGTTGTCAGATAGTGCAACGTCTCGTAATTGGGGTAGGCTATTTCAATATAAATGTAATTGTTGGACTTAATATCAGCTCCTAGAGGATTATATTTTGAACTATCCATCAAGTTTCGCATCAGAACATGTTCCATATTAATCGAGCTACTCTCATGCTGCATGGAGTTAGCAGTGCGCAGTAACCTTACAAACTTACTAACTAGAGGTATAACAACAAGTCAAATAAACTCAATGTCAACATAATGAATCTCCAGTCTCTCTAGTGTGGAAATTCACATAATATGAAGCATCAGAGCAATCAGCATCAACAGTCTCATTACTAACCTTCATAAGTTGCCTCCATAATTCATGAATTCACAAAAAGGAATGTACTTAGTACGATTGGCTCCTGTAGAAAGGTTAGTTAATCAGTTCACACACAGAAAGTCTAATAAAACAATGGTAACGTTGTGACTCCATTTAAACACTCATAGTTCATTCATAAACTCCAGGTCCATTCAATGATGGTTCATTCCAATCTCATACAATTCACATTTCTCCAATGATGTTACCATTCAATTCAATAATCTCCCCAAAGAGCAGTGTCCAAGTTCATGTTGCTATTCTGCTTCATATTTTCTACCAGTTGGAATCAGTCCAATGGATTGCTAGTTACCCATGGCACATACACGGCACAAGTCCACACAGAATATTCCGGTGTCGATCCTATCCCTTGCTTGGAGTAAGCCTCCAGCACCCGGCGGAGCAGCAATGTGCTCCTCCATGCGGCGATGAACACCTACACAGATTCTCACTTCCAGATCTTGCTTTCTTACTGACTAGTGCTGCTTCTACACCTGTCTAACCAATGAGCATCGTGCACACCTCATACACGATATGCCTCTCCTTATTAAGGACCGATATACACATTGCTTCCACAGGCTTTCTGTTCGTTATCCTACCCCTAATAAAAAATGCCATAGGCTTAACATGGGATTTGTTTATGTCATGGGTATGATATAAAGTATTGTTTATGTCGCTACTTTCTAATGCTGAAAAAAATGTAAAAACGGGGTAGGATAAAATCTAGACACCACTCGTTTGAGTTTGAGTTTATTCATGTCACTCATTTTGTTGGCTCTGTAATGTCACTCATCTTCGACTCTTTAAATCATGGAGCCAACAAAATGTGTGACATAAATAAACTCATATTCAAACTTGTGATGTTTCTTGACATTCTCTCTCTACCTGAGTCTTGACTCCATTCATCCCCTCCAACCACATGTGCTGTACACAGTCACAGTGCAGTATTCAAAGTATGGGGGTACGTTGCCATACAGGCACAGTATGGTGGTATGTGTCAACTACCACTTCTCTAGTAGAGGTTGGTATTTACAGTATTTTCTGGCATAGGTATATAACACATACACCTTTTTTCTACAACTCTCATTGGTATTTCTTAGATTGAATGAAGGCCCTCAAGATGTTCAGTTTATCTTGATTATATTCACAATTTTAAAGATAGTTTGTGATGTAGATCTTGATGGCATGAATGATACAATCCATATCGGTACTTATGTAAAGAGTTTCGGTTTTTGACAAATCTCATCAGGTGTCCATGTAGTATCATTTCGACTAATTTAGATACTAATGGAGGGAGAATGATTGGCATCCCGTTTTCAGATGTCCTTGCTTCAGTAGTGGGGTAATGATTCCTTTGGAGAGTGACTCTGGGAAATTCTCAAGTTGAAAAATCCAGTTTATTATAGATCTGGGTATACCTGGGTTTATTTATCTAAGAATAAAATAAATCGAAATCCGATTAATAAAAATACTAAAAGAAATAGAAATAACATATAAAGTATTGTACGACAAGCTCAGAGGTGGAAACCACTTTGCTTTAGGGCCATCTAGGAGGGTGTTTGACTTCATGGATACGGATTAGGATTGGAAATGGAAATGGGCCACTTGTTTGGACGAATGCATTTTTTTTTTATCCTAGAACACGGCGACCGTATGCTTATGATGGGGATTGACATTGTTTGGTTTGCGTTCTTTCTGGTCTAAGAGAATGCATAGTGAATATAAATATTTAAGAATATAGAAATAAAGCTTTTGAAGAAACAATAGGCCAGTTTGCGTGACAACAAATACATAGACATATAAAAACACATAAGAAAGCAAGTACCATATGAAATATAATAAGAAGTGATCACAAAATAAGCTGAAAGTATGGGTTTACTTAGTCAGTTAGTCTAGATCCTTTATATATAGTCACAAGATGATATTACGTGGAGTAGTATTTTCGTCTACACATAGTATGATTATGGTAAAATATTATGGTTTGACATTTCATACCATAGAAAGCAAGAACAACATATATTAATATAACGAGGTATATGTGGAAAACTGGAAAACTATATTGCATGTGCTACTGTATTGTCTCTTAAGTCTACTCTCTACAGGACTCTCTACAGGACCCCTGTCACATTCCAACTTCTCTGATGCGAAGTGGGTGTGCACCCTCCATCATTCTGACTGAAGGGTTCGCTCCATATTGATCCACCAGTGGGAGGTAAACTCAAACAATGCAACAACCTGTTGGCCCCTCTCCCCTCTCAAAACGGCAAGAGGTAAGAAGTGCGGCACCTCAATGTATAGCCAGGGAGTCACAGCTCTCAAATGATTGACAATAAACCGTGTGAAGGGGATTTCTGATTGTAGTTCTTCATTCAGATCACTATCACCGCTTACACAAACCCAGCATAGATAGCAACACTCTACATAGAAGAGCATCCTGTTAATATGGATAAAAATAACTGTATTTAAAGATTAAGTGAAATAAATCAATTAAAAACTTCTGGGATGTGGGGAGGTGTATAGGGATGGAGAGCAGAGGCAGGTGATGTTGCCAAAGGTGTGTGTTGAGAGGCCGGCCTGACCCCACTCTTCCCTTGAGGTTTATATTTGTGTGGAGACTTTAATCAAGATGGGAAATAACTATTCACTCTGAACAATAGGAGCGTCGTCCTGATAATCAGTTTATCACCATAAAAGCAGTTATCTGCGTGTAGCACACTCTACCGTAATCAGTTTTTTCTTAGTTCGGAGCAGACGCCAATCATCTATGGGGTGTTAACTGCCATATGATTCGTTATCAACTAATCTTGATTCTGACTGGGTTAAAAATAGTTATAAATTCGACTTTGAATCAGTGTGACACCTACCACACCATATGAAAAGAGGATTATTCTGGTGTTGGTATATTACAAATGATGTTTATTTGCTTCCTGTTTCTTTTATTTTCATTTTCAAGCAATTTTTATTAAGGGAGTATTGTGTGTACAATCACAAAATTTGGTGGTACAGCCATTCTTCCACTCGGGCCCTAGCCCCCTACTCCTCATTCTAATGGCAGGTGTCAAGCCGAATGAGCAGTGGCTATTATTTTTGTGAAAGTAATTGGTATAACACGACCGGGGTTTTAACCCATGACCTATCATGCTTGAGGTGAACACCCTTACCAATTTTGACAAATGACTGAATGTTAGTCGTTTTTTATTCTAAAATAAAGAGGGAAAGCCTTATGGAAAAAGGCCACATCAGTTTAGCTGCCCCTGTGCTTTTACCCTATTCCGATGGGGGGGGGGGGGGGGGGGACTTATCTTTGGCATTCCAAAGGGAGAGGCCAAAATCTGTTTGGGTATTCCAAGGGGGACCAATTGTTTTGGGTATTCCAATGGGGGGGGGGGGGGGGGGCAACTTTTTTTTGACTAATCAGTGTTCCAAAAACTGTGCCCCCCCATGGGCCATAATTAAATAATTAATGAATACTCCCATATCCTTGGGGTTGACTACCCACAATATCCTCGCAATCTCTCCAATATTACTATGCGCCATCACCTCAGAGAGTAAGTCTACTAGTATCCAACAAATAGCAAATCATACCTCGTAGGGAAGGATTTCTGGCCCTCACCTTGAATAAGTATCATCGTATTGGCATCATAACTATATTTTTATATAGTATCTCTCATTTCATATAGAAGAAATCAATGACATATCTTTATGGTGTTTCGGGATGGGTTCATTGGAGGAATGGGTCAGTGAAGAAGGATTGGAAAGGCATCTTTTGTGATATACTAACAGGAGAATAATCCTCTTTTCTCTGCCTTACACCCACACCTCACTTTGTTCTACACCCACACCTCTGTCTGTCCTACTCCCACACCACTCGATCGTATTGGGGCCGATGGGTGTGAATGTTGGTGTTGGTGGATATTGTTAATATATTTTTTGCATCGGTGCTGGTCCGTCAAAGATGGATGTTGATTTGCTACTTGTTGGATCATCATATTGGCGTCATCACTATGTTTTTTTATTATCATATACGTTAGATTGGTTATAATTCGCAGAAACTCACCGAAACTTGACTCTGTTGACACTGTCACTCCAAACCAGCACGGGAAGTACATCACAAGACTAATCGGAAGTCATATACACTCTCCAAACAGAGGTTAGGTTCACTCAAGCTTGCTGATGGCCACAGAGACTACGATTCGGAGAGTGAACATCATTTACAAATTTTGGCGCATGCGCAATGGTCACATCCGGCTGCTTTGTCACGTAGTTTGTAGTGTCTCACTTCGCGTGTTAAGATGCATCTGACTGAGGCCCCGGAACAAGTTATCGTGCGTATTGACCAAATATTGAGGCATCTAATGAGGGCAATTCACCTGATACCGTTGAAATAGCTTAAATATGCGTATCCAATCAGAAACAACACTTGTTGCGAAGTTCTGCCGACTGACACGGGAGCCGCCGATGATGTCATTATCAGGATTTCTCAGAGCATTCTCGGGAGCGGCGCCGACGTCACGCAACGTAGTAACGGGTTCGTCCGGCCGCAAAAACTGACCCTGCGCCGCTCGGTTTTATAGCTTTGCAGTTTGCTTTCCTGAAAGCGGTGCAGTGCACTCTATTACGTTCGAAGGGTTAAACAACTTTCCACCCCATAGCAACCAATGTTAAATCCACTATATTTCTCTGGTAATATCTCAGTAAATATCCAACATAGAGACATCAAACAAAAAATGGAATTGAGATGAAGGGTAGGGGAAGGTGTTTTTTTTGTATCAATTCGTTTTGCAAAGATTGTTTTATTTGGTCTTTTCTCCAGTAATCTGCCGAAAAACGGATAACAGGCTGCTACAACTGTCAAAATAAAAACTTACTAAAAAGTAAATAAATATGTAGATTCAAGCCTTCATACTTCTATCCTACAAAGTTTATTGATGTATCTTGTTAGAAACACATCAAACTACCTTGTTATACTCATATTAATCATGTACAGTGAGATCAAACATCGACTTGCGTTACGACGGTCGAGTGATAATACCAGAAAGCTAGGGTGCTCGAAAATTGCAAAACCCTTTGCCTCGTTCTGATATGAACGTTCCGCTCCCGAGAATGAGCATAGGGAACCCCTGATAATGATGTCACACTATTTTGTTGACATCTGTGAGTTGCCTGCTTGGCGAGGGTCTGCGTTCATTTTGTTCGATCTCACATTTTTATCAGCTGTTTAAACGGTATCAGGTGAATTGCCCATGTTGGATGCTTCAATATTTGGTCGATACACACGATAATTCATTCCAGGGGGCTTGTCAGATGCCTCGGAAGTGAAGGGATCCGCCATTTTGGAATCTTATTTTTGGAATTTTCTGCCCCGATCCTTGCTTCTGGCCTCTTGGCCAATCAGACTGCGTTATTTGTTCAAAGCATGCCATAGTAAGGTCAAAGCATGCCCTCATAGTATTGTTACTAGGAGCATATGTTATTTCCATTCATAATGGAGGAGCGCGGTATACCAAAATCTGATAAAATAAAAGTAAGAGAATATCAATAATTTGGTATATTTCTTTTGAGATGTTTGTCATTTGTTGGCTAACGTATTTGATTTTGACTTGTGCCTGGTCTAGCATACCACAGATCACATTCAACTTGTTGTGGTTGTGACTGAATCTTTCATTTAGGGTCTTGGTCAACTGCCCTACTTCTCTGGCTAATAGGTCAGCTATGCCACTCAGTTTGCTCTTTGACACGCGTTCACATGGTCAGTCAGTCAGTTCTATTTAAAGGAACCAAGTCAGTAGTGAGGCAGGGATATGAGATACAGGGATACTGGCCACCTGATCCTTTTACCAGGCCTTTATAGTTGGTGCATGGATAGTGAAGTGTTAGATTCTCTGCAGTAAGCTGAAAGCCTGTGTGAGCATTCTATCCTGTAGATGACGTATATGAGCGCGATTTCCCGCGCTCAAAAAGCACGCCGTAGTAAGGTTCAAAGCATACAATCTGTATATGCATACAAAGCTACACTGCGTTACAACTGAACCCCCCAGCACCAGTCAGTATGGTAAGTGACTTCGTGCATAGGTATATAATAATAAGTGCACTAATGTCAGTGAGAGCTATGGATAGGACATCTGTAAAAGTTATTGGCCTAGATTATGGATTTACCTGTACCACTGTGCATACACACACACACATGGGGCACTGCCCAAAATAAAGTTTGTACAACTCAGGTGGCCTGAAGAAACCTTTGGCTTTCCATCATGCCCCAAGCTTCTCCCATTCCACGGTTCATTCATCAAGAAACCTGCAACCTTTTCTACCAAGTCGCCCCATTTACGGAACTTGCGCTGAAGCGAAAACGCCCCGAAATCTTATTTGACTGGAAGGTTTACAGCAGTGCTCCAAATGTCTTCTCGGGGAAAGGAAACAAACAGAAAACCCTACCAACACCCCTATCCCTAACCCTATACCTAACCCTATCTCTAACCCAAACACTAACCCTAACTGGACTTATTTTCCTCATCCGCCGGTTCATTAGAGCGTGCTTGCATGCACTAAATACACTACTTAAAGGTTAGAGTGGTCACATAAATATACACTTCCAGCGTAAACCTATCCCTTCACTATCTGCATGCTATTTACTGAGATAGTGGGAAGGGAGCAGGGTGCCAGTCTCAGATGCATGCCCAGCTGACAATAACCAATCACTAGAGACCGAAATACCTCTTGACCCACTGGTATGTTTGGACCCCAGACTCAGGTGGTTGCAGAAATGGCAAGTTCAATGGGTGCAAGTGGGTTACAAAAATTATCCATAGACTGAATGTAACACAGACCTTTTATGATTATTCATTCATAATTGCACACTCATTCATCAATGATGAATATACCATTTCCCCCTAGCTCATCTAAAAGTTGATTAGTCAGACCTCTCCTTTTATAGGAAACCATCTTATCCATGTCTTATCTTCTCGAGGGTGGGGGAGTTCTCCTTTGAAATATTCTCGATTAATCTGCCGGGGATTCACGCCTGATACTTCATGGATGATTATGATATCTAGGTCAGTAGGGAAGCAATACATACGGATGCCCAGACTGGCCAATATTATTTATTGCATCAGTTGATTTATACTCCCCTGAATATTGGTTTTTATTTCAGTCAAAATCAGTGCATTATTCTCGGATTTAAACAGAATTTCCGTCCAGATGCTCACTCATGAATACTAATAAGAAAGCCTCAGGCCCTATCATGTCAGGGATCTTTTCTTTCATATTTTTCGGGGGGTTGTTTCTTGGCAATCGCTAAGTCAATTTGGACATGTACTGCAGACACCCTCGGGCTATAACGACTTCTACCGTTGCCGTCCACTTGTCCAAAATATGGAACATTATTTTGCCTAGCGGCAAAACCTCTCCACCACCATAACTGAGCAAAGATGGTCATGGAGAAACCAATGCAATAGACCTCTACAAATGTCATCAAATATATATATATTTCCAACGAAATTTGGTCCCTCATTTTGAATTACAAAAATATCTCTGGGTTGCCTCTTTGATTTGAATCAGCTATAGAGACTATATCAAGTATACATGTACATATCCATAGGATAGCCACACTAATCAACAATGATTAATTAATCAAAAGATACATACATGTTTCCATTTAAAACTATACTCATTAGTAAAGAATACCTCCTTAACCCAATCCTTACGAACGAATTTTGTGCTGCATCGTGTAGGCGGCGATGCCAGCTCATGTGTATGGTTGGTAAGGGCGAGCACAAAATTTCAAAAATGGTGTCACGTGACGTGATTTTTGTCACTATGGCAACCATTTCATTTTTTTTCTTCAATAATTATGTTGGTGATATCTAAATACATATTTTGTGTAAAAATGGTGTTAAAGCATTGAGTATTTCATGAATTATGGGCCTAAATTGTAAAATGTCAAATGATGCCATTTGGCATCATTCGCCCATGGCTGGGGAATGCCATATGTCATCATTCGCCCGTGGCTGGGGAATGCCATAGTGACATCATTAGTAAGGAAAGTGTTAATAATCCATATATGACAAGTCTTAATTAGATCCACCGGTAATTACCTTCGTAACAACCAGGAGTGGTCTAAAACCTACTATACTACTTCTCAACATGAAGTTATTCATCATACTTGAACTCGCTATTGTAAACCGTGATATATGTGCCTCATATTCAGGTTTCAGATGCGCCACGGGGTTTCACAACTGCCCAGCCGGAACCCTTATAATTGGGGGTATGCGGCGCTCACATCCCGTGGTTAGGAGTGGGAGGCATCTGATTACTGACCTTTGAGTTTCTAATTCTTACAAGCACGCCAAAGGTTTCCAACCGAGCATCACCTGTTGGGGTGTGCCCGGGTGTGGAGGTGTATTATACAGTACATATATCTGGGTCTGGAGAATTCGCCTGCCAGATTTTTATAATTTTCTTTTTGTATATCATTTATCCAATATTTTGCCTCAAGAGCGGTCTTCCAATACATGAATTGCAGTATTAAATCAGCTTGCATTCCATAGAGTAGTAGTTTTTACCAGTGTATGTATAAATAAGCTATAGGTACGGTTGAATACTATCATGAAACATCACGAAATTTCATATGATTGTTTATATGGCAAGAGTTGTCTTCGCTGCATGATATCACGAAGCAGAGCTGAGTGATATCTGTAGCGGAAGACAACGAATTTGAAATTGAGTGATGTTTAGACTTTATCCTACCCTGTCACATGTTTTTAACTTCATATATCACCAGTGGCATATATATATATTTTATGCCATAACCGTGGCATACAGTCACACAATGTTAAGTTTATGGAGATTTATATGAGGGGTAGGATAAAGGATGTTATAATATTCATTGTACCTGTAACTGAACAGAAAGCTAATGTAAGACTGTACTGATGATGCTGAGATGGGCAGAGGTTTATAAGCGGATTAGGCGGGCATGAATGTGGAGAGGAATGTGTGGCCCATGCGTGATGACACCCGGTACACGTCACCTGGTGGCGTACGGGTAAACATACGACATGGGTAAGATGGGGCGGGATACCTAATTGATACGGCCATATATCTAAAATAACAAGACAGACCACAATAACGGGTGGCCCGACAATATAGCAGCATCACGACGAGGCCTACTGTGACTGTCACATCAACATACCATCATGATGATGAACACATGAGGATTCCAGGCCAAGACGTGAGAGGCGGGAGGTCCACACAAAGACAGTGCACGTGTCAACAGCCGATATCGTCTGATACTCACCGCTCACAAGGACGACCCATCCACAACAGCATTACTTAACCATCCTTGATCATCTCAGCATCAGTGATTCCCGATTTTGGGCGTATATGGGGTCCTTTTCCCCTACAGTCCTGCTGGTACGTTATGTCAGTCTGCTAATAGTCCGTCGGTGGCATTCCAGTCAACACAGCCTTTAGTTAGATCTGTCCTCATTGGTGGCGCTGGTGTGTAAGCTTTAGTAGGTCACCTCAAGTCAGGTACAGCAGCGAGACAGCCCCTGGCAAGGTAAACAATAGGTAGACTTGCTCAAAACAAAACAATAGGGACAGACTTGCGCACGTCTTTGGTATTGAGCATTCACTATAAGAGCATAAAACTATTTTGCAATATGGAAACTTCCCCTAACGTCTGACAGGCTCATGTATATTGTAGCCATATGGTGCAGGGACTGAAGCCTGTCCACAAAAGGTAGGCCCTACTGTTCAGATACATTGTACATGTATATGGAATATTGGTATGGGGCAGATCTTGTCCCAGGCAGGTATGTTGGTGCAGAGATCCGAGCAGGATGCAGAATATATGCTGGGAGTGTGGTTTTTATCTACTAGCAGGACTTTGCTTCAAACCAGTATTTGCAATCTTTATACATTAGATATTTGCCTAGAGATGATGTCTGGGTCGCCCACGATGTAAATGGAACATAACGGGGTAGCATATGATAGAGTAGTA
This sequence comes from Alentia gelatinosa, assembly GCA_950022655.1. Lineage (NCBI taxonomy): Eukaryota > Metazoa > Annelida > Polychaeta > Phyllodocida > Polynoidae > Alentia > Alentia gelatinosa. The sequence continues at coordinate 37,205,130 of OX465592.1, forward strand.
GTTTGTGAGTGGTAGGTAGGTACTAAGGTCTCCACCCGTTATCATATGGCATGGTTATAATCGCTGGGAATATGATAAGGTTTAATCAAAACTGGTTATATGCAGAAGTTGATCAAGAACAATCGTTACACAAAACCAGCTGCTGCATTCACATATTTAGAGCTACATGCAGTTATTTAACAGTTCATCTAGCACATGATGTCTGTCCATGGAATACTAGTCTCTATCTTGTGTTTTATGATTAGAGAATTTCCTTGTGAAGTAAGTATCCTTCATACCTAAAATTGTGTGATGAAACGTTTGACAACGCCAGTGATGCACACTTTTATCAGCTTTAAAAAAAAAATTGTTTTTATTGAGTCGGTTCGCTCACATTGCTGTTGCGGTCTACCACCTTCCCACCTTCGGCTTCACTTGAACCATAAGTTAAATTGCCCCCAATTACCGTAATTGGAGTCTAATTGTATGGTTGGTCTAATTGCCTTTTTACCGGCCACTGTTTAATGACCATGATTGATATATCAGTGATGGAGTTGAGTGAGTCTTCATATTTTGGGGTTTGGTAGGATATTGATGTGACAACCCTTAAATGACTGCTGTCATGAAGAGGGTGGAGTGTTGCAGGCCATTGTAGGTGGATGAGACAACCTTTAAATGACCCCTGGAAGGAGAAATCCTATAGCCATGTATAGGGTTCTTTCGTTTTAAAAACTGAATCACAAGATCTAATTCTACCATTAGTGTGAATATTATATCACTATATTCCATTACTGGTAAAATCATCTGCTTCACCATCTTGATTCTAGTATATTCATTTAGCAGATAACTCATTTTCTTAAACTTGGATAATCATAATGAGAATTCTTCAATCACCTTCTCATAATGTGCTTTCATACTTAACTTGTTATCGACCAGTACACCTACATATCTATAGGTATTGACTGCATCTAGCGTTTCGGCCCCATAGTTAATATCAATACTATCATTTAGATTACTTTTCTGGTTATAGTGCCACATTACCTTTGTCCTCTTGTAGTTAATTCTTTATTTAATACCTGTTATCCATCTCTGTAGTATTAGTAAGTCTTCTTTCAAATTTCTTAATTGTTTTTCTCCAATAGTTATAAGAGCAATGTCATCTGCATACATTATAATATTACTGTGCTTGATACTTTAGTTGTTAATAAAAATTATGAACAAAATTGGTCCGAGTATGGAACCCTGTGGTACTCCTGTGTCTATATTTGACTAATCAGAAATACTTTCGTTTAATTTAGTTCTATGTTGCCTCAAAAGTAGATGATTCTCTAAAATACCCAGTAGACTTTCAGGTAATTGAATACTTTTAAATTTCTCTATTGATGAATTATGATTTACGCAATCAAAAGCTTTTTTCAGATCTATATAAGTGCTTGCTATATACTTCTTATCGTCAAGGTTGGTTGATATTATTTGCGATAATTCAAAGATTGCTTGTGCTGTTGATCTACCTGGGAGAAAACCATACTGATCGTCTGTAATTAAGTTATACATTTGACAATAATTTAATAATTCGCTATGTAATATCTTTTTCAAATATTTTAGATACAAAAGGCAATACCGAGATAGGTCTCCAGTTTCCAAAGTCTTTCAAATTTCCTTCCTTTGGCAGAGGAGTAATGGTGGTATTTTTCAAACAATTTAGAAAATATCCTGTTCTTAGGATTTTGTCTAGGAATTTAGTAAATCCTCCTTTACCATGTAGTGAAATCTTTTCATTGAACCAGTTAATTTATGCCACTACTCTTACCATTTTCAAATTTCTTAATCTGTTTAGTTATATTTAAGATGTTGATGTTGAAAGAAGATATGATATTTAAAATTAGTGATAACAAATGCATTCTTTACTAGGAGTCGAGAAGTGGCTTATTGGAATCAAGAAATAATAAATATCAAATATTAAACATTTAGAAGTTGGTTCCATGGAATGGTTGGAATCATACAAAATAATTGTAGTATAGAAAAATACAGAGACCTCATGTGCCACTCACTCACTCACTCACACATGTATAAATACTTTAACTATAATAAAATTGTCTCGGTGTCTTTCCTGTTAATGCTAGGCTGACAGTTAGGAGGGTGTACATTGATGGGAAGTAGCATTCCCTATACATGTATATAGGTTACATTTACAAATGTCTTCAAAATATGGTTCATACACTGTGATATAATCCATTTTACTTTTAACCACAAAAAATGGTTACACAATATTCTTGGATTTATATAATATAGTTTTAGAAACCTCATGTAGCACTCAAACATGCACTCTTTTTTTTGTATTTGAGTCACTGGCAATAACATTCATTGTATTGCACTGGACCAGATCCATGCACAAATCACATAATCCAGAAAAACTACAAATATATCTGTGAGCTGATAATAACTATGGGTATAAGTATATCACACCTCTCCACTAGGCCCAAGGGCACGGAGAGTCCTTGGCCATAAATGGGCACCTGGCCCATCACAGTGGGTGTGAGCATTGACTGTCCTTCACTCTGCCAAGGGTACAGGATAGGGATCTACAAATAAGGACATGGTATTTGGGACAAGCAACCTTGACATTGTAATGTATTTGGCTTTGAGGTTTCCTTTATAAGCTAGTTGTAACCATCACTCTAGGTTCTTTGGCCTGAGTCGGTGAGAAGTGTATATCGTTTGTGGACTCAATAAAGAAGCATAGAAGTACCTCTACAGAAGATCTTATCTGTGAAGGGCTGACACTGCCAAGCAATACTCTACAACTTACCTCACTTCAGCTATGGTATTCCAGTAACTGCTGGTAATCAACCTGCATCCAGTGGTTATTCCAATGTGATACATCCATGGATTATTCCATCTAATACTTTAGCTGAAGCTAGCACCTCCCCAAAGGCAACACATAGGACACTGCACAACTGCTAAACCCTCCTGTGGGTCAGTGGTGTATTCTACACGTTGATAGGACAATACACAATAACAACACACATTAAGCCAACCATAAGACTGGCTTAATCGAACCAGCCCATATGGTGGAAAATACCCAGAAATGAAGTTCCACACACCAATACTTGGACTTAATGTTACTCCACTGCAAAGTGCTCCACTGGTAGATATGGCAGACGTGCCATACTTTTCCCAACAAAGCTTCTTGCCTTCTCTTCCGAAGAACCCGGTCACCGCACGACGACAGCAAAAGATGGAGGTCCTGTCAGTGCCCAGCTGCAGCACCGACTCCTCTCAGGCACCCCCGGATAGTCCAGTGCCAATAAGAGAGGAACGGTGGTGGGCTCAGCAACAGGAACAGCCAGCTTTGACAAAATCAGCTACCTTGACTGGCCCAACAGCTGGGACTGTCAGAAGTCTCTTTCATGAAGACCCTCCTTACACAGAGGGAGGTGCGGTGCCCGACAACTGGACCCTGTGCACACACTCGCCTGACAGGGGGACCCTGCAGCCATTCATGGCACAAGGAGCCTGGCTCTCACACTCAGAGCTTTGCTCCAAGCCAGGGCCCACTAGTGGGTTTGTTGGAACATCTTTTGATAATGTGGATTGCCACCCCACTATCTGCTCATGGATGGAGGCCTATTTTCTGCCAACAGCCTCCTGTAGACTCACCTATCCCATGGTCGACTGGGAAAATATATTACTGGATGCAGATAAATATTTTTATGGTGCCCTGAAACCAAAAAGAACCAACATTATTATTGCTATACAGATATTCACCTGCTTGTTCATATGTGTGGTAATGCTTGTTCATATGTATGATACTACACATACCAAATTGCATGTGCCTGTCAGAGGAACAAACACTACAGTAAAATGCAGAGATAATAGTCTGTTGAGACTGGCCTCATTACATTTTTTTTTTTTCATGATTTCTTTATTGACACAAATAGTAAGTTGAAGTACATAGAACTTTAGACATAGTTTCGTCAATGAAGTGGGCTTGTGACATCAGCTATTTTACAGTATAGCTGGTTTTCATTGTCTGGCCCAGTAAGCCCAGTTGATCAGTAAGTTACACAATCCTATCCACTCAATTTCTTATAACCACAAAAAGGCTGTCATAGCAGCACTCATACCCATTTATAAATACATAATGAGAATGTTTGTCAAGATCATAGTACAATCAATGTGTGCAATAATTCAAGTCAAGTCAAATGTTATGTAGAACAATAATCCGTGGCAAAGATAATTATATTCAAGCTTTGGCATTCTGCACATAAGGGTCACTCGGGCGATTACAGTATCGGTATCGTTTCATATAACAAAGTTTTTGTCATGCTTTTAAAGTAGGCATATGTTGGAGTGTTTCTAACGATGGGAGTCAGGTTATTCCACACACATCCACCCCGATACTCCACTGATTTTTCGTATGCTTGACAGTTTGGCCTGTGGAATTTGACAAGTGGTGCATCAAAAGCTCTTGTTGGTAGCTGTCTAGTGACAACATAGCTTAGATCCTGCGCTCTTTTGTACATAAAGTTCTTTAAGTGGGCCAGTCGTCGTTCAGCTAGATACGGTAAGGCAGCCTTTGCATGTAGCACATGTATAGGTGTTCTGCGGTGTAACTTTAAGCACAGACGAATACATTTATTTTGATATATCTGCAGTCGATTTACTATACGCGCCCTACTAGGCATATACAATATGTCACAGTAGTCGATGTACGGAAGTATGCAGGATTTATATACTCTCAGAGCCGCATCTATAGTTAGGTATGGCCGCATTTTCATTAACTGATAAAGTTTGTGTGAAACATTTTTGTATAGTCTATTGACATGGCAGTTATAGTCGAGCCTTGAGTCTAGAGATACGCCTAGGTAGTTATAGCTATATACATGTTGAAGTACAGTGTCTCCTAGACAGTAGGTTGGTTCTATTCTATTTCGTTTCCCATAACCAGAGTAAAATGACATTGATTTTGTTTTTTTCTTATTTAGTGACAATTTGTTTTGTATGCACCACAGTTCAACACAATCCAAATCCCTTTGTAGGAATGGTTCAATATGTATCGTTTGTTCTCCCGAGAGATATAACACCGTATCATCAGCGTAGAGTCCCATACGTGTCTTGTCAGTAATATTGTTAAGATCATTTAAGTATATGATAAACATCAGCGGGCCCAAAATTGAGCCCTGCGGGACACCACATACGACACCATTGGATTTAGAAACCCTTTCATTCACTTTGACAATTTGACTACGGTTTGAAAGATAGCATTTAAACCACGAAAGATTTAGGCCCCTGACACCGTAAAACCGTAGCTTCTCCAGTAGTATTGCATGGTTTACGGTGTCAAAGGCCTTGGCAAAATCGAGAAATATGGCACTTGTCTCATGTCCCACGTTTCTTGCAGCAAGTATGTCGTCAGTTAATTTAGCGATAGCTTGAGATGTCGAACGACCTTTCCTAAAACCTGATTGATTTTCAGCTATTATATGGTGAGTATCTAGGAAATCGGTTAGTTTGTTGTGAACTATGCGCTCTAGTGACTTTGCAACAACAGGGAGTAGGGATATAGGTCTTAGATTGGTTACCGATTGGGAGTCACCTCCTTTAGGGATTGGTACTATAATTGAACTCTTCCAGCTTAGTGGGATATCGTTATGTTTGAAGCAATTGTTAAAAAGTAATACATACAAGTCGGGGATCGCTAAAAGAGAGTCTCTATATACCCTAGCATTTATGCCTTCAATTTGTGATTGTTTAGCAATTTTAATGTTATTGGCGATTTCGATTATTTCATCTCTGTCCGTGCTCATGAGTTCCATTTGTTCATTTATAACATCATGGTACATCTTCCATGGTACAGTCATTTCAGAAGATAGCTTCGGACCTACATTCGTAAAGAAATCATTTATATAATTTGGGACATCATGAATTAAGGTACCTGCATCATCTTTAAGTTCTATGTTTGACTTAGTATTACAATCCTCCGTTGCAGGGAGGATGTTGTTTATAGTACGCCAAAATTTGCGATGATCCGATTTTGTCTCGTCGAGCTTCCTACTTATGTACATCTGTCTAGCTTTTTTTTATCTTTTTGTTAGCATCATTTCTAGCCCGCCGGGCTTTTACCCAGTCTTCAGGCAGACCTGTCTTTCTAGCTTTCTGTATTAGTTTGTTTTTGTCCCGCGCAATTTCGATCTCTTCATTAGTTATCCATGGTTGGTTACATGTTTTAGTCTTAAACAGCCTGTGTTTACAGTGTATGTCTAGATATTCGTTAATCGCATTCATAATAATTTCCCATTTTTCAGTAGTGACATTTGATTTATGGAAGTCGTCCCAGTTTCTGGTGTTTAGATGGTTGCTTAGTAGGATAGAACTGTACTTGACATATGACCTACCAAATACTTCCTTTTTTGTGGTGGCGGTTTGTGCTTTTTTCTTAATGTAGAAAATGGACTGGTGGTCACTGTATGCAAGATCCAACACACCCGACTTTTTGGTATCATTAGCATTTGAGAAGACTAGGTCTATCACAGTGCTATTTTGGCTGAACCTCGTAAAATTATTTATATATTGATGGAAACCCAGGTGTTTCATTTCAGTTATGAAGTCAGTTACGTCAGTGGATTGTTCGAGTATGTTAATATTAAAGTCACCCATGATGACAATGTCTGTCTTGTTATTGGTGTTGAGGTCAGTAATGGTATCGGTTAGTGTAGTGGTAAAGATATTTTTGTTTCCACCAGTAGGTCTGTAAACGTTTAGAAAAATGATATCTTTGGCACATTGTCGCCTCAACCTGATTATTTGTAGTTCAATGTGTCTGGTACTCAAATTTAGGTGTTTGTGACAGTAAATGTCCACAACCAGATTATGCTTAATATATATACCAAGTCCACCACTCAGTTTTGGTTTTAAATCAGTGTCTTTTTCTTTCCAGGTTCGGTCAACCCTAAAAAATTGGTAACCAGTGAGGTGATATTGATTATTACTGTCATTTTCTGTTAACCATGTTTCAGAGACAGAGACTAAATCCCAGTGCTCATGTCTATTTTCAAGGATTAGAGAATCAAATTTTGCGCGTAGACTGCATAGGTTTGCGTGGAGAAATTTCAGCCCCTTGGATTTGTCTATATCATTGACTCTATATAAGTGTGTCATTTAACAAACATTTGACAGAAAAACCACTTTAGCTTAGGGTCAACGTGCTCCAAACAACAGCAATGAATGGTCCGGGTTTCACAGTAATAGGTTAAGGACTGTGTCATAAAATCATGAGAAGGTAACATAGAAAGAACATTATAACATGGCAGTAACATAACAGATAACAGAAGGGCTGATCTCGGCCTTTTCGCCATCAGCAAATTCTAAGACTAGTAATAAAGGAAGTTTTTTCCTACCATGAGCAGCATAGTAGGCAGCGCATCTCTAGTAATTTTTAGGTTAAACTCCAGTAAGTTTGCCCACAGCATAGGCATAGTCAAATCATCGGGTAGTTTCATATTGTGAAAATTTTGACATCATGATGTAATGGTTAGAAGTTGTCTATTGTTACTAACAACCGACAAGTCTCTCCATCTTGTCATGAGTAGGTAAGTTTTAGTAGTACACTAATTTGATCAGCGGGTGAGGGAGTGACCGTCTGACTATTGTTACTAACAACCGTCAGTAGTGGGTAACCCTTAGCCCGTGCATGTTATGTTACCAATTTCCAGATAAAACCGGAATATTTTTTTCAAATGTTGATAATAGGTCATGAGCCCATAGGTCTGTCAACTTGTGTGACAGATGTATGCCGTCATTTGCTAACAGTTCGTAGTGTGCAATGACTTTGCCTCGTCGATACTTGTGGATATGATTTGCCAGCCATGGTTGATAAATAAACTGGTTGTCATAATTTAGTTCGATGAGCTTGCGGTTTATTTGTTGTATGGCATCATTCACTATGATCTGGTCCTCAGTTGTAGATGTTTTGACACATTTTGCCAAGTCTATTCCCGTTATCGGACATATCATGAAGCGCGAGTTAGGAAAGTTGTCAGTTAGCCATTTGTGACCGATTTCTGCATAGGATATCACGTGGTTAACTAGTGCGTCAGCTGATTTCCATAGGAATTTGATCTGCTTAGACTTTGGCTCTTTGCGTGTAATGTTACATGTACCGGCAATTATATACACTACAGCATTTGGGCTCCTTTTCAGGTGGTTGCTAGTAAGAACAATACAGTCTTGTAGTGTAGCACCAGGTACGGCGAAAACATTGAATCTTTGTGATTTGGTGTTTGAAGCAGCGATGGCTTCATATAGCCGTGATACACATGAGTCGCCTATTACAACGTTTTGCGGCAGGGGTGTCCAAGTTCTTATGAGAATAGATTCGAGTTTTTCAATCTCAGTGTCAAGTTTCGTTGGGTAGTTTATACAAGATCCAGCAGCCATACTGCTAGCAACTACTAGAGACCAATTACCTTGCTTAAGTAGAGACCGTTTCGTTTCCCCGCAGGTGATCCCTCACCTCCGCCAAGAGTTTTCCCAGCAGGTTGCCGGAAATCGTGTTTGACGCTATGTTGTTTACCTCCCCCAGGTGGTATCCGCATCCCCACACAGGGTCTTTCGTGGCCTCGAATAATGGTTTGTCATCCGTACTTAGCAGTATTTCTTGTAGATCTTTGTTTTGGGTAAATTTAGATACTAGGATCAGGAACATATCATTTTTTTGTAGGTCATCCCATGCTTTGGACTTCTTAACCTTATCACCGATGCGTTTTACGACATAGGGATCGTTCGTGTTACGGATTTCTTCTGCAGTGTCTGTTTGACCCATAAACTCTGCTTTCCTATATTGGAAACATTGTTCTGCTGAACTGAATTTCTTACCATCATGTATCAGGCTGGCTGGGTGTAGATTGGACAGTGGCGCATGTTTACTTTGGAATGAGATTCCGTTGAGGGTTTCAATAGTTTTGATGTTCTTGATACTTAGCCCATTTGGTAGATCGTTTATCCGATCGTAGCTGTATGTAGTATCCTGTATTTTTATAGTGGTCCCTCGAACCGAGCATCTGATTTTTTTGTTTCTAGCAACTGACTGAATTGCCCTTAGGTCCTTGTTCATTCTTCTTTCTTCATTGGTTAGATCGTCAGATAGTTGAAGTTTGCTCCATTTTGGTAGTTGACGAAGGTTTTTTATGTTTTTGAAGATGTTTGCCTTCGATGCGTGTGTTACGAATACCACCACTACCGAGCGTGTTCTATTTTGGTTGCGATCAGGTTTACCGCGTCTATAAATAGAGTCGATGTCAGTGGGTTGCATTTGACTTCCCAGATCATTGGCAAACTGTAGAAATAAATCTCTTATGTTTTCCATAGGGTCCTCAGTTAGCCCATCTACAACAAGAATCTTCTTTTTGTGCGCGTTATCGATTTTTGCCATTTTTTCTTCCATCACATCAGACTTGGTGGCAGATTCAACTGCGATGTGGAGTGCTTCGGTGACTTCGGTGTCAAGTTTGTCCATGGCTGTCTCGATGCCGTCAACAGTTTTACTTGTTTTCCCGACTGTTTCTTTAAGTCCCGCAAGTATTTCAGCAGTGTCAAGTTGGAGTTTGTCTGCTTTATCGAGCCTGCTTTCTAGTCTTGTTAAGATGCTGCTAGTAGTAGAAATGTCCTTTGCGTTTAGGTTGACTCTACTTTCGATCTCATTGATTTTGGCTATAATTTCGTCATTCGAGGCGTTTACTGACAGCGTGGGAAGCGTTGCCATGTGCGTTGTGGGCGATAAAGGGGGTTGTGATTCCGGAGCGGCTTCGTCGTCTTTTTTAGAATCTTGTCTGCGTGGTCCCGCTGGTTCCTTTTTTCCTCTACCTTTGTTTGGTCCCATCCTGAGGGGGAATTCGTAGGCCACAGGTAAGTTCTTCGGTCTTCAAAAGATCATTACCCTAACAATGCGAGATTTTACCGCTGCGCTACTGCCACACGTCCTCACCACGCTACCACCATCACATAATGTCCACATACAGGACATGAATTACTCTATCTGGTAAATATATGCATGTTAAAAAGGGTGTATTTGGAATGGAACCCTGCAGTGGTGGTGTCTCCCAATGGGCAGATGTCAATGGATCTAACAATAACAGCACAGGAACGAGGATACACTGACATTGGCCAGTCAACACATCCTCCACAACCTAAATGCAGTGCGCATCATGATGCAAGTGTGTCAGTACTGGATACTTTCCCTGACCCCCTACAACGTAAGCCACCTCAACAAGCAAGTTTTGGTGCACTACACAGCAGGCTACACAGGTATCACACACCTAGCATGGCCTCCCCTGGTTGTGTGGCTGGAAACCTTCTCTGCATAGGCAAGGCCAACGACCTCACCTACGGGCCGGTTGCACAACCAGGTTCTTCCCTGCTGACTGCAGACAGCATAGGAAAATACACCATGGTTGGCAGTTCCCTTTCAACCCACAAATGGGCAGATAAGCCCATAGGCCTCCATAGGTCATGGGAATGCATGGCAAGCAATATGGGGATTGGGCAAGCCACCATTTATCAAGAACAGGTTTACAACACTGGGACCACACCAGGTGACCTTAACACAGAACTGGTCACACCCCTTCAGGTGTATGGCATTGAACCCCAGACAGCCCCCATCATAAATGGGTGGGAATTAAAGTTGAGTTTGGTCTGGAATTTAATCAAGCTGAAACAGAATCCCTGCTGCATTACTTCATTTCAACACTATAAAGTTGACATAACTAATATACCACCAGACCCAGGAAAACTCACACATGTATAAATAATTAATCAACTGTGTACTTACCACTGTTAGAACCTACACAGTGTGTACATAGAGCTCCTTGATCCTCTAAAGACCAGCAAATAGGACCATAAGTATACTCCATATTGAGCTGTACACTGGTTCTCAATGTACAGGTATCTGAGCTGCCCTGATCGGCCTCACAACTTGTATTCATCTCAGGAGTTGGTGGTGGACTGACCGGCAAACCCCACTGCCCCCCTGAGACTCTGTACCTACAGATAAATAGGGGATCCTCACTGCATCTTATCTTCACAGCTTCCAGGTGTTTCTGGGCTTTAGGGTGCCGTTCTTAGCCACACAGCTGCACTGTGCTGATGCCTCAGTTTTGTATTGCTGTTTTATTACCCTGGGGCTTTCAGGAGTCGCCGGACACTGGCCGGGTAAGATAGCACGGCGCATTTCATGCTATAACTTCGTTGGTAATGTACCTAGGAACATCAAACAAAGTCTGATATATAGCGCAGGTTGTCTGCTACACGTGTTAGAAGTTTCAACACGATACACCTCAAAGGACAGGAGATAATTAGAGCTGAGTAACGGCCGTTTTATGCCTTTCAGCGCCCCCTTTGGATAGCTACTCACTGTAAACTTTACACACTTATATGCTTTGAACATTTTACCTCATATCTTGGTGGATATTTGATGTAGAACCATCAGACAAAGTTCTACACAATGCTGGCAGTGTGGTGGACATGAATATTGTGTTCCTTTTTACATAGTGTTTAGGGAACATTTTGCAAAAGTTGCTGCTTAGCAACTGACTTTTATAATACTAAGGTGTATCAAGGAATGTGAAATATTTTGCAGCATTTCTTCACTAATAATACATATACAGACTTCAAACGAAATTTTACACAGAGCTGAGAGGTTGGGGGACTACTGTAATACTTTTTTGTTCACTGCCTGTGGGAAACATTTTATGATTTTGAACTCTTCCCTAACAAATATGCTTGAATTTCTTTTACTATGGTTTATATCTATTCTGGGGAACTTTGCTATTATCAGGACATCTAGCCTCATAGCTCTGTAACTGAATTGCATAAAGACTTCATATAAAGTGTGAATGGGAGCTATGCTCATGGGGACTACAGTTCAGATGCACATTGTGTCACTGTTACACCATGGGATTATTCATGTGAATTCAGGATTATATAAAGCATACTGAAGCAAACTGTGTCACAAAATGGTGAGGCTTGGCCCTCTGATGGATTACAGGACTGGATGCATGTTTCCTTGGGATAACCTGGATATATATACAGATATTCACCTTTGGATTAAAGTGTAGCAAACCAGTGTATAGATGTCAGTGCCTGTATATGTGGGAGTACGGTATCTAGTTCATGCATATACAGGCTTATATGGTATTACACTTCATACTGGCCTCCTGGAACTTCGACTTCTGTTGCACTCTACTTGGACTGATTACTCATTATAAACTTCTTTTATATGTGTTAGATGTGTGCCAAATATACATTGTGTGTAACCTTGTTCCCTTTTAAGCTTTTCTATTGTAGTCATGTGTGTATTCATATTTAACGACTCTCTAAGGAGTACTTTGAATCACTAACTCCTGTTACAGACACCTTGTGTCTAGTGCTCCTATAATTGGATGTAACCTGCCCACTGCTTCAGGGGAGTACGCATTTTACAGTGGCAGGTCTGCATTGTGCATATATAAACACTCATTTGTAATCATGATAGGATATTCTCCTAATGGATTGATTGTCCCAATGGCTTCAGGAACTCTCTTAGTTAAGTTTTTGGACTTCCAAACAATGGTATATCTTTTACCTACTATGTTCAACCTGTGATTTATACACTTATATATTCACCAGTTACCTTGTTCCCATTGATACCTGTCCAGAAAGTTATCGCTAACCTCACTGACTTATCAACAACATTCTGTCTGTATCCAAATAGGGTGCACGTTTGGCTCAAATATTATGTGGTGTCGAACCTGGGTAAATTAGGAAAAAATCTATATTGCCTAGCAATCTGGCTTTGGCAATAAATTGGTCAAAAAACAAAACAAAAACAAAACAAAGATCAATAGCATATATTTGCTTGTAGCTATATATAAATGTGTGTAAATGCCTATTCAGTAATTAAAAGAAAGACATGTGTCTTTCTTTTCAAAAAACCCCATGGAGTGCACTGGACCAGATCCATGCACAAATCACATAATCCAGAAAAACTACAAATATATCTGTGAGCTGATAATAACTATGGGTATAAGTATATCACACCTCTCCACTAGGCCCAAGGGCACGGAGAGTCCTTGGCCATAAATGGGCACCTGGCCCATCACAGTGGGTGTGAGCATTGACTGTCCTTCACTCTGCCAAGGGTACAGGATAGGGATCTACAAATAAGGACATGGTATTTGGGACAAGCAACCTTGACATTGTAATGTATTTGGCTTTGAGGTTTCCTTTATAAGCTAGTTGTAACCACCACTCTAGGTTCTTTGGCCTGAGTCGGTGAGAAGTGTATATCGTTTGTGGACTCAATAAAGAAGCATAGAAGTACCTCTACAGAAGATCTTATCTGTGAAGGGCTGACACTGCCAAGCAATACTCTACAACTTACCTCACTTCAGCTATGGTATTCCAGTAACTGCTGGTAATCAACCTGCATCCAGTGGTTATTCCAATGTGATACATCCATGGATTATTCCATCTAATACTTTAGCTGAAGCTAGCACCTCCCCAAAGGCAACACATAGGACACTGCACAACTGCTAAACCCTCCTGTGGGTCAGTGGTGTATTCTACACGTTGATAGGACAATACACAATAACAACACACATTAAGCCAACCATAAGACTGGCTTAATTGAACCAGCCCAGTATACCCGAAGAGACTTGTATGATACGAGGCAGAGTAATTTGAGGATATCGCAAAAACCTGCATTGCAGAAGATTCACGTTTCATTGCTCAATGATAATAAAAAAACCTGCTTTGTCATAGGTAGCGCCACAAACATTTCGACAATCGCATCGCATCAGTGGAGGTGTCCCCTGGATTTTCTTGTGTAGAGTGAGATTGCAATGGCATGGAAAATACCGTCAATGGGTCGATGAACCACAATCGCATCGCACCAGTGGCACTGGGCCTGTCTATAGTGCACCTGCTCCACAGATTCTAGCCTGTTTCCATGACAAATATTTGGCGAGTACACCAGAGAAGGCTATGACATCATGAAAGCCTTTAAATACACGGTACCCCATACAGGTACGCCCAGTATGGTAACCTCGTCACCTACAGGTCCGAATGTTTGATGTGTACACTAGAAAACAAACCGCTCAATCCACGGCCCAGTATACGCGATGGAGAGACTCCAAGTTCCTCCACGCCCCACCCAGTATACACGAATACAGGACTAACAAAGTAAACTTTGTCATACCTATAAACGACTTTGGCAATAAGGTCAGTAAAGGACGACACAGTCTTATAAAATATAAACAAGCCCAGAACGATATTGAAGCAAATTGAGTTACATAACCACACTAAATTGAAGAACCAATAGTTATCAACAACATGTACATTGTATAGGTTAATTAGCTCAAATGAATGCACACTCATGGACTGGAGATACAAACATCTGACAAAACAGACAACGGAAGGACGGGTACTCGGCGTAAAGGCCGCAAAATGGACTATCAAACTATAATTTGGACGGGAAGCAAAGATTTTCATATAAAAAGAAAAGCGTTGAAAGAAACCCAAAATGAAGTTCGATCTTGTATCAAATTTGTTTTCTGACAAAGAAATACTTCAGACACTCTATCAAAGTGATAACCAAAGTATGCTGTAAGGTCAACCAACGAGTATAGAGTCAACCCACATCAGTAGTGATATCTAAAGCTATCGGGTATGGTCCGTGTCTGCTATCATAGACGATGGGTGGATGAAGTGGGGTAGGTGGGTAGGGGGTGGGGGTGGTAGTGGGGGTGGATGGTTGGGTAGGGGGTGATTGTAGGGGTGTTTGGGTGGTTGGTATGTGTAAGCAATGGATTTGATGGTGGTTGGTGTTTGGTGGTAGGAGGCTTTGTGTATGGGAATGAATGTTTATTGTTCTCGGTTCTTTGTTTGAGGGAGGGGGTTCCTCTGTCCTGTTCGACTTCATATCAATAAACTAACCTTTCCAGCTTGTAAATCTCTCATTGCTACTACTGGAAATGTTATGAATAATGCAGAGGTTCTATTGATATGTCTTATATAGCACCAGTTTTAGTAATGTGATATATTGTTTTACATCAAGAGACATTGTGGTTTACTGGGGACAACTTCAGCTGAAGATTGGGTATTGTGAGGTTAAGTAAGGTGAATTGATCTAGCCCTACACCTAGCCCGATTGTTCATCAAGTATCATGATAGTCCTGTGCAATCTGTACACCATTCTGATAACTAAAACCCCTTTATCCTTTTCTCGGCTCTCCCACACTGGCACATCCTGCCTATTCAGGTGCAGCTGCCTCACTAATTAGGGGTTGATTAAACAGTATTTGGGACAATTAATACACTTGATATCATGAGAGTCAGTGATACTGAACCCCATTCTGAGTCTCACAGCAATAATTTCACCAGTGTGCCCTGGTAGTGCCTGACAATCACTCTGTTAAAGCCTTATTGGGACATGCAGGTCACTAGAGTTGAATAAATGCACTATGATCAAATTGGAGCTCAGAATGTTCCATCACACATAGACTGTCTGCTACCCTCACCTAGTTTAGCCAGTGAGCCAATGTGGTGTACCAGGGTGTGGCCGTTGCTGTGCAGAAACAACTACTTGGAGCCATGGGTGAGAGTTGGGCCAGCAGTGAGGACCAGTGCCAGTTGTCCATTTGCATAATGTGGCTGACTGCTGAAACAAAGGTGCTACCTCTACCACCAAACCCTACACCCCAATAATTAGAAGCTATGTATGGTAATATAAGTCCTCTGCCAACAAAGTTACTTGAAAATCAAATGAGAATTGCTAGATATTAATTAATATTAGGATCTTCATTCTCAACAGGTCACTTTGGCGGCCATCTTGAAAAACGGCGGCCATCTTGGATTTTCAAGTGGCTTGTTGGATAGAATTACTTAGTATACCAAGGAAAATCACTGTACAAAATTTGGTGCTTGTATCATCAAAATGTGCTTTTATCTGCTCCACTAATAGAGCATACCCAAAAAACTTTGCCTTTAACCTCTGTTCAAGGTCATCTCAAGGTCACAAGCTATATGCTTCTCTACCTAAAATATGTTGTGGCATAGAGAAACATCCCATTTGATCATTTTTGTAGGCCCTACTACAAATATGAATTCTGTTATTTTGCTCCTAACTATATAATGTTGAATAAGCCCATGTTGATTCAAGTATAGATGCTACTGGTGCACTCCATGTATATTGATGTTGAACCTGCAATATCTCTGGGAATCATATCACTAGCATTATGAAAGTCAGAATATTAAATACCTATGTCTCTCTGATCTTGAACATCAATTGTTGGCATTGTAAACCCAAAATTGCAACTTTAGAATAATCTGAAAGAAGGTGTTTTCACTAATTGAACCCCTTTTGACTGATTCGACCTCTGTAGATGTGACCTTGACCTTCACCAAGGTCAACCATATTTTGCGTGGCCATTGGGCCATATGATGCGTACATGGTCCTAAAATATTAGAAGGCCAAACAAAATATTTCTTGATATATCAGTGGTTCAAGCAATTCTAACTGGGAGCTACTTCAGTTGTAACCTTTGACCTTTGACCTGACCTTGACAAGAATGCTCACAAAATATATTTTTACACCCCCAGAACTGTATTCCTCAGAACTGTAGCTTTCCAACGGTATATGGTGTACTTTAGTCTGTTTTGGTGATGGGTGTTCACCTACTGTAGCCCCTCATGCTGCAGCACTAATAGGCGGGGTGATGCATGTGATCTAACATTGGGTATATATCAGCACCAATTAACCCTTTAAGGACGGGTACCTGTGGCCAAGGTACCACCTGGAGGACGGGTGCTGGTGGCGCTTTATACTGCTAGGGGACGGGCACACAGTCGTTAAAACCTACAATTCAGTTGTTTAATCATGTGATGTGATATATTTTTGTGTGTGTACAATTTCCTTTATTGAATCAGTAAAAGTTTACAGAAATCAACATCGAAAAGATGTGCATCCTTTGTCTTATTTTTCCCATTTGGGATTCAATATAGGTGGCATATAGCCTCAGTTGTTGAACAACTGGTTTTCATGGCTACGCCAGCGATACAGTGTCAACCCGTCTCTCAGGTAGATAGATAGAGATAACATATATACAAAAGTACATGTTGAGTTAAGGAGCCATAAAGTCTTTTGTATCAAGAGGGTTCCGCATGTCCTTTAAGTAGGGATAATAACAGGTTCTCTCATATTCTATAGCACAGTACAAATATATAGATAAGATACACAATATTACAGTAGTATAATGTGGCTTGTTACAACTAGGCACAACTAGATGATACATCTTTAATCAATTACATAAGGGGTTTCTTTCAGGATTTTAAGTGACTTCTTCTTGGTTAGGGATTTAAATTCCTTGTAAGTTTCCGTATTTCTTACTAAAACAGACTGTTTGTTCCACATAGAGCTGCCATTATAATGTAGAGATCTCATGTATGATGCACAGTTTGGCTTAGACTTTTTTGAAACGGGTGCCATATATAACCTTGTGGGTAGCAAATCTTGTACAGTATGTACAAATGTATATCCTGTCTTGACCTTTTGTAAATATAGTTTAGAATATGGGCATCTCTCCTTAGGGATAACATGGGTAAATCAGCCAATTTATGTAGGTGTTAATAACGGTAAGCTTAAACAGATTCTCAAAGCCCTATTCTGCATTATTTGCAGTCTATCTAAATATTTTCGATGACTACTTGTAAAAAATATGTCCCCGTAATCTAAATATGGTAAAACAGCAGTTTTGTTAATGTACAGGGTGGCATTATTTGATAGGTATGGTTTCATTTTGGACATTTGATATAGTTTATAAGCTACATTCTTATAGATATTAGAAAAATGGTGTCTATAGTCCAATAGAGGATCCAATATAACTCCTAAATATTTATACAAAACTACATCCATAAGTACATTCTCATTAATAGTTAATATGCATAATGGGTTCAGTCTTTTCTTTTTAGATGAGAAAGTAACTACCTTAGTTTTCTTTATATTAATAGACAGCTTATTTTGGACACACCATGTATACAGATTGTCCAGATCTTCCTGTATATAATTGAAAGTTTGGGTGTTAGATTTACCATGATAATACAAAACAGTGTCATATAATATAATCTTAAATATTTTATTTTTTTTGAATAGAAATACTAATAATGGTATTATACATACATTCTGTGAAAATTTCATTTATGTCCCTCCATTATTTTTTGTTAAAAACGATTTTGTAGATTTTTGAGAAATGATGCCTCAAGTCATCATTTACCCTTAAAGGCTTAATTAGTTGACAAATAGTGTCCCATAAGAAAAATGAGCTTTAAAAAACAGAAAGGACCCGTGGACTGTCTATTGTTGCTAATAAATTAACGACGCTAGTTAATTAGGCAGTATAATATCAATAACAATAGAGAAAGTGTTTAAAAAGCAAGAAGACTAAAGAATATTATCCAATTGGGTTTGAAAAAAGCTAGGGAAGAATTTTGCTAAATGAGTATCAAAAACTCCAAAAGTAATCAGAGCGATTTCTGGAGGAAAATCCGTATATATCATACGTAGGAAGAAAGTACACCGATGAATGCACCGATTATCGACCAACAGAGTGGAGAACCCATCTCGGTAAATGGATCTCCCGCAAATACAAATTATCATTTTGGCACGATCGGAGAAGTAATTTTCCAAAGTTGTAACATGGATAGATACGTTGAAACTCTGAATTAGATAAATAAAATGCCAAGAAATGAAACCAATCTATTACTGGAAACAGCTAGATCTGACGTAACTAAACTAATAAAGGAAGTCAAGATATCTCCTTTCAGGTACTAAAACACGCACTATTATTTCTGATTATCGAATTTACATATTTGTTAAATATGAGTATCAAAACAGGGATAATACCGATGGAATGGAAGAGAGGTATCATGACACTGATACCGAAGAGAGGCAATCATACCTTAGTTTCAAATTGTCGTCCGATAACTATTATACTGGTCCCAGGTAAGAGGCCTATTCCACCAAAAAGGCCCTCAGCAGGCGGGTTTTTGCGCTCCAGCAGGCGTTTGCCGCAGGGGCCGGCCGTCCGGCCGCCCCTAAACCCCTAAATTCTAGGAGCTGTTCCACCAAGGCCCCACGAGGCGACCAACAGGCGTACACAAGGCGCCCGGCAAGCCGGCCGGACCCGGCACGGCGTTACACCCGGGTGGGTTCGCTATTGCCGTCTGGTGGACATTAGGGGCACTAACGCACAAGGTCGCGGTTCTCTATCGATCCGATAGGCGGCGCGGCGTGCGGCGATACACTACGCCGCTCTGAACCCGCGAAAGTCGCGTATCGAGCGGAGCAGTGTGTCAGCGTGTCGGGAATTGTACGGGAACGGTCAGAAAACGTCAAATAACCGCGGATTTACAGGTTAAATCGAACAATGAAGGTAAATAAAGATAAGGATTGATGTTATGAATGTGTATGGCACGCTATGGTGCTAGAATTCTGCCGAAAGTGTCGGAATTTTCGATGTCCTTTCGCGGCTTCGGGTATCGCTGGTGTCGGCCGCGCAGTGTTGTCGGCTTTCCCTCGCCGCGGGTCCCGGCAGGGCCCGCGGCCGTGCTTCTTTCGGCGTAGCTCTTGACACGCCGGCCGGCCTGCCGGGGGCTTAAAATCAAATGAATCGGTTTTCCCCTGCCAGGGCTTGCGGGGGATGTTGCGCTCATAATACCCGCCCGCCCGGCCTTCTCTGTGGTTATCACTATATTTTGGTGGAACACCTCCAAAATTGGCTGTTGCACCGAGTATTGTCCCCGGCCGGCGTCCGGCGGCCACCAACAGGTCAGCCGATACTGCCCGGCTATGAGGTTTTGGAGGCCAATGGCCGGCAGGGTCCGGCCGTGAGGGGCCTGTGAGGTCTCATGAGCTGTTCCACCAAGCAGATTATCGCCGCCGGCGGGAGGTTTGGGCCGGCTATTGCCGCCGGTCGCCAATAGGCGACCACAAGGGGCCCGGCCTGGGCTTGTGCCTCCTTGGTGGAAAAGGCCTCTAAGGTAGCAGAGAGGTTGATACATGAACGTCTTAGTCATCTCAATGAGACAAACTTTCTCATGCCAGCGCAACATCGCCTTACGCCAGGTTTAGGCACTGATGAAGCAATAGACGATTTTGTTGATAGTTTGTATCAGCGATATTCGTCGATTTATATATATATACATGTACACCTGTTACAGAGCCCTCCTGATAGCTCTACGATTGGAAAATTGTGTCAGCTTAGTGGGAGCCTGACTTAATGATAATTGACACTGCTGGTTTGGTAAATTTTGGTAGATAAACCAGCTTTACAGGCCATACACTACTCAAGAAGCACAAAAATTGACAGAAACTCCTACCATGCCATCTGGTGAATTCATGAACATGAACATAAATTCATGAACATAAACGTAAATTTACGTAAATGAATTTACGTAAAATTACCTAGAATTACCACACATGCTACAGAAGAAAGTAAACCTTAACATTTCTACGGGCTGTGGGCTGTGGGCTGTGGGCTACGAAAGTTACCTCTTGTGTTTACTGGGTTGTGGTGGGTCTTTTACACTTGTTATGTATATACACTGCTGTCAATTATTTTCATAATAAACTTTGTACATGTATACTCCATAGTACTATGTCTAGTGTTATTCATTTCCAAGTTAGTTCCAAGTTAATTATTCGTTTCAATTCAATTTATTCAAGTAAATTCTAAGTTAATTAGAGTTAATTCATTCTGAAGTTAGAGATAAGTATTCTAAGTATTCAAGTAGTGATTAATTTGTTTCAAAGTTATAGATAATATTGGAGTAGTCATTGATTTCTACAGTTACTTTTACGAGGGAAAACTATGAGAGTGAACTTCAGTTTAGAAATATATTGACAAGAACTTTGTAGCAAACATCAGCATTAGTGATTACCATCAGCATCGGTGGCAATAAATAATATAAATAAAACACATTGATAAGTGGCAAGCAAGGCAAAACCAGAATCACCAGGTAGACAAGGCACAACCAGAATGCAATAATTGATAAATGAAAAAAGGCAAATGCACAGTTAATTATGTACAGTCCAGTTCATTTATCTGCTTGGTGGGCCACCCTTCTCTTTGGGGGTGTTGTAAGCGCGGCTACGAGTGATGTGGGGCTGGTGAGTTGGCTTTGCATACCTCTAGATCCAAAGATAGCTGAGAAGGACAGTTGTGATCCTACAAGCTGGGTGAAGTTGGTCTGTTGATGATCGCTGCTGGGTGGATGTGGACGGCTGAGGGTCTGTGGAGGCAGGATGTGGGAGCCGGTGTTGGTGGACTGGCAACGTCCATGGACAGGAACTGCTGCTGGACCCAATACCTGTCCTGGGACTGCCACACACCTAGCTGGGATGTGACGTGTGAAGCCACTATGATGGAGGAGACTGCCACTGCTGTGTAGACTGCTGACACAGCTGCTGCTGAGACTGCTGCTGATGCTCGTGCTGACCCACCATCAGTGTTCCAGAATCAAACCTAGTACCAGGAGACAGCATCACTGTTGGCGATGTGGCTGTCACTTGGTTATCATCTAACTGAGGCTTATGATATGTGGGACCAGGAACTGGAATTGGGCTGATATCCACCTCTGGGTCTCCGTCAGTACTTCGATACCCATTGGCAACTGGATGACTAGCTTGCGGATTTTGCCGAGCTTGGTCCGCATACTCTCATACCAAGTCTTCAGTTCCAGTGGTGGGTGGCCCATGGCCTGTTCCTTCTCCTTCCACAGCTAGTCTTTCAGTAAGATGTCTTTGAAGCTGGCTAGATGTTTTGAATATAGCTCAGGATGCTGGTGCAGGCTCCTGGCATGCGCATTGGCCATGACGAAGGTCGGGACTGGACGCAAGTTGAAGGTCTCTGTGCGAAGTCTGCGACCGGACCCTGACCACTTACGACTACCGATCCCATCGACTTCAGGCGGGTTAGGCTCTGTGGCGCAAGCCCCATGGCAGATTTTCTGACAGTCAGAAACTTTCACTGCCAACACCCCGACAGTCAAGTTGACTTACGATACACAATGCCGACAACATAAGACCAACTCCAAAGTACCTGTTGAGATATGGCGACAGCATGTTGGGGCTGTCGAGGCTGTTGGGGTGATGGTGTAAACCTAGCATTACATGCATTAGACCAATTGTAGAGTACTGCATTTATCTGCTTGATGGTGCGTCAACGAAGCACACCTTAAAACTAGAATGATTACAGGATCGGGCAATGCTAACAATACAAGGATACTATGGGAAATATTAACATATTACTGAGCTAAGGGGAAATTGTGGAGGCCTGGAATGCCTAGAAATGCGATTGAAGTGCCAACATGCTATGGTTATGTTGTCACGTACAGTAGCTAAAGCCTAATCCTATAGACTAGCTAACCCAGTGACAAGAAAAGAGAATTCAGAATATCTTCTATACTAAATGAAGAAGACAGATAACCATACACAGATATGTATTAATAACATATATTATAACAAAGTATACAGTTACATAACAATTCTCATCAACATACAAAATCATATACACTTCTGTAGTGTACATATGATATAAGTCCTCTTGGTCTAAGCAGTACTCACAGTCTATCACTTTCAGTTATTGTTCAATGTCTCCTTGACTTGTGGATATAGATGATCCAAGTAGTGGTAGCAGTCATCAGTGTCCTTTCCTCCAGTGCTGGGGTAATATTGGCTTATGGAGAAGCCCAATCCTCAGTAAAGGCCTCTGTAGCATAGAGTCCTATGGTGTCTCAAGCCTGACACTGCAGTGGTAGTAATGCTGAGTAGCATGGAGATGTTGACGCCACGGTGTCTGGGTTCCAAGTGAGCTGTGAGTTGAAATCTGCTTCCTTATATACCCTATCGGGGGGTCAGTCCAAACGAAGACAGGGGATAGTTCAAACGCTGGGGGTGGCAGTCCAAACGGTTAGGCCTTAACCTCTATCTGGAGCGAGGACCTGTTAGGAAGCACCCTGTGATATTCTTAATACATACATCACACCTCCCTCCTTAAACAAAAAAAAAGATTTTTCTTTTTTTCTAATGTCATACATCAAGAAATATGTTATACAATGTAATATATGGCATTCTGCAACATACATTTACCTTTTGTCAAAATCACATTTAGTACCTTTTACCATTTTTGGGTAATAACACTTGAAATCATAGTATGTACATAATCAAAGATAGCATTTAAGAAGCTCTTGACAATGCATCAGCACAGACATTGTCTACACCTCGTACATGAAAAATCTCAAGATTGTATTCTTGCAACAGCAAACTCCAGTTCAACAATCGCCTGTTTTTGTTTTTCATCTTCTGCAAGAATGTCAGGGGGTTGTGATCTGTATACACAAGTACAGGATCTGCAGGGGAAGAGACATAAACACTGAAGTGTTGTAAGGCCAACACTAATGCCAAAGTTTCCTTTTCAACAGTCGAATAGTTCTTTTGGTGACAAGTGAACTTCTTTGAAAAGTAGCATACAGGGTGCTGAACAGCATTGTCATTGTTCTGCAGTAGCACTGCACCTACCCCATGGTCACTTGCATCAACCATCAAAACAAACTGCTTGCCAAAGTCTGGAGCCACACCATACAAAGTTCACACACACCATAGCTCTAAATACGTACATTCCCCGGCATACACAGTAAGATTACTATGGGATGGGTTTTTAAAGTGATGTCAAAAAAAGGGATAGTATAGAAATACGTAGAGGATACAACACCGGTGTATGTCTATATAAATAGGATGGTAGCAAGTTATGCGAATATCATCGGAACTAATCAACGAGTAAGTGGCGCCACCACAGGCAGGTGATGAACCAAATTTGCTAGAACAGGGCCCTGATTTTTAGTGACGGCCATCGTTACAGGCGACATGTTTTTGCTGTCAGTGTAATATAGCCGCAATAGTTTAGGGGGTCGGGTAATTATCACTGCTCTAAGAGACTTAGGGTGGTCTGAGGTGTGCTATAGTCATGACAAATGTAAGGTCACCTGGGTAAATTTGTCTCCCAAACTGTCATAGTCCTAAGACATCTATGGACATGTCATACTGAATGTGGAAATTCACTTCCCATAGGAATTAAGTGATGAAATTTTAACACGAGTAAGGTATACATATATAACCTATAATCGTACCAAATATGAAGAAAATCGGCAACACCGTTCCGAAGATATCGGCGTTTGAATTTCGTCATAGCAAATTCTGCTCTGGTGGCCAGTGTAGCCCTACCCTCACGTGACTCTAATTTATGCAGCGACTTCGACATTCACTGCGCACCAGGAGGTGGGAGGATGCACTGGCCACCAGAGCAGATGATTGCTATGAATGATTGAAATGTAAATTCAAACGCCGATATCTTCGGAATGGTGCAGCCAATCTTCTTCATATTTGGTACTATCATAGGTTATATCAAGGTAGGTTGTATGGCGTCGGCAGCGACTACTGAGTGAGTGATCTGATCGATGGCTTTGCTTCCACACGGAAGGGGGAAGTGGTGACACCGCAACCCGAACGCCCGTAGAAAGAAAAAGAATAGATCTATTATAGGTTATATGTATCCCTTACTTGTGTTAAAATCTCATTGCTTAGGTCGTATAGGAAGCACAGGAAATCCTCTATATACACACAGTGAGGTTTTATAGAACCTAAGACAATTCTATACTTGTCGTAACAGCTGACACTTTTAGCGGCGATCGTCCGTGGCGCACTACAACATCGTTTATAGGACACTGGCCATCTTTTGTCGTCCAAACTGTCAAGAAATCGCTGGTAGATCTTGGGGCTTCCTGGGCTCACAATGGTCGTGACTAAAAAACAGGGCCCAGGTGACCAGCACGAGTATGTCGTTGTTGAGATCCATATCATCACAGGGAGTTAATGTTATATTTCCTTTTTATCAGACAGAAGACCGTTTATTACTCCTCAGGCTCTAATTGAATACGATCAGGCTTGTAGAGGGAAGGCGGAAATGTTGGGTGCAGCGAGTTTTTCCTATGGTCATACCTATCTTACAGCTAAATATCCTAACATTCGGTTTGTGCTGGAGATATAATGAGAAAAACAATTACTCCACAAGTGACTGTAAATACAAACACAAGTGCTCTGACTGCAATGGTAATCATCCTGCTATTAAGTGTCCAAGAAAAACCAACAAATCGGAATCTAAATGACTAAATGATGGTAATTCTTCTTGAAATTCGTTTTTTGTTGGTACAAGTAATAAATCTGTGAACTGTATTGTGAACAAAGATTCATTGGATGTTTCTACTGTTGGTAGTAACCTAGATTCTAATGTTGAGAACCATTTATACTGTGTTGGTAATACTTGTGTATATTCTCCTATTTAGGTTGTTAATGACAATGTTGTCTCACCTACGGTATCTGACGTCCTTGATGTTCTTGACGGTAACTATTCTGTTGTCAGAAATAGACTGTTTGTGGAACCTAGGTCACGAAGTAATGATACTGGTATATTAGCTGGCGTTAGTACAAATCACAAATGAACCTTATCCTTATGTGTCAAGTGGATTCGCTTAAGGTCAGTTGGCCAGCGAATTAGTTGATCGCCCCTGGGGTAAACTGTACAGGTGTTCATACATAGGCTGTAGATCCAGGAGCCTTAACCGGTGTATTTATTGGAACTATTGTTATGGTCAGGAGGAACCAGATAACAACGCTCAGTATGTTTTTATGGTATTATCAATGGATTTAGAATCGCTGATAACAAATTTTCTGAGGTATATGATGCTATTAACTACAAAAGTATATATAACCCAGAATTTAAGGCTCAGATGGATTGTATTATTCAAAATGAGTTGGAGTCTGGTAAGGTATATATCGCTAGAGATAAACCAAGATGTACCCATGCTATCAGAGCCAGAAACATGTCTGACAAACATCCTGTTATCATCTCACCTCACCTCTCCTTACACATGGTTCACATGAACTTGTCCCCACAACCTCTGATATTTGTTGATCTATCTGAAGACGTATTACACAACATCCCCCAGCTAACCCTAATATATATGTATAATATAAGTAATATAATAATGAATTAGAATCTCTACATCGATTGTTCACAGATACAATCTGATGTGGCTGTAACGATATGTACAGTGTCTCAGGTTCCTACCCCTGATATAAATCTCCATAGGCATCGGGTGAACTTGCTTTGGCCTACTCACTCGGCTAACGCCTCGTTCGTATTCCTGCGCGAGTTCGCCCTCGATGAGATACGAGTCACTTCGGTCAACTTTCGTCAGTTTCCTCTCTAATGTTTAACACTCTTGGTATTTTCGAGGTGTAAGTCTCTCTGTTGAGGAGATGGCTCATCAAGTATCAATGACCTACATTATCCTACCTCGTCTATGCTTTTGCCTTTTACTAAAAGATAAATATTGAGTCAATGACCAACAGAACTTTTTTTCATAGTAGCTGACATCCTGCTCTCTGATTGGTCAATATTGTTATTACTCTAGTGGCATAAAAAACACTTTATGTCACAGCCTGCCACATAAAATTTCCCTATGTTAAGTCTATGGCGGCTTTTTATTAGGGGTAGGATAAAGCCAAGTCGTGTCTGTATACACAAGGAAACAGTCTTGTATACACCTCATACGCTGGTGCGGATTAGAGGTGTATACCAATGAAAACAAGTCAATTTACAGCCGATACGTGCGATGCCGCGATCCCGCATATATATGAATAAAAGCGTTAGTTTTTGTGCAGTGACCTTTCAAGATATTGCCTAAGGACCTTGCAAGCTCTGAGACAGATGTTGCACTGAAAAGGTGCAACTCAATGACAGTTATCCCAAAGCTTATTCAAAGTGTACCTGATCTCAAAGAGGAATGAACACACTCAATGGTTGGCAAGGAAGAAACTGAAAAGTTCATTTAAGCATTTTCTTCTTGAATCAACATCCAATGAGAGTATAGATGAGGTGAAAGGGACTGTCTTGACCCAATCTCTCAGAATTGACAGAGGGAATGTGAGAGGAGTGATACCAGAAAGATTATAACAGATGGCTGGACAAGCAAAATATCCAGCATTGGTACCTGTTCCAAATACAAAAATATGATGACCTGACACGCTGGTCACTATAGTGCTCAAGTCATCTCATTCTTCCCTCAACATGAGTACCAGATATAGGGAGCATTAGGAACATATTAACAAGGTCCATTGTTAGTCCTGGGGGTCGTTTTTTATTTTCAACTCTCGTTGGTGAGGAGGGCCCTCACGAAGGATACCTCCACAGGAAACCTATTGGAGGAGAGCTCATCAATCGCTTTTGATTACCCCTGTCGTCCATTGGGAAAGAAATAGTCTCATAGGAGTGACCCCGATCGTTTGTCACAACAAAATACACCTGTAAGACACTTCAGAGGAGACTTGCATGAGAGGTTGTATACACTGAAGGTGGCAACCTATAGTGGTAATTTTGGGAACTAATTTCGTCATTCATGAATGTAAGTAAATCTAAGTAAATAGCACAGTATTTCTCCATCTAACACTTCTAATTAGAATTTAAATAATAATATACATATTTCCTCTAGTCTAAATGCATGAACAAGCTTTTATTTGTTATTTTGAATAACCCATGATACACCTAGAGGTGTCGCCCGCCAGGAGAGGTGAAGGAGACTATGGACTACACTGGCCACCCGAGCTACACTATGTTAGCTCTGGTCACGTTAAATTGACAGGGACCTTGACATGGCATGGTAGCGGGTATCTTATGCCATTGAAGTGGGTAAGGGAGGTTTGTTAGGGGTTGGTATCTATTTTTACTCTGTGTATCTATTTTTAGTGTGTGGTCCGACCACTCTCTGGCCATGCCCCCTTGACCCTGCCATGACCCACATTCTTACCCTGGAAGCCACTTTTCCATGTTCTCATCTTATTTTAATGTGTATTTTTAATAAAATGGCCACAGAGATAAGGTTCTTTATCAATTTATTAATATGTGGAGATTTCTTTGCAAGTATTTGGGATATCAGAATCCATGTAGAACATACTTATTTGGTTCGAGAGTGAGAATCCGTGGACATGCCCAGGGTTTAACGTTACCAACCTCTTAGTTGGAACGTAGTGTAGACAGAGGTGGTGGCCAATCTAAATATGGACGAGCTCTTCTAGCCTGGCGATAAACAATAAAACTCAAATAGATGGGAGCTTGTGGATCGTCGGCTGCAACTCTCCTTCGTCACAATAGATTGGTTTATCAGACCCTAACTCTCCTACAAGCTCTCCTTGAGGCTTTTACTCTTGTCGCGCAGAAAATAAAACAGCCCCCTGATGTCACTTTGACTATCCTTGAAACTGCAGAACAAAGTGAAAGCAGAATGAGAGTGAGAAAAAGGTGATTATTATAAAAGTTTGTATCCTAGTTGAATGTTTTTATGTCTGAACCAGAGGGTTGTTGCCAAAGAGGCAAATGGTATGCTTTCTCAAACAGGTATTAGGGTATAACTTTTCGTGTAGCAGCCCTTTTGTCCCATCCAGATCACCTTATAGCTATTGTTAGTGGAATGCTGTAACAAAGCCTTCTGGAAATGTAAAACTTTTGATAAGATATAATCGAGAAGAGTAAGCTGCCTGGATCAATCAGGAAGCATACCCTGTTATTTCAACAGGATAAACATGGTAGTAAAGTAAATTCAAGTCAGTCTAGTTGAACAAATTGGACATGAGGCCTTCACAGAATGTAAGTATTACATGATATTTAGAATAGAAAAATGATATATAGATGATGTCAAGTATCACATCAGATCACATGCTATCATCTTCTATGAAAAATGGGTTCTTCTCAAAAGTGTTTACAATGTTTACAACAGGGATGAAAGTCGGGACTGAAGAAAGATTTTGGAAATTGAAATCCCTATACATTTATAACCTAATTTTGGAATTTAATGGCAACATATCTGTACATATATTCTAATTTCCATTGATTATACTGGGTATTTTTTTCTAGTATTCGAAGAGAGATAAATCTAAAAAAATATTGTTTCAGTATGTAAGAAATGTTAGAATTCCGTCATTTGTCGTCATCAACGCTATTATCTGTCTTCAATTTTGATGCTGACTGATAGAAGTAAAAAAAAAATCCAAAAAAAATCCCACCCTCCCTACCTGTTTTCTTTGCTCAGGTAACCAGAAACACGACATTCATTTTTTTGGGCCTAAGGCATATCTTTGATTTTGAATAGGTCTTGTTACTGTTGAAAAAGCCTGTAGTTAAGCCAACTCTCGCCAGATGGTGTGCATGCTTTGCAATACTGGGCCCTGTTTTCTAGTGACGACCATCGTTACGGGCGACATGTTTTTGCTGTCAGTGTGCTATAGTCGCGATAGTTTAGGGGGTCGGGTAACTATCACTGCTATGAGAGACTTAGGGTGGTCTGAGGTGTGCTATAGTCACGAGACATGTAAGGTCACGTGGGTAAATTTGTCTCCCAAACTCTCTTGGACCTAAGACATCTATGGACATGTCGTACCAAATGCGCAACTTCACTTCCTGTCGGAATTAAGCAATGAAATTTTAAAACGAGTAAGGTATACATATAACCTATAATCGTACAAAATATGATGAAAATCGGCCGCACCGTTCTGAAGCTATCGGCGTTTGAATTTCGTCATAGAAAATACTGCTCTGGTGGCCAGTGTACCCCTACCATCACGTGATCTAATTTATGCGGCGACCTTGACATCGACTGCGCTTACTTCACTCTCCCAGCAGAGATTCAGCGCACGAAGGATCTGCTTGGAGAGTGCGTGTACGATATCTGATCGATAGCCCAATGTTTCAAATTCAAACGCCGATAACCTCAGAACGGTGCGGCCGTTCTTCTTCATATTTGAAACGATTATAGGTTATATGTATCCCGTACTCGTGTTAAAATGTCATTGCTTAATTCGTATGGGACACACAGGAAATCCTCTACATATGCACAGTGAGGTTCTATAGAACCTAAGACAGTTCTATAACTTGTCGTGACGGCCGATAGTTTTAGCGGCGATCGTCCGTGGCGCACTATGACACCGTCTATAGCACACCAGCCATCTTTTATCATCCAATCTGTCGTGATATCGTTGGTAGATCATGGGGCTTCCTGGGTGCACAATGATCGCGACTAAAAAACAAGGCCCTGGAAACTGGCATGTCATATGCATTTACAGTGAACGTTTTGAAATGATCACTATCATGATGATACTTATTGCATATACATGAGTCTGAGACAACTTGGGTCATACTTCTGAAGGTGTTTGAGGATACAATTAAAAATGTTTTGCAGCAGATGCCAATTTTCTGCTTTCGATCAGGAGGTACACATAGAGGGTTCTATGAATAATAGATTTAAAGGGAGTAAGCAGACATGCTAGGTCATACCATATGAAAGTGATAGTAAACTGAATAATTGAATCTGCCAGTGTTTAATCACTAATGCTACATTAGGACGACTCATCATACAGTAACTAATTCTGTACAAATATCCATGTATTTTTGATGCTATAATAGTATTTTATCAAATTCAAATGTGTTCTGGGATATTCCAGAATATGATGAGCGATTTAGGCAACACACCCCATCTCAATCATGCCACTATGATAGCCATTATGATAACATGAATTCATATACAACCGAAGAAATCGAGTTATAATTGTGTTCTTCGCAATTTTGACATTTTGTTGATATCAGAGTCGCCGTAGATAGACTGGTTCCCTATCCAAGTGAATATTAGGACAGGTAGAGGGATATTCATAGCGACCTTGAACTTTGCAAATCATGCCTATCTCCGTCACAAGATCCCCAATAACTTATTCACATTGATTTAGAATAAAGTAATATAAACCTTTCATGATATAAAAGGTAACTTTCTAAAATCTTTCATTAAAAACTCACGAGGGGTCCCCAAAACAATCTGTATGACATGTTCAGGTGATTGTCATTTCAATGATTCATGTTTTCTCTAACCAACCCACACATGTGTCGCCCTACACAAAAAGATAATGCTATTTGCCCTGTTGTTCGATACCACAATCATGCAGATTGGACAAGAAATAAATGGTGTCCACCCATTTGAATTTGGGATTGAAATCAAAATAGTATTGGCCAGAGAATCAGCTTAGTGCAATCCCACAACGCACCAGAAGGATGGTGGTACCCACCAAACCTCATATAAGTACATAGGCCAGGCTTTCAGGCCACGTGGCAGCTAATGCCATCTTTGATCTCACTGTCAAACTAGACAACGTGAGGAGTAAGGAGTTCAGCCTGTAGAAATATTTGGTTTAACCATAGACATGTAGAACGTAATTACAATTCAAATTCTTATCACCCTGGCTAAAATAATGTTCACTGCAAATATATTTCAATTTTGATAAGTTTTAGTATGAATATCAGATCTGTATGAGAAGTTTGACCCTGTCACTGCATCAGAGATTATTTGGACTAAATGGTCACCAAATGATCACAACTCTGGAAAGGAAAATAGTGACAATGACTTCCCAGTCGCTCAGAATGGTCGCTATCATTCTATGGAACTCGATGCCCTCTAAACAGCCACTAACCATTCACTATTAACAATTGTCAGAACTGAAAAAAACCTCCCGGGCTTCAAGACATAGGTTTCTAAGTTCGATATAGTTTAGATGGCTTAAAAAGCCAAAAATAAACACCGATCTACCGAACTGATCCCGTCCTTATCTTATTTGGCAGAACAGATTCCGTGTGCATTGCCCATATTTTGTGTGCAATGGGCATTTAACTATTTTTGTATAAAGTATTAATTAATCTGATACTACGATTTATAGGCAATATCGAATTTTATATTGAATGTTGAATTTAGTTTCTGCCATCCAACATATTTTATTCGTTCCAGAGGCTTGACAGCGCTGAATTTAAACATTTCAACCAATCATAAAATTAAAAGATGAAGACGAAGTTGCATTATTCCATCCAGAAAGCCTTTAATCACATGGTCTAGTCGATACAAATTGTACCAAAAAGATGCACATATATTACAAGGAATATCGCAAGGAAACGACTAGTTCACTCCATTGATAGGTATCACAATTAATCGCAAATGGTAAGAAATGCATGAAGTTAACATAATTTGTCTTAAGTTGCCCTAAAAATTAACATTGTCTACTTCTCTAAAGCAATATGATGTTGATGTTTCAACACTATCATTTTCAACTTCAAAATATTCACCTCTTTCGCGTACTAGCACAGCACATCTTTATCAATCTATACTATTCGAAATCGTATCACATATTTCATCAATTCTTAGTTTTGCTGTCAGGTTAAAAATATATCACATCGTTATAGTCATGTATACAAAGACAAGATACTTCTACAGACTGGTTAACTATACAACTTGTCATGTCCGTACAATTAGTAATATGCCTCTCTATTTTTGAAAGTCAGTTTAAACAGCTGCATGTGATCCCATTGTGGTAGCTAATGTATAGAAAGGCAGTAAACATTCACCTTTGTAACACAGATAAGAAGGGTATAGAATAGTAGGCAAGAAAGCCCAACTCGTTAAATACTTATGAATGAGCGGTACGTATTTTTATATAATATTCATATTCGGTGATAACTATTTTCCCCTTAAGGTTCCATTATGTTAGATAATTGTATCCAAAATCTGTTATGAGGAGGAAAAATAAAAGAGAGCCAAGTTAGGTTGTTAAACTCAGAGAGCAAAGTTTCTCTGTGTCTAACTTAAAACACTTTTCTCATGATATGTACAATGTATTTTAATACATTTAATCATGATCAACGTCTTGACATCTTAAGGCACAGATTTATAGACTGCTATGACTTGTGTTGACTCATTGGTAACTCTTCCAAATCATACCTACGAAAAATGATGAATGATATCATTACATAAACTTCGTTTTAGACAATTTGGTCTCGTTATTAACAACTTTTATAATATCTTGTCATCTTAAAGCATAGTCTAGGTTCGATAAGTATTGCATCGGTTTAAGTCATTTCAAATCATCTGAGTCACAAGATTTTAAAATGGACTCATTATATACGTCTATTAAAGGATCGATGAATTAACTAGTAGTAGTAACAGGGGAATAAACATATAATTCATATTGCATCTGTTATATATGTATTCACTTTACACGCAGTAGTTCCATGTGATACATTAAAACACTGTGGTATTTCTTATAGTTAACATCACTGTACCACAAACATCTTTATACATCATTTCCAGCGAGATAACAAACCTGTAATGGTCAACAGTTCTGGATGAAATCAGCATTTGAAACCATAATATATTAGCAATTCTGTGCTATAGCCGACCCAGTGCATCACTCACTCTAATAAATGGTGAGTTGGGAAGATAATATAATATGAGTTTTAGGCTCACAGGAATAATCAAGAGATAGTGAAACAATAAAGAAAACCAGTTATATCAATCATTTTATCAGTATTTACCCTTGACGGTCACATTTAACTTACGATAGTAGTACGAGACCACTTTAACTCATAATATCTCAGCTGCATACACCAACAAAATCTAGAATGTAGGCCAAGAATTCTCAGACAAGTTGCCTCAAATCATGTGGTTAGTGAGAATGTAGCTACCTATAGACTGTTCTAAAACAATCTTGCCTCTCGTCCAACTTCTTTAATAAGATACTTGTTTCATTGGGAAATATTTGATATAAATTAAATGAAACAGTTTGTGTTTGGATTAGGTGGCATCGATAATGTGGAGAAAACAACTTGGCAACATTTTAACCGTTAATTCAGCTTTTCGACAGTAAAGGCGATCGGTTGCATATGCATGTTCTGCTTTGTTAGTCACAAAAGCACACGTAACATTATTTACACATATTTATCGACAAATAGACCCTGCATACGAGGTAAAATTCCGTATAGTAATGGTAATTTCTTGTGTCTTCTGTTGCACTTCACCTATTGGATTGATCGTATCATAACTGCCATAACCGAGATTCGTTTTAATTACGTACAAGTGGACAGGGAAATTCTACTCTTTGTTTGAAGGCTTCCGTATAAGGACTCTCGAGCCATTCAATGAAAACCTTGATTTTACTTTTTTTTTATCTCTCTGCATAATGTTACAAAGAGGTTTCCGTAGCTAACGTTATTTTCTCCATTTTGTTTTTATAGTTTCCACATTTAACTACATTTATCCTGTTTATCATCTTATTGTTGCTTTGGTGAAAACCACTGACGTGGAAATAAAGTCCATTGTAAAATGAGCTCAGAAAATACCAAATACTGACAAATATAAAAAAACTCATCAATATATAGGAATTAAACTATGAGAAGAATTACCGATGGAAATACAGACAATATCTAAAGGAAACAGTTCTATACCAATCACAAAAGAGATGCTGGAAACTATTTTGTAAAGAAATATGTAATCAGGGAAACCCTATAAATAATAGTATGCATGAATGTCAATTATATTTTATGATGTCACTGTGATTGTTTTGTCAACTGTCTACATCCATCTCCATGTTGTAGTTTAAGGACAGTGTGCACGGTAGATCGTCTCACCAGAGAAGATGAGTACATAATATACGGAAACTGGCTGACTGTCTTTGTACGTCAAAAATACGCGGTGAAATTAGTGATCACATACATCCCGATGCCGTAGGCAGAGGGATGTATGTGATCAATAATTTTACCAAGTATTTTGACGAACGAAGACAGTCAGCCTGTTTTCGTATTATTATATACCTAAAAATGGCGATATTTTATCTAGTCACGTGATCAAATTCCCCGTACGTAACAGTGTGACGTACGGGTATAAATACGCCATGGGTAGGAGCGGGCAGTATACGTAGATCATACAGCCACAGGTATATAATAATAATTCGTAGTCAAAGACTTCTTGATAAAACGAAGACAAATCGGAAAGGCACATATTTTGCAGTTACTCCTCGGCTGCTCGCAGCAGCACTCTGAGCAGCTCACGAGCATCCACCTCCTCGTTGGTCGACTGCTCACTGAGCCACTCGCGCACCTCCGGGTCGCCGGGGTCGGGCGACACGTACTCGCCGTCCCAGCCCAGCTTCTCGCCCGCGTTCTGCGCGTTTAACCAGTTCGTCAGCGGCTGGAAGTACAGCTTGATGGCGGAGGCGCTGAAACTTCGTTCTCTTGTGAGCACCTGCATCACGTCGGGCCATGGTCGGCTGCTGCCCAGAGATAGAGCATCCCTGAAACGACAAATAGAGTCTTGTACAACTAGAAAACCAAATTTATTTTTTTTAAAAACCATGTATTGAGAGTCATAGAATCAAGAACATCGGGAATTTTAGTAAAGTTGGTTTTGATGACTTTGTTTGTGGACGAGGCGTAACGTATGAGAGGTCCAGTCAGTAGATTGTTTTTTTATGACTTCTTAGGTTTTTCTTGTAATACATATTAAATGACACAACGTTTCGGCCTTATTGGGGACTTCATCAGGTGTGATTATAATATATACATATCTTTATATATAAATATCTATTTTGTTGTTGTTGATGCGAAACAGAATTGATCCGGATCTAGCCACGTCCTAAATTGAATATATACATATATATTCAACCAAATAAAATATTTAGCGTAGTTTATTCGGTAAAAAAGACATAGGTCAAACAATTTGAGGTGCTTCTATACACATATGATAAGGATGACGTTTTTAAAAATTGCATCTTATAACTGTAGAAGAACTGATTATGAAAAAATCATATAAATTACTATCTCCCCTTGGTATGGCTGATTCATTAACCTAGAGCAGAATTGGTACATACCCTGCCTTCAACATATATATGCTCAAAGTCGTGCCCTGTGCACACAGGGCAACTGGAGAATCTTAGTTTAGTCTCATGTGCATGATCACATAAGGTTGGACCCCTAGGTGTACAGGATATAGAATCAACAGATGTTTTAGACCGAGGCGGCTATAACAGTGTAATTAAGTCCAAATTATCATGAAGGTGTCCTATGGAATGCCCTGATCTGTGTGACCCCAAAATAAAACAAAAGTTATATGCAAAATAAGGTAAGATGCCTTATGGTACTTTGGTATTCGTCACCAGTGTAATAATGCACTCTCTTTTTGGTTATTTCCATTTTAATCGATCCTGGTTTAGTGCGGTGGAGATAGATATGCAAGGCTTCATTATCCTCATTGTCTTCTTTTTTCTACCTTATCGTAATTCAGTATGAACAGAAAAGCGAGTTATAACAATAATAAATTCAAGAGGTATTTTGAGTTTAGATATTGTCCGCGGAACTGCGACCAAGATTGTCAAATTCATTTTTGTTGTGACAGAATTCAAATTAGATCTACTGCATATCATGCCTGCAGTATGTTGGCTAGAATGAACTCAGAATCATGGGCTGTCATTGCCTTGAGACATTGTCCTGCCATAGCCTGGCAATACCTTGAGGTATTGTCCTGGCAATGATAATGGGTTGGGGAACCTCGCAAACCAATAGTCCGCTTCAAAGCCTCTTCTAGATAAATAGGGTAGCGTCATTGCTGGGATGCGTTAATTTTCTTACCTCAGCACCTAATAAAATAAAATAAATTGTCAACATAGCTCCTTTCCTCTCCGAAAATGCCAATGCAGTAAGAGAATATCACAGCGGCCTCTTACTTGAGTCTCTGTCCCGCTTTTGTGGAGTTATAGATGTCACACTCATGAAGTTTTTCAACGCTTCCTGCTGCTTCACATAGTGCCTTATGGAATTGAAACTGGCCAATGAAACTGAGGAAGTATCTGAAATATATAGTGAACAAAACATTGTCAAATAATACTCTGATATACCACTTTATGTTTTGATCCTGGAGTGCATGAAAAAAAAATCAAATACAACATATATCGGTCTTGTGATTGGTTATGGATTTTACAAATATATTACATATTTTTAAGACCTTAAATAACGCTGTACATTTCCCCATGTACTTAAATACAATACCATTTCAGTATACCTTGTGTTGTATTCCAATCGTATCATGATTGACTGCTACCTCACCCAATAAATGATTATAATTTAGCTCAAAGTCTACTGCCAAGATGTATCCTATTACAGAGCAGTACTGTACAGAGGTTCTATTAGGGTCTCTTGTGCTTTGTCCTGCCCGTACAACCAAAATGAAGATTTTGAGAAAGAATCAATCTTGAATCTATTCTTCATATTGTAATTATATGAAAGGATACATAGTACTGGTAAATATATCCTGAGATAGAATAAATTCCTATATGGTCCAGGACGTTTGGTGCAGCAATCACCTGGGGTAAAATAATCTGCAACTGGACATGCATTCTGTTTTGGAGTCATACATCTAAATAACTTACCTGATGTAGGGAACATTGGCAGCTACATGGTACTTGGCACCTGGATCAAAATCCTCCTCCGTTCGCTTAATCGGAGGTAATATTCCTTGGTATTTCAGTCTGCAATGAAATATGACCAACTATACGTGTAAATTTATGTGTATTTTCTCCATGGGTAGGCTTTTCAATCTTTTGCGGATCTATTGGGCTTCAAATATTCGGTTGCAATTATTCAGGCATAAAACAAATTTAGTAAAATAGTAGTTGTATATAGCTTACTCTAACATAAACTAAAGTGCTAATATAAATAAGAAAGAATCACTTTTACCAAAAATCAACTCTCACATAATTTAGTTGTAGTGCTCCTGGGGCCTGTTTTTCAGACAGCGACGTCTTTATTTGTAGTGATCACAGAAGAGTGACAGTTGGGCGACCAAACCAGTGATCATGACCAAAAAGTGTTCCTCAGACCCGGTCACTATTCAGCTGTTATGATCACTGTTGGTCCAAGGCCCATTCAAAAACAAAAGCATGTCTCACATGTATATTACTCAACAGAAAATTGTGAAATTTGGGAATTAGATAAAACAGATATAGATAATTCATTGCAGTAAATTTTGTTTCATTTGATAAAGTGGAAGTGTATAAAATGAAATATTCCACCCTTTGGGCTAAATGGTCACAACTCTGGTACCCAAAACCGTCACCATGACACTTTACCCCTGAAAGTGGTCGCACATTTTATGACGTCGCATCTCTGGAACCCAAAGGTCTCCAAACGGTCACTAACTGGTCACTATAGGAAAGAGTCACGACTAAAAAACAGGGCCCTGGTTATGCTTCAATTCTTCAGAAATCAAGAAATCATATCAACTATACATTTGTACTCAGAGACCGTTCTCAATCTATTCAACTGAGTTGCATATTGTACAATGACTGACTCTGATTGGTCTATTTTACACTCTCCATGTAATATAGATGAGAGGTGTATTATACACTCTAAAAATTTTGAAACTAAGAGGTCTATTTTACACTCTCCATGTAATGTAACTGAGTGGTCTATTTTACAATCTAAATGTAATGTTCACGAGAGGTATATTTTACAATCTCAATATTATAGGGAGCCAAAGTGAACCCGCTGAAACCACAGATACCTGTTTACAAAAGACCATTTCCGGATATAGGCGCTCAGTACTTTGACTATGTAGGTTTGAGATTATATGTGTCATTCTCCAATCTTTTAGATACATATTTTTGATAAACTTAACAACTGTCATTGTAGCTTCGAGACAGAGCTATTCAGAGACGATAGTAGTAAACTACACTTCAAAAGTAACAAACGAGACCAAAAACAAAAGTCTAGCCTCAAAACCCCATAGATTTAGCACTAAGTCTCGTTCTTACTGGCCACCGGAAAGAGTGTTTTGTGAACGGATATCTGTGGTTTCAGCGGGTTCACTTTGGCAAATGTAACTAAGAGGCCAATTTTAGACTTTTCATGTTATGCTGAGAGGTCTATTTCAGACTCTCCTTGTGATGTAACCGAGAGGCCTATTATATTTTATACACTCAGTAATAGCTTTAGAATTGCATTTGAGCATTACCTATATTCCCACCATTTGGTGGTATAGTTAGCACTGGGGATCTCCCCTCTGAATACGTCCCAGCGGTACTTATCGATCAGGTATCCAAAAGGTAAGAATGCGATCTTTTCCAGTGCCATCTTCATCAAAAAGTTTATTTCAGCTTCTGCAAGAGGGAAATGTGAAGTTATTAATAGAGAGAATAGACATAGGTTTACACCTGGACTGAAACATAACCATTTCAAGAGTAGGAGCATTAAGTTAAGATTTTTATATGGTATGTTTATAAAATCTTATATCGCGAGAGCTTTTCAGGTAAGCGGATGTACATCTTGGAGCTTATCAAAAAGACTGAGAACAACATCAGTTCCCCAACAGTATGCTTTCTTATTATCATATACCTGAAAATCATCAAAACGCCATTTCAATAACTTACATACCCGCGGTCATTCTCTACGGCCCGAGGGCGCGAACCCCTAGCAGTGGGTATTATCTAACACCTGGTATATTTTCTCCATAGACTTACATTGGGAACTCGTATCGAACGCCCATGACATATTTAGGAAAAATATCCAATGGGAAATTATGTGACATGTTAGCCCATTAGTCAATCTGAAGGGTGAGATAAATTCGGAAATCCATTCAAGTTTAGGGTCAGAGCTTGTTCCCATCTCGTTTAAATTACTACGTAATTCACGCATCTTCGCATTGCAAATTACTATGCGATTCAAACTCGATCGGATACAAGCTCTGACCCTAAACTTTCATAGGTTTCCTCTATTCTATCCTACCCCTAATAAAAAACTACATAGGCATAACATGGGATTTATGGATGTGGATGTGGATGTGACAAAAAGTGTTGTTTATGTCACTACCTTCTAATGCTGAAGAAATGTGGAGATGGGGTAGGATAAAATCTAGACGCTACTCGTTTGAGTTTCATTTTATTCATGTCACTCATTTTGTTGGCTTCGTAATGTCACTCGTCTTCGACTCGTGAAATTACAGAGCCAACAAAATGCGTGACATAAATAAACTCAGACTCAAACTCCGTGAGGTCTCTTCATAGTATTTCATAGATGTTCCCCCATGATGATATCTATGTGACTCTCACTGTTATGGTCGTGGCTCGTTGCCCGTGAGCGCCGCTTATCATCAAGGAGGCCTATACTGGCAAGGTGCTTCGGGGTCATGGCGGAGAGAGCGATGGTGTCGCCCACAGCTTCGTGGAAGGCAGCGTTGGCCCCGTCGCGGAAGATGGGATATTGTTTGCGGTAGAGCATGAAGTACTCGATGTGTCCCATCTCATGGTGCATGGTCATAAGATCATCCTGCGTCACCGTGGCACACATCTTGATCCTACCAATGTACACAAGTGTGTATCAATCAGCACGAAAAGCACACGAAAATACACATGTCCTACGGCGGGCAGCCCCACGAAATCTGACGTTTCAACAGATCTACTTAATCATAGTCGAATATCTATTTAACTATCGTGACATCAGACCTAAATGTATTATATTTCGCAACATAACATTATCCCACATATACCCTGGAAAAACATTAAAATTCATCGAGTGTTATATATTGATTCAAAAAAGTATCTAATAAAATATTTATCAAAATACCCTGAAAAATGCCGTGATGCAGTGTCCTGCTGTAGCCTGGCAATGCCTTGAGGCATTATTCTGCAGTAGCATGGCAATGCCTTTATTTAACAAGGCATTGTCCACCTGTTCAACTATACATATAGGTTTGTGGATGCAGTCATCAATATCCATAATGTTCTTCCACATATCATCTTAACATGTATATGGAGTACATTACAGACAACAATTTACAGGACAAAACAAGCGCACAAAAGACATAACAAATCTAGGACATAACAAACAAATAGATAGATAGCCATGTAACCACGGTCATCCAATCCCTGATGACGTATAGGCAGTCAAATACAAGTCTATATGTCATTCATAGGAGACATGGGGTAAAGATCTTAATTCCAATTTCTTAGGAATTTATAGTTAGAGTTATAACGCTAATTATCCGAGGCAACTTATCCAACGATCTGCACGAGAAGGCACTGGTATTTTATATCATGAATATCCATCAGTTATAGGTTTTCTAAATTTTCCAGAACAAATTTAGATAAACATGCCAGTCCATGAAAATGAAATCTAAACTGACTATAGACATATAGATAAATATACATACATATTCATACATATGAATATACTTAACTTCATACTATAATACTTCATAGTATAGACATATGCACCTACCTAGATATTATGTTCATACACAATATAACCATGATTTTCATATGAGTGACGGACTTCATCGCGTAGTTGACACGTAGTAAAACTATGAGCGATAACAAGGAGAATTGTGCAGTTTCAACTACAAGGAGAATACGGCCGGACATATTAAAATCATGGTAACTTTGTATTTATTACTCAATTAGAAAAAAAGTCCTGTATATGATTAGAAACTCGACGCAAGCGCCGTGCATGGTTCATATAAAATAGTTCCTAAAGTGCCCGTGAGATGGCAGAAAAAGTTGTTTTCTGCTATGGAGCCTGGAGGCTTTAGTATGGAGACTCCGTTTTAGGGTGGGTCATAAATTATACTATCAACCATCTTCTACAAACTGTCCATAGAATACACATAGGGAGTGTGTATGGACATACCCGGCGCATACGGATATGCTGTATGCTCGGGGGGGGGGGCGCAAACGGGAACATAGTGCATAGATAAAAGGAAATGAGCATACAGTCACTTGTATCTGAAACTAGTCAATATTGTGTTCATACACACGATATACTTATATAGAACGTCCTGACCATGCTGTACAAGTCACAGAACGAGATGCTAATTTATGGTTGGTACGGACCGAGGCGTTTACGCCGAGTTCCGTACAGACCATAAATTATCATCGAGTTCTGTGACTTGTACAAGCATGGTTGGACGTTATATATTTACTATATACCCGAAATTAAAAAAAAAATCAATTTAATTTTTCTTAACAACCAAAATTTTAATAAATGTGTATGACAAGGTGGTCCGTATTTTAGTGTACGGACCGCTGGTCCGTACAGTATTTTTACGTCATATGCCGAAACGGTGCGTATATACAGTATATACGGCATGGGTATATAGTAAACATCTATACATATAGATAAATCCATACCTGTAATCATCACCAAGGAAGAAGTCCTCTGCAGCTGCGTGACATACGACCTCACGACCTACCGGCCTCTCTACCATCGACTTATTCCAGAAGGTCTTGGTCATCGGCAGAAGTCCGAGAGAAACGAAGAAATCCTCAGCGAGCTCGAGCATCTTCCTCGGGGTGTAGTTCTTCTCCTTCATCTTCGAGGTCACGTCAATGTCAGGTACCTCCGGGAAGGGCACCAACACATCGTAAATGTCGTTCCACTGCTGAGCCCACATGTTGCCTAGAGATTAGAGGGAAACCATGTTCCGGTGAGCAAAAGTTCAAAGTTATGAAGTGAGGACCGGAAAAATTATTGCCCAAGGCATCAGCCGCCGGCAGTAATTTTTCCAGTCCTCACTGAGTAACTTTGACTTTTGCTTATCGGTACTTGGTTTCCCTATTCCTAAATACCTTCAAATATAAATAAAAATGGGTTATTTCTTTACCTATGAAAGCCCCAAGTAAAATGGC
Organism: Alentia gelatinosa; assembly: GCA_950022655.1. NCBI lineage: Eukaryota > Metazoa > Annelida > Polychaeta > Phyllodocida > Polynoidae > Alentia > Alentia gelatinosa. The sequence goes on from OX465592.1 coordinate 37,247,782, forward strand.
CACCCTTATTGAGTAACTGAAACAGCTATGTTTTCGTCCCGGTGCTCTTTATATCATGTGGTCAGCCCGGAACGAAAACATCAGCCCAGGACGAAAACATCACCCTCACTACATAACTCATAATTACTGCACCCCCAGCAGCGGTATGTAACTATAGAGTGTTCGGAAATGGGTATATAGGAAAGATAATAACAGCTGCATAAATGATATCGTAAAACTGGATGAGGTTTAATCTTGGCCACCGTATTCCATGACTGGAGTTTGGCAAAGTGACTTCATGAGGCGAAGCCGAGTGAAGTCCAGAGCCAAAACTTCAGGAGTGGAACGCGGTGACCAAGATTAAAACGAATCAGGTTTTGATTTTATCCTACCCTATCTCCTCGATTTTGGAATATTACGTGATAACAATGCTGTATGCCACTAGTGGCATATAAACTCTGTATGCCAGTCAGCGTGGCATACGGAAACCCAATGTTAAGCCTATGGGATTTTATATTAGGGGTAGGATAATAACTAGCACCCAAATTCTCTCAGAAGGTAAAAATTTGTTGTTGAAAAACATAAAATCACTCTAGACATCTATTATGCGTGTTATCATAGGACTTAGTTAATAAAATTTGAAAGAATACGTCTCTAAGTGTGATTTCGATATCAATTTCGATGAAAACTTGCTCAAGTCGTTTTCTTTAATGGGTAAATTAAATATGTCCCGGTGTGACATGGGTGAAAGTGGCAAGAAGGAGGTGGGGTGGGTATGGTAGGATTCAGAGAACTGGGGATAGGCGGCCGTAAACCATGAAAGGTGGACGCATAATACTACGCGAGGGTTAGCGAGTGTATTACGAAGTCAACCTTGTATCTATTATCCATATTCTTGAAGACATTACACTCATGAATTAGACATATTATAGAGTGTATCATTTGAGACTATGGACTTTGGTCTCCAACCATAAGTATAACGTTTTATCCTACCCCTAATATAAAATCTCATAGGCTTAACATTGAGTTTCCGTATGCCACGCTGCCTGGCATACAGAGTTTTATATGCCACTAGTGGCATACAGAATTGTAATCATGTAATATTCCAAAATCGAGGAGATGGGGTAGGATAAAATCAAAACCTGATTCGTTTCAATCTTGGCCACTGTATGTCACTCCTGGAGTTTTGGCTCATGAAGTCACTATGCCAAACTCCAGTCGTGGCATACGGTGGCCAAGATTAAAACTCACCCAGTTTTACGATAGTAAATACAAATAAATAGACTAGATATATCTGATCAAAGAGTGCATTTCTCGTATATAAAGGTTTTGAATTTCGTTCGTTTACACTAGTTTTGAAATCCTTATACCATGGTTATGGTATCTGATAGTTTCCCAAAATGGGTAGTGGTTTACTGAGTCCTCATATATTTTCAATGGTGAATTTCTATACGATGGATAATAATGCATGGAAGATAATCCAAAGACACTTACCAAGAAGGTGAGCGGGAATGGGGCCTGTGGCGTTGATGCCGCGGTTCGGGTAGAGCTGAATCAACTTGCGGCGGACATAGGCATGTAGTTGGCGGTACAAGGGCATGACTTCCTTATAGAGATGGTCAACCATGTCCTCAAGGTCACCGTCCATGCCATAGTGAGAGATGCGCCAGTGGGTGCCAGCATCTGCCAGTCCTGCAGAGACATCCAATTTATTTTATTTTTATGAACTATTTTATATCAGAAAGAGGGCGCATATAATGTAAGCCCTAACAAATTCAGTTCATATCCATCCTAGAGAGTACAGGTGTGTGCTCCCACATTGTCTTTATGCTTATGGTTGGTGGGTCTTGTTTGTTTCCTTTAATATTTTAGTAAGTATGTTTTTTTTCAGAAGCTGCCACATAGAAAAAGTTTAAGCTAATTGGAATAATATCTGTGGTATTAACCAGAACATTTTGATAGATATCTGAATATTTGCATTTACAATTGCTTCTTAACAAAAATAAAATAGTTCCCATCATTCCATGCCCTATTACTGCATTGCAAATATCCATATTGTCTCAAAGGTAGTTGAAAATTCAATTGGCACCTCAAATTAAAATAGGTTTTCCTGAATCACCAACTGTGATTATCAAGTGAACTGGCACAGAAAAAGAATTCATGTTACATTATAAATGAAACTTCCTAATCTATTACTGGAAATAATGTACAGGTATATGCATGTATTAACACGGAGGCGTTGTAGTGTAGGAATATCTATGTATGAAAATAGTCATGTCAGGTGTTTAGAAAATGAAGATCTGTAACACCGATTAGGGCTGTTCATCATCCAAAGAAGTTTGTACTAAAAGTATTTCCAAACAGTGCATTTGAAATTGGCAATAAACATTGTGTTTTAAGTATGTTTTTATCAGGGAGCCCCTAGATGAAAACAGTGAGAGAGAGCAAAGGTATATGGTCTGAACGCAATATATGATATTGACGACACTAAAGATACAATTATTTTCAGCTGCTGCAGTCTATGTGAATAGCAACGAACTCAGATAAATCTCCTGCTTTCTATGGAATGTAGATATTTCTAGGTATTTGGTAGACAAGTAGATGGTCATAATAGGATTTTCATGCTTCGTATCTGCCCGCACTTGCTCTGAGAATTATTGCTTCCTATTCTATTTCCCAGAAGTGGTCACCAAACATTATCTCTGAAGAGATGACTGCGATGACAGGCGGATCGTGAGACCATCTCGATGCCCAGGACAAACGAAGTTCAGCCGCGACCAGAGCAAATACACGAGAAGGCGTAGTGCTGGCTCGTGCAGAAAACCCTTCACTGACACTCACTGACACAAACTATCACTGCAGTTTTAGTCAGCCCGTCCGAGACGTGCCACTGCGTATTCGTATGTCAAATAAAAGGTATAGAACTTTGTTCAATATAATGTTTTTAAATGAAGGGAGTTTGACCACAAACCAACTGTCAACCCGAGAACTTGGATCAGACATTTATTATTTGGTTAACCGTTTAAACATCAGCCAATTGTTTCATTTTTATGATTACTCCGTACTTGCCTATGTTTCGACCTGATGAGGTCTTCCTCAGGGCCAGGACAATAATGATAGAAATAATGTGAGCAGTCTACTACATTAGATGTGGTTAAGTCACCAAGGTAACGATGTTGCTAAGTAAGCTACAGAGAGCATCATGGGAAATTGCTAGGAAAAAATAAAGACCTTTTTTATAGTGAGGAAGGTTCATCTCCTGGTGGTGGGATAAGGTACTAGAGCCCTTGTTGGGGATCTCTGTCACACTATGTCTAACTGTCTATGCTTAATGCGAGTACCATTATTCTCTCAATTTCTTGTGGGAAGAGAGAAACAATGTTTTTAAATGTTTACAAAGGGGATCTATACATCGAGATTGATTCCTCTTTTCATATCTTTTAACAATTTTTAACAAATCCATATACGACTACACCCCATTGTATAACTCCACTGTAATAATTGCGAGAGATACAATAAACATGATAAAAAAAGTTTTGAAACAATACCATGTGTTATTCTTGATGGCATCTCGATGACATTTCATGACTGCATCGTTGTAGATGTATCTTGTGTTATTTTACACCAGAATATTATTTGATAAATGATTCTAGTGCTTTTTCATGTGATTCAGTCAGTCAGTGAATAAGTGCTTTTAAAACCCAACCCAACCCACCGACCTGATATAACCTCGCTGAAGATTCTCAACCTATGACGGTACAGGAATAGATATATAATCAATATCAAAAGCATGTACATCATCATTAGAAAGGGAAAATCAGATATAATAAGATAAATATGACCGAACGGTAGTTGAAAATTAGGGTAATTTGTGGAGTGTCCATGGTTGCACTTCAGTTGAGAATTAGCTCGTTGACAGTTTGTGTATACATGTAGCTGAAGGGCTCCATATGGTCCCTTTTCGTGAAGAGCAAACCAAACGGAGGATCTCTCGGCCGTCAGCCATGCCTTCTGGCCATAAATACTATTGATGGAGAAGGTTCACAGCTCTGCTGGTGCCTTGTGGCAATTTTTTTTTTTTTTTTAAGCAATTATTAAGGGGATATTGTGTTACAACACAATCACAGAATTCGGCCATGTAGCCGTTCTTCCACTCGGGCCCTAAACCCCTACTCCTCATTCTAATGGCGGGTGTTAGCCGAATGGGCAGTGGGTACCATTTTTGTGTAAGTCTTTGGTATGACCCGACTGGGGTTTTAACCCACGACCTCCCATGCTCGAGGCGAACACCCCTACCACTTGGCCACCAAGCAATTAAAGCATCAAAGACTCTTCCAATCATTAGCCTTTTCCAGGCAAGCAATCGCTTGTCAGCAGTAGATCTCGGATTGTGAATAAACTCGGGAAGCAGGTCGATGCAACGGTGAGAATGCTTCAGCGCATTTTCTATAACTGCCCCCGTTATATGACCTCAAGGACATTGGCAATTTTATAGTTGTTATTTTAGTTTATTATACTGTAATTTCGGTATGATAGCTCTTACTCTTTCTACCATTGAAACGGCTAGCACCCCAAAGCGAAGAAGTGACCAGGCAGTGAACAGAGTACCATGGCGTGGTTAGTAGACCATTGACCGATATGTGTTAACCTACATGGTACAAGGACGAGATCATCATTGCAAAATGATTACATTTCACTATGACAAACATCTATATTGTAAATATCTTGCAATTTAAAAGAAAACATACAAAAAATTAGAGTTTAGTTTCTGAACTATATACCGACATTGTACTTATTTTCTATGAACTTAAATCTTAATCTATTTTGTGCTTTTGTTTGATGTTGGTAATTTTGTTTCTATTATATGACCTCATTCTGATAGAACATGTGTAATGTCCGTCGTCGAGCAATGTACAGATCACTCCGCAATATTTCTTAAATTGTGGCTGAGTGCAGTTTATTTTCACACATTGTACCAGATGATCAGACGTTGAACGAAGGTGCTAGGCCTCGGAAGGTGTGATTTATAACAAAACAAACCGTGAAACAGACAGGCTGTGGTTGGGAATGTAAGCCTCTATATACATACTTACACCCATACCACAAGCAACCGGGTACATTTATTTGGTCAGTTCCCATGAATTCGGCTAACAGCAGGAAATAAAGGTAAATATATAAATCAATGTTCATTCAAAAGAATTATACCATGTGAAAAACGGCATCTTCCTCCATGTGTGTTGCGATCTGGGTAAACAAATTGTATACTTTGTTGAGAAAATGTTGTGCATGATGTTATATTGATTTGGAACATGGAAATAGATTTGAGATCTAGGCTCCCATCTCGCACAATACTTACTTCAACTAATAGCTTTTACAAAGTTGTTAGTTTTGGAAAAAGAGAAACATGCAGTAGATGACCATCAAAGAATTATAGAATTTAGTTGTTAACAGATATGTAAATATCTTTAAGTCTAGTTCGGGAAAACATCTATGAAAGTTAGGCACCCACAGAACTGTGCACCACCCTACACGGGTGAAGAAGGTGAATCAAACATTAAGCAGGCTTCTTTCCCAGGCCTCATCTCCATTGCGGGGTGACGAACTGTAAATGCGTTTATCTCATCCCTGGTACAAGGCTAGCCATAGGAATAACATTAGAAAAAAATACTCAACGATCACCCCCGTAGAGTGACAGTACTACGCCACGGCCGTGGCGTATTGAATTTCAGATGACGTCACATGAATTTGCTAAGTATATATTCAAATTATTCTGAAATTGTGATTGTTTAATATCATAGAAAGCGGTGAGATAAATCCAGAACCGCACTCGAATCGTAAAATATACAATACTCCACTCGTTTGGTTGAGCTGTAATCGTCACTCGGCTTCGCCTCGATGACGATTGCGGCCCATCCAAACTCGTGAAGTATTGTGTATTTATACGATTCTCGATGCAGTTCTATATAATTAATTGCAAAGACTGGAGACTACACTTCTAATGGCGTTTTACCTAGCGACGGCCTTAACCAAACAATGCACCGCTAGACGCGCTGAACGGTAAATCATGTATAGGGCACAGAATGACTACTAGTTCCGCCATCATCCTCCAGGAAATTGTAATATAGCGCCACTTTAGCCAGGGACCAACCACTATTTCATCTGCTGTCATAGTCTATGCATAATCGTGAAACGAGGCTAAAGCCCCTTTAGGGCAAACCAAAAGGTTATTTGTAATAAAATCCATTGTTAACTGGATCCGCCACCTGGTGTTTTGCTTCGAGTCGGGGGCAATATGACCGCTCCCATAACACAATAGAGGCATTAAGCTCTGGAACGAACTGCCTTCGTCCGTACAGCACATGTAATCTAAGTTAGAATTCAAAGAATCAGTTAGGAGACTCACCTTGAAAAATTAAGGTATGACCAATTGTTGCATAACGTTAACAATCTTAAGTAGTTGAATATCATCTCTCATCAGTCACCTATACTTTATATTGATGATACCCAAAATGTATGAAATTATGCTATGCACAATTTATTCCTGTAACCACTGCTTGTTAAAGAAATCTGTACATCACTGGAAGAACTTTCTCTGAAAGAAGTGAGGTCAAGCGTTTAAAAAAAAAAGAAAAAAGCTATGTGCCCTATAAGGCGGGACGTACCTATATCAGCGGCACCTTTGTTCTGAAGGTCCACAAAGACGGAATAAGGCACCCTCATTGGTCGACCGGAGACGTTCCGCCACGCGACCCAGGCCCAGAGCAGCTCGTCATAGTCACGTGACTTCGCCATGATCTCCGTCAGTTCGGGCTCCAGTTTGAGTTTCTGTCCGTCTTTTTCCACCTCGGCCTTGGAGAAGATGGACTGAAGCTGAGTGCTGATATGGAGCATTTCACTGCAGGCAGGATCAAGATAAAAGTAAAGCTTTGAAATGACGACATTCTATAGATTTGACCTAAGGATGGATAGGAACACTGCGTGGTATTCAAAGCATCAATAATAGATTCTAGCTGTAATGCCCCAGTCACACTTGCGTAAAAAACGGCGTTTTTTTCTTGTACGCAGGTCTACGTTCTTCTACGCATTTTGAAATCTAAGAATACTCCGCAAAACGCCGCAAAACGCGGAGATATACGTAAAGGAAAGTCGGAATGCGCCGATAAACGCCACAATACGTAAAGAAACGTAGATAAGCGTTGATGAACGTTGAAGCAAAGCAAACAAATACGTTCCAAATCCGTAGCAATTTAAATACGTAGAAGAAACGCCGAAATTTACGCCAGTGTGACTGGGGCATTCGCTGCAGTCTGACCCTTCATCAAACAAGTGTCACCCTGGCTTCTGATTGGTGCATGAAAAACTACATCTTGCCTGATAGGAGTCCCCGGACACAAACTGCAGGGAGAGGTTTAATAATGTAGGATCGTACATGAGGACCCTTTTCTGTACATTGTACAAGGGTTATCGTTTAATAATGTCTAAAGCTTTCACTAAGACAGTATTAGCCGTCAATAAGGTTGTCGATAAGTGCTGAATAAAGTTGATTCACATCGTCCCTAGGTTTCTATGGCATACGGAAAAAGGGTGTAAAGGTACAATCCTAGATTATTAAACGGGCCCCAGGTCTCCTGGGTCCTGTTGACTAATTTAGGCTGGCACATAAAGACCAATTTCTTTTGTATGCCAATAAGACCTAGGGACGATGTGGATCAACTTTATTCAACACATATGGACGACCTTCCGTCGCCTAGGACTGTCTAAGCAAATGCGCTGATAACTCGTGTACGCAAACTTGAACCTCTATGTACCACACCTGCATTGTAATGAAGGAAATTAGATAAAACCTTGATAAAGTCCATGTTATGGACGAAACGTCATTTCTAAATAAAGACCTATCACATTTCAGATCAAATTGATAGCTTTGCTATTTCCCACTTTAAAGAATTAATTAAGATTTCAAAATCCAACAACTTACTCGCGTTCTGTGGCGTTATGTGGAGCTGCGCTGCTCTGCGTGTTGACGATCCTGCGCAGGGCGTAGGTGATATTGGCGGGCTTACAGGGCGCCAAGCCCGACTCACATCGCTTGAAGTGGTAGCAGTAGCGCCGCGCCTCTGGCTGCTGTTCCTCTGTCCACTTAATCATCTCCTTCTCCACCTCCTCTGACTGTCACCAGATGGGGTCACGAACACACATTAATAGCACATGCTTCATGTTACATGCTGCCATAGAATGACGAGCCTTCATTATCTATCATCTTTATCCTACCCCTAATAAAAAACCGCCATAGACTTAACATAGGGAAATTTTATGTGGCAGGCCGTGACATAAAGTGTTTTTCATGCCACTAGAGTAATAACAATATTGACCAATCAGAGAACAGGATGTCAGCTACTATGAAAAAAGTTCTGTTGGTCCTTGACTCAATATTTATCTTTTAGTAATACAAAAGCATAGACGGGGTAGGATGAATACGAAACCGAACTCGAGTTAGACTTGGTCAATGTCTATGCCACTCTGGTCAGGTCTGCTCCTCACTACACTCGGCTACGCCTCGTGTAGTAATACTCGACCTTCCCGTCGTGGCATAAACATTGTCAAGTCTAACTCTCGTTCGGTTTCTACTAAGTATTAAGTAACATTATGTAAAATATAACATGTATTTAGCATAACCATACTTATGTATGTATCGATATGAACGAAATATCAATATTCATCTACATTGATATGTGATCATTAATGGTTATAGACAATAAATAACGTTCGTATAAAAGAATTACGTAATAGTATGCAATTAAGCGCATAACATGTATATTTATAATATTATCACTTTATCTTCTACAACTATCTATTGACCCTAGTGGATGTGCTACGCATACGACATGTACCTTTCTTTGTGTGTATTCCTTTATTCAGCCTACTGCTGTGCATGAATAGATCACTTGTATAATATCGTCAATATCACTACATAATGGGCGCGGTATGTATCAGTGATATACAGTGGTGGAAAAATAATCTGCTTCATGTAACTTCACTGCCAGAACTTCTCTCAGAAACAGTATTACGATTGTTTGTATTGCCAGTTTCATAAATTAATATAAAAATGGATGATATACATGTCCTAGTTCAAAACCTTCTCTGGATGAGGTATATATTATGAAAGAAAGCTTAGTCTAGGCAGGAAGCACTTTATTAGTTCTGCAAACGACAGCAAGAAAAGCCACTGAAAAACATGTGATAAGTGCCCACCACAGATTCAACCCCTACCCAATGATAGTCATAGATTTACTTACATTTACACGAAAAACTGACATATTAGCCCCTATATTCAAGGATGGTCGTGTGATGATATGGATAATGAATACAAAAGCAAAACTGTAAACTAAACCATTACTCAGTTCTGAAGCCCATGCAGGGTGCGCATGCCTGTATTCACGCATGCGCACAGCTCACCTTGGCTGCGTTCTCATCTGTGATGTTAGTTTCGTATTGCCAATTTGCCAGGGCCTCTCTGTTGATTAATAGTTCATATTTCGCGTTGTATTGCCGAAGCCATTTCCTTGCATATCCTAAAAGGAACAGCAGCAAATAAGAAGCACATCAGGGTCACTGGTTGAGTCGGAAATGTAAAAAAATAAAGTGGAAATATCTAGGAAAATGAAGGAAAATAAGGAAAAATATAGCAAAAGGGTCCACGGAAATGCTTTTGCAGTCGCTGAAAAAAGAAGAAAATAAATATGCATTCATTAATAAGGCAAAAGGCAAAGTGGTGATGTTAGATTTGAAGCGGTGATCTTTTAGCACCTGCCCGGTTGAGTAGCGGCGTGCCTTTGAGGGGGGCTAGTTGTATGTCATCAAGGGCTACAGAATAATCATAGACCGTTTTCCATCAATTGATGGGCTTATGGGCTTCCCTAATCGTTCCTTAGCATCAGTGAACAGATCCCATAACTATTGAAATTTAAAGTAGTTGGTTGGAATTTTCATTTTTCACTCGCTTTTGGGGGTAGGGTAAAGGGTGATAACTATCAGTGGTTCGTGTATATTATATTGTATACATGTGACTCATGGACATGGCTTATTGGCATTTAATCGATAATCTGCTCGTGCAGGTATGAAAGTTCTACCATGCCCTAAAAAGCGAAATTGGGAACGGCTACTTGTAATCAGTTTAAATACTGGAGCTACCGGTAATGAAATACTATTTACCTACTACATTAAAAAAGCCACGATTTCGACAGGAGTGTCACCTAAACATAGATCCAAAGTTGATTAGAACTAATCTTCAAGATTGAAATGCCAAAGGAACGAGATTTTCGTGTTGAGAAAAACTCGAACCTGCCACTCTTTCTCCCAGGTCTATACTCAGATATTCATTTTCTCTAGTGTTTCACTTCTAGCCATGTCAAAAACTAAATCAATTACTGTAGTTTTCTGATCCCCTTTGCCTCTGACAGCCTCTGTCATCGTAAGATGTCGGACACTTTGCAGGTTTCTAGATTGTGATTAAATTGCTAGCTTTTATGGAAAACTAGCTAAGCTAGACTGAAGCCTGTTGGCTGCCACCCCTGTCTCCACTCTGTTCCGAATTAGATGTTAGTATGGTTCAATCACATACGGTGTCTGCCATTTGCACCTCAAACCAAATACTTGTGTTCTGTGTATGTTCTGAAAGCATAAAGACCTAATAAGAATTATTGATAGCTTAACATTTTGACAATGACGCCTAGCTTCATTTTCCTTTTAAAAAGAATTCAGCAAAAGGAAATAATTCTTTTTAGAAAAGTGGTTATGAGCATACAGAATGATACACTCCCTAAACGACACGGACAATCTGGTCTGAGAGTGACAAACACCTACAACTACTGGTTCAAGGAGGCCGCGCATTTTACCAGACCAGAGCTATGGTGGCCTGGGCGGAATAAGGCCGTAATAACGGTAGTAGTTGGGGTGGTGAACTTGCCGGGATGTAGCAACAAAGTTGCTAGTTGAAATATAAGAAGGAAGCGTAATGACAGTGTTTGCCACTTGACCAGAAGTAATAGGCTGACTTCTTTCATTACCCATCAGGCTACACTGGCCACCAGAGCAAATGATTGTAATGATGACGCAAAGAGGGATTTGGAAATGAGACGTTTATTGAGTAAGTAGGTGTATAGTTGAGGTGTAGAGTGTCTTTAACTATAAGAAAGCCTCGAGTGAAGTATGAGGGAGGGATAATTGGAGAAGACGGGAGGAGTAATATTTTCCGAGTCCGTTGGTGTTGCGGCGAGTCACGTGGTGGAGAGGTAGTCACGTGGGGAAGTCCGGTGTATGGAGAGTGTTCGGTGGGGGGAGAGTGGAGAAATCCCTCCCGCGCACATTAAACCCAACGAGTTGGGAACAATGCATCTTAGCTCCGGTGTGGTTAAAAGCGCGACCTCCTTGAACCAGTAGCTGCACTTGTTTTTAACTCTCAGACTAAATTTTCTGTACTGTCTGGGGAGTGTGGCATTCCATACTCTCAAAGCTACTTTTCCATTTCCTTTTGGGCATATTTCTTAAAGTACAATGAACACAAAGTTATGCTTCATTATCAAGCAATAGTTAATCTATCAATATTTCTTCAAGTATTTTTGGATTTGGTGCCAAGCGCCCATGGCAGACACCATATGGGATTGAACCATACCAATCTCTTAGTCAGAATAGATTGGAGACAGAGGTGGCAGCCTATCTACGCTAGATTCATTTAGAACTAAAAGGTGAGGGCTATTGACAGCAAACACATTTGAAAGACTACATTGATTTGCTATCATAAAGCTTATTTCAAATTGGATGAGTGTCCTTCATCCTAGCTTTTTTGAGCAAAGACTTTATTAAGTCCAAACATTTTACAAAGGTTCTTGCGTTATGCTTCATCATGTACATATTGTATCATAAAACCGATCATATTGCAAAGTAAGCAAAGTCTCATTACCTCAAGTTGGTCTTGCTCCTTTTTTTGTATGTTTTATTTTAAATTTTTGATTATTAACTCATACTTAAGCTGGCTTATCTATTGCCTAACTGATTGACTGTTATCTTATATTCAGAAAAAATTAGATGACCTGGATTTAATTTAGGTATCAATATAGATTATTAAGAATGTTCAAGTCTGAAAAAGTGATTCAAGAGTTATCCTCATATGGATGACTAAGATACCTCATATGATGTTTGTACAATATTGGTCTCTTTAACAGAGGCTCGGTGGCCGTCTACCTTGACTGAACCTAAGTGTTGTACGTGTAGTGATGCTGATTAGCAAAACAGCAAATTGGGCAGACAGAGTGAGACTATGTCACTGTAGGGACGAGCTGGATGGTGGGGGCGGGTGAGGGGCACTAGGCAAGGCATACGGTGAAAAAAAACCAGAAGCAGCAAGCCGTTGTCTTGTGGGGCTGGGCGCCCCCGGCCTCACCTTCTCAGCGTTCACGTCCGTAATGTTTGTCACATAATCCCACCAGGCGGCGGCCCGCGCATGCGTCAGGTTCTCCAACTTCCGGCTGTAGGCCTCCAACCAAACCTCCACCTTATTCAAATTCCCATAGGACCCTCCTACAAGAAAGGACAGGGGAGGCGGCGGCCAACAATTACAAGTGGGAACGTCACATTCAGTGCCTTGGCAGCACTCCCATTCGTAAGATATTGCATGGGTTAAGGGTTAAGTCAGGGGTGTGGTGTTTGTCGAGAAAATAGATGAAAACGTCACGAGATGATTTAATAAGATATTAATACGGTGCACTTCAATGGTTTCAGTTACAAGTATGACGTTGGCTTTAATTAAAGGACAAATATCAATAGACAATCTATATCGTAGTATCGTCAACTGCAAAGTAAAACTTATGATTGCATTATCCCGCACCGTTATAATAGTACGCATTTATTATCCAGATCTACTTACACAATAAGTAACTGCATACCAGAGATTAAAGAATATGTAAAAATGAAGCCTACATATCTATTGCAGAAAGTGTAACCTCTGGGATAACTTTCATAATCATTCCTCAAATGACGTAGAAGGTGGGAGAGACTGTTAATGCACAGCAAATCTCATATATCGGTTATATAAAAGGGACATTCACAGAGATACACGACCAATTATACACTGTCAAATCAATGTTTCATTCAGGGTTTCCTCCGCACAAAGAAATAGCTTTAGTCGCCCATTTGGCGACACTGAAACATCGGGTGAGCTTCCATCGTGTCACATTACAATCACTTCACTGGGGGGCCAGCCATAAAGTATGTACGCAAAAATTTGTGAAACTTTGGCCCCCACCCCTTCCAATGTTGTATGCAATAGAAAAAAGGGGGGGGGGGGCATACACAATACTTCCAAAGTTTGTGACCTCCACCTTCCCCCATCCATACTTTATGGATGTCTCCTGGCGCATTTAGAGTGCTTTGGGAGGTTTGCGCGGCCCATGTGTGGACCCGATCTAAATTGCGAAATTGACAAAATCCTCCTCAAACCAACGACTTGGATGCAAACCCATGTCAATAATAAAGCGATGCGTACCTTCTCTGAGCTTCTCGAGCAGGATGGGGAGCTTGTTGATGGTGAGCACCTCGGCGGAGTCAAAGAGCACGTCGTCAGTGCCTTCACGCTCATTGGCCACCTTGACGATTCCCGCGCAACACGTCAGCAGGCACCACGTGACCAGCACGGCCACCGGCGCCGACCAGCGCGCCATCTGTGGGGATGCCCTCAAACGTCAACCGTCACTGGCCACCCATCTGCAACAGGAAACACAGCCAGATTGTCTTTTTTTTTGCGATGAACAAAATTTTGTTTCATTCACAATTTTCAAATGTACAGTGTTCAGCTTTACAATTTTCCTACATTTCTTTAATGCACAATGGTGTGTCGTTTCATATGCAAGCACATCATGTGTAGAGTATTCTGGTCTATTCTTATTGATCACAGCCAAATAGTCTTAATGATGGAACGAGGTTCACGGAACTCTCAAAAAGAGAGAAACCAATTTAAAAACAGATATAACATTAATATATTTACCTTAAAAGTTTTGTTCTTATGAGGGAAAGTTTCTTCGTTGATGAAAATATTTGAAATGAGGTATGCCCTCTAATGGCAAATACCACTGGTAATCGATTTAAATTTTTTTTTTTTATCTTTCTTTATTCATCAAGAGTAAATACATAATAATTGGATTTTGTTTTCCAGGTACAAAACAGGAGATGAATAGAGAGGCTACGATCTCAGTCACGAGCGACTGATTTTCATGATCTTGCCTTCCATGGTCATTAGTATGTCCCTTGATTAGGCCGAGAAGATAGATTGATATTAGTGTCAAAACTAAAGGATTCACACGAAATATGGCATGATTTATTTTGCAGTGGCTGCGGGCCAACGTTGTACCGTCTGAGTCACTCCCGCTCCACATCTCTGCGACACCATGGGGAGGGGCGGTGCATGGACTTGACCCGTGATAGAAAGTGTTAAAAGGTGGGAAGGCGCGTCGCCGTTGTCTGCGATTCTCCACTACAACAGTTCACTTCAGATTTGAACTTCTCGGAATGAAAAGAAACCTTATAAACAATATGTACAGATAGGTATGGATGTTCCACCAACGAATTGAAGATATAGACACTGAAATTTTCTGCGGCGGCTAGGACTTCTCCAGCTATAAGCCTATAAGCCTTGGGGTGTGTGTGTGTGGGGGGGGGGGGGGGGCGGTACCTTTTTTCTTTTCATCAGTATACATATACGCCAAACGTATAACATGTATACGACCGGTGTATATATATTGCGCAGAGGATATTTCCTCTCATATAGACATGGTGTGAAATACAGCAAAGACGCGTCCGTATATAAGATATAAGAGGAAACAGTCACGCTGGCGTGAAATATGGGCGTATAAATGTGAAAACAAGTCAATATACAGCCAATACATGCACTTCCGCGATCGCGTATATATATAGGAATAAACTGGTGGTTTTCGCGCAGTGTTAGAAAACGGACCGCTAGAAATACATCTTAGAATGGATCATGGGTGTAAAGAATGATATCTAAATCACAGTACTTAGAGAACCATCTCATTCTACCAAATACCCTCGTGATACCCCCTACTGGTCATTTTGAGGCAGCAAAGCGCCACTATTGAATCTTCTTGCTCGTTTTGCAGATTCTGGTGTAGGCTGCAAACGAGTGGACTTCCTCGATGGCAAAGTTGTCAACTATTTCATCTATTACCAGGGCTTGGAATTGCAATCAACACCTTTGAACATGGCACACCTAAATATCTTGATTGTGATAAAATGAAATTAGCGAAAAAATAACTTTGTCGTAATATCCGACACAATCCCTCATGTGAACGAGAGTTACAATAAAAATAGTTTTTAAACATCACCGAGTATCAAATTCTGTACTGGATGTTGAAATTAAAGCTGGAAATCCCTCCATGTCCTCATTGCCAACTAATTCAGAGCAGACATACATGCTGGCCTTCTTCTAGAATATGAATGACCCACTGCTTGCTACATGGCTCTGACATGGCTACGACATGGCTATGAATCAGAAATCCCCGCACCATAGCCTTGTACAGAATGTTGAGTGTTTGAAGCCCAGTGGGTTCCCGGCCAGAACCGGGAACAGCGATTTAGCCAGGAAATAATACATATTGAAAGAAGCAACTGGAGAATGGGAATCTTACCTGGATGCACAATTAACAGGCCTGGATCTCTTTTACTACAGTCTCCAGGTGAGTATAGGTGGCGTAGATATAGAGGTAATGTCACCAAGTACGTTAGAATCTATACACGTTGATGTCACACACCAGCAGGGATAGGAGAGTTTCTGAGAATCCAACGACGGGACCTTCCTGCATCTATCTTACAAGGAAACCCGCCTCTCTATGACCGGGTATGTGACTTAGTGACTCAGTTATGTAGTGCCTGGAATCGCAACATTTGGCTGCGGGATGTGTAAGGGGGTGAGGAGGGAAGACTGGCTATGAGCAGGGAGGAGCGGCCGTGTATGTGTGTGTATGTATGTGTCTGTGATGGGGTGCTCAGGCAAGAACTGCGTCGAGAATGTGAGTCTTAACCACAGGAAGTGGAAAAACACACCGGCCATGTCTGCTACGACACCAACTTATCCAAGGGCCTAAATCTCTCATGTGTGTTGGATGGTACCACCTGGCATGTATATATGCTTGGGAGTCTGATTTATATCACGTTTTACTCTACGTTAAAACACGATTCAAATTTTTTCATTCTATCTTTTCTTTGTCATCATAGGAAGCTTCCTTAATTATCTCATAATTAGTAGGCATTTTGCTGATTTTAAACAAGCCCATTATAAACACCGCACATGATGGTTTTTAATAAACCGCACATTCTATTGCCATCATTTACCCTACAGGAGAGGTGGAGGGTCATTCAGTGCTCAGTAAATGTTTCCACATTATAGACAATGCCTCCAGCTATATCTTACAGCATATACTTTGGAAATGTATTTGTTCTATATCAGTGAATGTTTTTACGATTTCAAACCTGCTCAGACAGGAATATGAAGGGTTCGAGAGAATCAGATAAGCTTCATCCCACTGATGTTGTTGCTTTAACAACTCCTATCAACGTGTGATCTCTAGATACATTCAATTATCGCTGTCTCTATCCGGTGAAAAAACGTTCAGCTCACCTAGAGTGAAGTATTGATATAAGTTTGTGACTGGTCTTAATTGAATGTCCTGTCAACTGAGTATTTGCCGTTGGGGATATCAGACATGCACAATTACCTACATATGTCCGTGCGACATCTAGTACCGCCCTGTAAATTAAGGCGCGACATTGAATATATGGAGACATGGTTAGTGTGACTGAACGGAATATACTCTGAGTTGTTTTGGACGGAAATATTCACAGAGATCAAAGAACAAGTTGAATGTTTCCAACCAAAACAACAAAAAATAGATTTAATTCACTGACACCCCCTATGTTTCCTTATCATTCCATACATCTACTTAGAAGTAATTAAAAACCCCATTTTACAACTCACTAATTAGAAGAATGACAATAATCACGTTGTATGGAACGACGTATGAACAATCTTTCGTCACTCAGTGACTTCCGGACTGGTCAGTTAAAATGAGACATTCGCCCATAATATATATAATCATTGAAGGAAACGAGGTGGAAATACACCTTTATTGATCATTTGTCTATGGACTGTCGAGTAATCGAGAGACGATTACCTGACAACTACCACCCATGCCACATGCACAGTTAGCTTTTTCACCCTGGAATCAAGACATGGTTCCATGTTGAAAATGCATTGAAGGACTATAAATAGACCAATGCACTCTTTTAAAGTGTTGTCAAGCAATCAAACGACATGTACAACCATATCTGACATGTTACCAAAAACAATTAATTACTATTATCATTATTATCATATTGTTCCCTGATCTTTTCATTACCTAAAATTGTTTTGTACTTCATTCTCAACTGTATCTCTGAGCATTTAAGAAGGTAATATAGATGAGATAGAAAAGATTAGAAATACAATTTACTGAGCATTAAATGTCACTAAGGTATGATGATGGAAGAGTGGAGTCACTATACTAACGAATCAATGTCCAAAATCCATTGATCTTATCTGCCAGGTCATCTGAGGTCACTTGGAGTGCCTCCATACTTATCTCCAACAGAAAATAATGAAAGTTTAATAACCTTTTATAGATATCAGGACTTGGTTTGCTAATCTATCACCTGTATGTCCCCTTCAGATGGACAAAGATACATGTATTGTGTAGATAACATATGCAAATACATACCAACTCTAGTAAAGTGGGCTGATTGATATAATAGACAGCGTTTGGCTTGCCAGGAACTAAACGGGAAAGTTTGTCATCCTTATACATTACAGGATAGAAACTTTCCTTTCCATGGAGGTCCATGTGGTTACATCTGAAGACATATTAGTTCAAGTATGTCCAGCCATTCATGACATTTGATTGACGTCATGGATAACGAACGTCATTATTTTTATGTTAACTCTATATTTTTTCAAACTTTCTAAAATAAGAATTCCTTATACATTCATAAGTGCTAGACTGTGAACCAGAACAAACATATTCATTTCTTAGTCAATCAGGCCCCTTATTGCTGAAATTAAAATGGCAAGTGAGAGATGACTATATCGCTTGGTGTTTCTTTCACTCTAATCTTTTGATCGCAAGCACTACCACGGAGTAAGGGGAAGTACCAGCCGAAAACACCCCCTACAATGTATACACTACGTCGTCGGCGCCGTAGCCCCGACTTGGCTGTCTCAGCACTGGCACCTACTCTTACCATGCTATCCCCTTAGCCCACCCCACCAATAACACCGCCACCATACTGTCAAGCCTATAAATGTCCAGGGGGCGGGGGTGATCAAACAAACATCGATGAAGAGATGTATACTTAAGAAAAAAAGTAACACAACAAATGTGACACAGATAAAATCAAATAGATGTAAAATATGAGCAGACTAGAAAAAAATCTCAAAAGAAAATAAAAGAAATCTGAAGACGGCACGAAGTTATAATATAAATAAAGGTAAAGATACAATATCAAGGATAAATCAATCTAAAATGAAAAGTAATAGATAAAGCCAAGCAATACTGCATAAAACCAAAAATAAAGGGATACAGAAATAGAAATGAAGATTTTTTTTCTTGTGAAAAGAAGAAGAAAAAGAGTATGTGAATGTGGGGAAGAGGGAGGTGGCCGGTTTGGCGTAAGAAAGAGAAGTGGATAGGTTTGAGTGAATGTGTGGTGTGTGGCTTTTTGCCTCCCTGTGTGGCGGCTGCGGCACGTCGTTGTGTTGACGATGGCTAAGTCCCCCGGATTAATCCTCGTCGCGCCGGGAGACCGTCTCACATGGCAGCTGTCAATAAGTTTGTTGTGAAAACAGATTCCGTCTACGCAGACAGGCCATTCAGATGACCCAGCGTTTTTTGTTTATGTTTTCTTTTGTAGCTGTTTCTACGCTGTGTCTTCTTCCCGTGTCTTAAAAGACCTGACTACGTGTAGCAGCAGTACTTGAAAGCCTGTCTGTATCGCGTGGATACTTATCATAACAATATTCTACATCCAAACCAGGGCTGTTTTACCACACACGGTTAACTAATTAGTATACATGTATGTCAGTTGGGGTCTTAAAAAAAGGAAAAACTTTTATGGGGAATTTATTGCATCAGAGAGACTGAGAAAACATGGAAAAGACACCGTGACTGGTCCTGGACTGTGGCTAGGGTATGTGGGGGAGGTTTGAGCCACCGTTTATTGGTATGAGTGGGTCCTTTCTTTGTTTTACACAAGAAAATAGAATCTTATAAATTGAAAGTGAAAAGAAGGATTTTCTAGGAAAGGAGGAAAACTGCCATCCCTGGTATCAAATCAAAGTAGTATATTGGATCAGATTTTAATGACACGTTGTCGTACTTACTTTAGCCTACTTTTTTCCTGAAAACAATTAAATACCCGAATTACTTACCAAAAAACCACCGGACTTTTTTTGTTCTTATGGGCCGCTACCTTGGATGCCAAAGGGGCCTACTTATCACGCGACATCTTCAGTCCCAGAATTAAGGCTAAGACAAAATTGATTCGACATCTTAGGAAGAATCATCCAATTCATTTTCAATCTGTGAGAACGTATGAAGGGTTTAACAGCGTGGATATTTCAACAACTAATCAGAAAAATAGCCAGTATAAACAGCCCTGCTGAGGGGGATGAATTGCAAATATTTCCCCTTATATGTGACGATTGTATATTTAGCTATAATAAGATGTCAGTATACCCCGACACGGCAAATACTGACAACTTCATAGGTGATATATTGGGTTTGTCAGATGGTGTTTTACAGGTACCATGTGGAGGAAGCTTCCTCCTGCATCGCCTCTGTTACAGCCATCACAAAAACTGACATTTTCCACATACGTTTGTAACGATTCCCAACTGTGCTGAAACCCTTTCACATAATAGTATTTCCCAGGGCCTGGCGATGAGAACAACGTAGATGTGGAGGTGAGCTTTGGGCAGTCAGCCAGAGCTGAGGTTCCACAAGATGACACAAACACACCTCGGGGGCCAAGGGCAACATCTAAGACACAAGAATACCTCCGCCTGCATGCCCATTATCCGCCCACTGGAGGCTAAGGTAAGGAGGGTTATGGTCATCTTTACGTCGTCCCAATATCAGTATAATCTATAATAATCATCATTCCTCACATATAAAAGGTCATATTCGGGAATAAGGTACTATACTAGAATTATGATTTGAAAGATCTACTGAAACGACTCTACATACATGTACATGCAGCGCCTTGAATAGTTTATGGGATTTACGGGCAACAATTGCAATTGTGATTAGTATGAAGATGAAAGGCTCCTTGCATTTGTAGCGGAACTCATAATATCGTAAAACTGGATGAATTTTAATCTTAGCCACCATATGCCACGACTGGAGTTTGGCAAAGTGACTTCATGAGGCGAAGCCCAGTGAAGTCCGGAGTCAAAACTCGAGGAGTGGCATGCGGTGGCCAAGATTAAAACGAATCAGGTTTTGATTTTATCCTACCCTGTCTCCTCGATTTTGGAATATTACGTGATAATAATTCTGTATGCCACTAGTGGCATATAAAACTCCGTATGCCAATGTTAAGCCTATGGGATTTTACATTAAGGGTGGGATAATTACTGATATAATGCAACTTTATGGGCGAACTGAATATGAGAGTACACATGATAGAATATGCATTATGTTAGACCAAAACAATGTCTAGTGATTTTTCCTATCCCTTATATAAACCTCCATAGACTTAACATGTTGTGACTGTATGCCACGGTTGTGCCATAAAATATCTGTATGCCATACCTGACATGTGAAGTTAAAAACACGTTTATTGGATATTGGATCACGATATTTTTTATCAAGGAAAAGCTAAAGCCAGGAACCAACTGAGCTATCAACACACTACAACAAGCCTTCGACACACTATGCCTCAAAATTGCGTAATCTCTTGACACTGCGACGGTACGGTAATTTAGTTTCTTACTCTGATATCCTTTAAAGCTAATTCTCAACACTCTGACAAGGTTATGATGCAGGAATTGTGATCCATATAAATGTCGTAGCCATGTCAGAGCCAAGTCACAAGCAGTGGGTGCCCTGCTTAAAATAAGATTAATTCTCCTCTCCATAACACGTCTTTATTACCTATCAGGGATATAAAACCTGCGAGCCTCAAAGGTCAATTATACATACCAAGGTAGTTCAACTGAGTAGATCTTTCGATAAGTCTCCAGCAGTGTACAAGGCCAAGGTCGTCATTCAATTAACAATTCCCTCTTTGTATTTCGATAAAAAGACACCAGGTGGCGATTGACGTCATTGGGGGGTTTCTTCTTCAAATCCAGCCTAGCGTGTTCCTGTTGGTAGACGACTAAGTCAGCCTAAGTCCCTTATTTCAGTCTGCTACACAAAAGTAGGTGTGTGACTGGAATTTATGCTGGTGTAAAGGAGCCATCATTAGAGGACATGTCAGATGTCTCCATTGTACGCTAGACTTTGTGGAGGATTCAGACTGCAAACATCCAATTCCACACCTAACTGGTTTTTATTACTAAACAATTATGCCAAAGAACGGGCTATCTAACTCCTTTTTGAGGCCAAAAAATGTTGGAGCCTAGTATTTACCATGTTTCTTACAATGTTACAATGGTTGTAAAAAGCTATGCACATCGCAAAGACATAGAGAGTTAAAGGCATATCGGGCAATTTACCTTGAAAATTAAAACCCATGTCAATATTTAAAGTTGGATATGATAAAGTTAAGGTGTTGTAGAACACATATCTAACTTAAAAAGTGGCGTTCATCATGCCAACTTTTTATCTAGAGATTGATATCATAATGATATTAAAATGAAATATCGAGGAGTTTTTAAAAGTTTGATTTCATTTAGTGCATTCCATGTCATTTTCTTCAACCTTTCACAGGGTATAGCAAATGTGGAGTCCGATAGATATAAGTTCTAAAAGCCATAGGTCACCATCCTATTTTTTCAAAAGAACTCAGGAAAACCTCACTTTTCAGTACATTTCCCATATAATTCATTCACATATAAATTGGTGTAATTAACCTATTGGGTTGAGTCAAACTCCATAATATGTTATACTTCACTCGTTTAAAATAAGGAACATTTTGATATGGAGAAAAAATCAGTTAAATGTGCATTGAACGAGAACTGTTCTTTTACAGTAATGTCCCAAGCTTACATGGTCATGGGATCAGTTGGGATCTGCATCTACTAATTAGCTGCATGTACTCGTGATCGGACGATCCTTATCATCTCGCAGATAGAAGAACAGGTCCCACAACTCAAGATAAGATAGGATCTATAGTTGAAAACTTTCTCGTTCAAATAGGGTCTCCCCTACTTGCTCGAAAAAAGATCTATGAGATAGAATCTATGTTATCTATGCTTTGGCTATGCTTCGTCTCTGCTTGACTGCTTTGCAAGATAGGACCGTATTTCCAGTATCACTCACCAGGGGTACACATGGGATGGTAATGTTGACACTTTCCTATAGTATTGTAGCAGCCAAAGCCAACCAAACTCCACCATATGTTTAGAGATTCCCAGTGGGGCTAGGTGTATAATTCATACTATTCAGAATTAATCATGTTCATAATCCGATGGGAGAAAGTCTAGATGACATGTCTAACAAGTACTAAAGAAGGATTATCTAGCTTCTGGCATCCGAGCTACTTGCAGAATGCCTCCTGCTCCATGAGTTGGTTCCTCAGCTATTCCAGGCACGCCATCTAGGGATAACACTAGCTCTGAGCAGCTCTCTGGTACGCGATTACTACGAATAAAATTTACTGCTTGTGAATACTCGTAAGCAGTTATGAAAGTGTATCATATGTGTTAAAATGAGAAATTTTAACTCAATAATTAATCGTGTAGCATATTTCATAAGGTACATGATATGTATCTAAGTCCATGATTATGTATCTATATATATATATATCTATATATATATATATATCTATATATCTATATATATATATATCTATATATATATATATATATATATATATATATATATATATATAGTGTAATTAAAATCAAGGCTGAGCGATACCCTCAGAACACCATTATGTATACATATAAAGATAACACCAAAGAAAAGGTCATCGATTATACGTGGCAGTGGGAAGTCACCTCACCTTTTTCTGTCGAATCTAGTCTCATAGCCATAGTGGAGGCATTGTCAGATGATTGGATCCCTACTTTTTCTCATCATGAATGTCCCAATTATCCCTCTCCTGATCACGTCAAACCAGCTTTTACACCGGGGGAACAAACATAGGATTGGGATACGGCGTCACCGATTGTCACCTTAACATCCAGGCTAGACTTCACCCTATTCACCGTGTAGCCCCCAACCACCACCAACACAGCCCCTTGAAATCTAGCCCAGAAAACAAATAAAAAAGTAAGGAAATCGCGGATTCTTGGCAGTTGGACTATTGCGCTCTTACGAGTCGGAGAGAAGGGAGGGGGACGAAGTTCCTGCTGGATTAGAGTCTAAATAACAGCACTCTTTCCCCGGCAGCCCTCTTGCTGGTCTTTCCACTCTGGCATTCCAGGAGGGAAAAACTGGAAGCTCGAGTTTGGCTGTGCTCACCACTGGGTGGGCCCCAAGGAGCTGGCGGTGGAGGGGAGGGGTGCAGGGAAGGGTCAGGTAGCTGATGTGATGGCGGGTATGTCAATATTTGCGAGATAATCCCATCAAACTCCCAGCAAAAAAAAGATAAGAAAAAAGGGTTATAGCTTTTGCTCGATTAGTAGAGGAACCTGACGCCATTCCGAAAATCAGTCTTCAGAAGTTTCTCCTTTCACACGCAAACATGTTTCTTCTTTGACGGTTAGTTGAGATATGATATGAACAAGGATACACGATTCACATTCCCACATTCTGAATATGCGTTTGTATGATGCATACATAACTCACAAAATAGTGAAAATGATGCGATTCGCCGTCGCTGAGTTAGTTACACCGCTATGTAAAAGGTGATACGGCCATGGTTTCATTGGTGTTGGTCTGAACTACAATGTTCTACCAAAATACAACATATCTCTCCACCCAAAATACTCTGCGTCAAAATCACATACACATTTTCCCTTGTATTCAAGAGCAGAGATAAAAATTAGATATATATCCCAATATTTTCACAATTTCCAATGGTATGACACCGAACAAATGACCTCATCTTGAGTAAAGGTAAATGGTTAGAATGTAGTTGATCTCTATATAGACATGGGATATCTGTTTTAAAGAAGAATCGTAGATGTCTAATAGCCTCTAGAGTACTGTTCATTCGAACTCTAAATGCCCATTTATATTTTATTCAGGCATAAGCTACAATTTACACTGGCATCACCTGGATGATTGTCAAATATCAGTTCAAAATGACCATGTTCTACAACACATCAGATCATCATATATTCAACTTCAAGGAAATGACATACTTTATATTAAAGAAGAATTCTGCGACATGCCTTAGTTATAAGTTGTATTGCATCTTTTTATTTGCATTCACTGAGTTCACAATGTTCTTCCAGGCATATAGTAGGGGGTGGGGGCTACTACAAAACAAGAACATGAAGACCTATTAGTTGATTTATTAAGGATGGTCTAATTTCATGAACTGTTCAAATTTTATCAGTCTTTGTTCATTATTTTTGTTTATATATTCCTCCTTTTCTGTATATATACAACCTAATCTCACATACAATTCATCTGTATTTAATTCCCTCTGCATGATCACACTTAAAAAGGATCAATAAATCATACAGATGAAGTTATAAATGATACAGATATAGATATTTTGATGGACAGTTTTGCTACATATACAAATGCAGATTTCATCCTTAATTTGGTATATTCTTTTTTAGATAGATTTCCCTGGTTATTTGCAACCCTCTTCTTCTGACGTATACACTTCCCGCTGCTCAGTCCGCGTTATTACCCCTACAACAAATGAGGTCATGGTGAGGCGGGTAAACCCCTGGGTTGGTGATCTAGTTGCTTCAATAATTGAACTATCCACGCATTACATCCATATACGAGGCAGGGAAAATCTATGATCAACTTTCATACGCAGGATATAGCAAATAAAAGAAGGATTTAATCCAGTATAGTGTTTGCGAACAACCAGCTGGTTATTATAGCTGCAGCCCACGCCCCACCTGCTCCACTACAACGGTATTTTATGTCTACCACCATAACAATACAAAGGATCCTAATATCTCTTCCCGTTACGCAGTTTGTAGTATCCCTGATCACATACATTTGTTAACGAATTGGTTTATTTGTCTGCTCATGGAAGATCCTGCTACTGTGCTTATCAAGTGGTATTCCATTAAGATGTCAATTAGGTGGAAGAGCAATATAAAACCCATGTGTTCAAACTGTGTCACGACATATGGGTTAGGACTAGCCCCATTAAGAGATGGCCTGACATCATGCCAGAGTACTTAACTCTAGTCGGCGTTAATGCCGCAGGCCAGAACTAATATGCTAATCATGACTGTGGGGCTGGAGTATAATACATGCCTCACTCATATCCAATGTTGTGGGTTTCGGGTCAAGTCTAAACCAACTAAACAGGCCAAGCCAGTTCTGGGGGTGTGGCCCCCAAAACATAGATTTACACAATTGATACCAGAGTGCGATTACATTGACCTACAAGAGGTTTAATCATCTCTGGACCTCTCTATAGTTGAGGTTCAATGACTTTAGACTTGTTGATAGATATTGGAAACCAGTTGTCAGATATATTCTCACTTTTGAGAGTTGTAAAACTTAGATATTACAACTTACATGGCGAGTCTTCCTTTAACATTAAATCCAGCTGACCATACAGTAACTTGCCCTCCTTCCGCCTCCATTTTTTGTATTGAAGCTGGCTTATGCTGCTATACCACCTTGTATCAAGTGTTGTTTTGCCACTAGAAGACTCTGGAGAGCTCTACTCTATATGGATCGTCCATAGGAAGATATGGACCATAAGCATACTCCGCTTGGGGGAGTAGAACGGCTCGTTTATAGAATCTATTCACCTCAGCATTAATGTTCTCCACTAATGTTTATACTGACCTTTTTGAGATCACAGGCCATTTGATATACATATTCATGGCCAGCTGTTATAGTGACAAACACCCCTGACGTGCCCTGAATCTGAATAACATCGTAATATCACATTGATTATTTTGAAAAATATGAACACGATCGTACACGGGCTACTTATTACAAAGGAACACCTATTTGACAGAACACTTTCCTCACAGACAGTACTTAACGATAATGTTTCGAGAATCACACGCTCTTTTGGAGTGGTAGAGTTAACAATGTCATATAATGTCCTTTGGCAGTACACATATAATACATGTTGGTCTACCTGGTTTGAATATGCGCTTGGATACCTCTAGCTGCATTATCTCTTGCAATGCCAGAAACTCTGGCCAATTGCATCTAATGGTTTCCAATTGTTTATAAGTAGGACGTCACCCATTCTAGAAGTTATTGTTGGAATTGTCCCCCTTATAATCAATGATAGGGCTTAAATTTCAAATTCCCATTGGCATTACCTTGTTTGTTTTATCAAACTATTAACTGTTTTAACGTCAATACTCAATCGATGCTAACTTGAAGACCATTTCCAGTCAGAGCCAATCCATTATTTGTTGGTTGGTTGGTTTGATTTAACGTCCAGTTAACCATTGCAGGTTCTCACCAGACTTTCTCAAGGTTTTTTTTACACCACAAGGGTGGTGATCGAATCTATGTTATGAATTTAGGTGGAAACCTCACCCCTACACATTTACCGAGGTGAGAGTTCTTTTACTTCCCACACCACATAGACATTGTATGAAAAGGATTGCACTTTGATATAACAGTAAATCTACCACTGCTGGGCCAATCCATTACTGAGTGGTTAGTGACCATTGGTAGAAGAACAATGGGTGATGTTTCAAGGTTATATCCGCTTTGGAGGCCTCTGTTATCTTAGTGTTTGGTTAATTCCAGGCAAATCTAGATTAACGAAAAAAAATACTTGCTGATCTAATAAGTTGACCTGGGGCCCGTTATATAATAAAGACTCGCACATGAAGACCCTTTTCTGTATGCCAAGGAGACCCAGGGACGATGTTGGAACTTTATTCAACACTTATGGACTACCTCATAGACGGCTACGATTGCCTTAGCAAACGAACTTAAATGTTATTAAACGATAACCTTTGTACAAGGTACAGAAAAGGGTCTTCATGTACGAGTCTTTATTATACAAGGGGCCCCTGGTTCCCACAGACACAGATTTGCAGAACTATCTAATTGAAATGGAAATCTTATGGAATGCAATTAAGCATGTGAATATTCTGAATATTTTATGTATGTACGCAAATGTCCCGAATGCTAAGAAAATGTTGCTAGGTATGTTCTAGTCTTAGTACGCTCAGCGATCAGGGAGCCAGCCTCACTATTCGATGGAGAAAGCCCCCACCCCATTCAGAGTTAATCTTTTCATAGGTAATAACCCCAGACACCTGTTATCAAGCCCCGCCTCCTGACACCAGCATCGCCGATACATGCGGAACACTTAACTCTCACGCTTAACGGGAGGAGTATTCAATGAACACAATCCACCTGTGTATAACGTTAATTACAATGACCCACACCGTAGCTACCTACAATAACGAGGATACCTTTACAGAGGAGCTAAGACGTTAAGGGAGAACATCAGAGCTACCTCACAGGATGATTCCTGCTTCACCCCGTGTTGCCTCTTTTGAAGGTGACATATACCATTTGCAAAACCAATTTAATGGTATGAAAGGAAACGATGACATCTCTGCATCGACACCTACCGTTATTCCACTGGGGACCCCCAGGGGCCTATTTATTATTACATACCTATGGCTGAACGTCTATGAAATACTACCCGCTGCTAGGGGTGCAGTATAAATACTGTTCGGGTGCACTGAGCCCGTAGTAAATATTCAGGCGCACTGTGTCCATAGTGAATGTATCAGGTCAATAGATGCATAAAATATGCATATAAAATGGCGTTTTTCTTGATATTGAGCTATGTAATAATAAGAAAACGTATTTACTGAGGCCGTAGGATGCCCTTCTCGGCCTTTTGATGCCATGAATACGTCCCTCTGCCTGTGGCGTCGGGACGTATTTATGGTATCAAAAGACCTCGAACGGCCACCCCTCCGGGCTCAGTAATCACGTTTTCTCTTAATAATCTAGGATCGTGGGTGAAGACCCTGTCCTGTATGATATAGAGACCCAGGAACAATATGGGTCAACTTTATTTAACACTTATGGACGACGCTATGGACAGCTAATACTGACTTAGCAAACAGACTTAAATACCATTGAATGATAGCCCTTAATACGAGGCACAGAGGTTCTCCATGTACGATCCTAGATTACTAAACGGAGCCCGGAACCACTCCACGGGATGATTCTAGCTTCACCCCCAGTTCCCTCTGTCAAACGTGTCATATATTCTTTGCAATACCAATTTAATGGTTTCAAAGGAAACCATGACACCACTACCTCGGCACTAGTGAGTATTCCACTGGGGACTCCCATCATCTGATGACCTCATAGAGGCGATCAATACTTGTAAAGTATTTGTCCATCCGACTAGTAACTTCCGGTTCAAAATACCCCCCAAATTGTGCAAATTCGCCTGACAACGGAACGGTCTGCGATCTTGCTGGTGAATACTAAGGCTTTCCATTACATTGGTGCTTCGGCAAAATGGCGGCCCCATGCCTCGGGTGTTAAAAACAGGACCACCTACTTCCGTGCTGGATTGGAGAGTTATGTATGTCAATAATAGCATTTCCTCACCTTTCGGGAGATCTGAATGGTTTCCATTTGGATTATCATTAAAGATAGGCTGTGATGATAATGGGAAGTCAAGTTGGTCTATTTAGAGTTGAATGAACCTGGACAGTATTTAGCCTCATATATAAGGGGGTCCCGACAGACATTAACACCAGGCGGCGATACCGATTCGGGCTGACGCAATATATAAACCCTTCCCCTTCTCCAGGCAGACCTCTGTGGTGCTATTTTCCTGACCCATGGGATTATTTTCTCATCCATTACTTTATCAAAGCTATCGCATCTATACTCATGTTCATTGTGATTTTGTACTTATTGGTATGTTCGAAAACGGTTGAGTGAGCGTAAGACTCTGGCACTGGAGTGAAATGTAAAACTGCCGCTTTTGGCGAATCTTGTTCATTAAATTAAAAACAACAACAACAACAATATAAAAAAAACTACATAATCTGTCTGCTTATCCTGCGATAGCGCATAATCCTATATATGTAATCAGCATGCATTGTACTACAAAAGAAGATAATATCAAAACTATTTCTTTTATCAATACCGCTAGTAGATCAGAAGTCTCTTGGCTTCACCCATTTCCTATGGAGAATCAAAAAGCACCGTTAATGAAGGAAATGCCAAGCAAGGAAAACTGCAGCTGTCCTAGAAAATTCATATTTACCGATGTAAACGCTATGAAATTGTATCACACCAATGGTCTAATTACATTCAGAACACAATTCTAGAGAGTGTGTTGAATATTGGACAAATTTAAACATACATATACACATATACACACAGGTGGCAGCATGTTGATGAATAAAAGAATACATCTGATTGTCGATAGAATTCATTCCCTGCCACATGTTTGCCCACATGCAGGCTGCCTCTGTCTATACAGGAGTCTCATTGTCTCTGATCCTTTTCATTGGATCCCTTCAAACAGCCACTTCCGCATAGATAGATCCTCACATTTCTGGGACCTATAAATACGTGTATATATCTAGAGATGCATATGCAAATAATAAAGAAACGTGGCCTCAATTCAAGTAAATTCAAGGGCACTGTTACAACAATACTTGTCCTAGTATATATGAAGCGGGCCGAAAGATATAGGTCTGGTCAACCTCGTTGGTTTGACCCTGTCCATGAGATTGGGTGACATACTTAATACGCTGGAGTGCCTACATCTTCAGTATTGTGGAACTGTAGGATCTAGTTATTGGAGGTTCCTATTACACACTCATGCTGTGCTATATAAGATATGCTCACAGTATATGGTGGGGTGGCTGATGACCCACCGTATTATAGACACCATAACAGGGTCCCTCACTGGGATATATGTATGGATTTAACGCGTGTGTAAACACACACACACAAGCGGTAGAAGTAGGGTCACTGTTGTTGTGTGTGAAGGAAGTTGTGACTGGGATTCTCAGAGGACAACATTCTCTCTGTCACTTTGATACACACAAGTACACAAACCTACCCTAAAACTCTCTCACCGCTTCTCAGAATGTAGACAATGTACATTCATACATTTATACAGGGACACGCTGACACACGGGGTCTGGACAATAATAGCCACACTGCAACGCCTTCCTTCCGCTTACACTCCAACCGCAGACGTAACACCTTATAAAGCGGGGTACTTACCTTGGTAGGGCACTGCTGTGCAGGTATTTTCCCGTCGCGGGCGGTTGGGGGTCCCGCGTACAACTCGTGTGAAAACTTGTGTGTGAGTTGGACCGTCAGCTGGTGCCTGTTGCAGCGGTAGTGGTGACGGAAGCCAGTGGTCCTCTCTGGGGGCAGGGCAGAAGCGGGAGTTCACAATACAATGTGTGAGAGACGAGAGCGACTGTCACTCACGCCCGCACCGCTCGTTAGTGTTGGGACTCTATGACTCTATGAGGAGCGCCCGGTGGGTGGGGGTGGCGGGAGAGAGTGGTGTGGGGCCGGGCCTGTGGTGCCGCGTCGCCCGGTCGTGACGAAGGGGTGCATGGAGAAGACCACACTGCGCCAGGGAGCCATGTCCAATGGTAGACTCCCGCCATGCACGCTCTTCAGTACGTGTATAAAATAGAACTCCGCTTAAGGGACGGACATCCCCGTGTAAGGGTCACTCTGTGAAAGTAGTAACCAAATTGCCAGCAAACCATCCAGAGAATTCTAGACCTGGGAGCTGTTTCATTGACAGGTGTTGTATAGACACAGTGCGAAAAAACCCTAATTTACACATATATATATATATATATATATATATATATATATATATATATATATATATATATATATGCGTCCGGCGTATATATAGCTATGATTTTGCGTAAATACGTTTGTCCTATTTTCAATCGTGTTCACGCCTCATCTATAGGCGTATGTAGGTGTTTATGTATCTGAGACACTGGGGCACTGGCCCTCTGCACCTTTCCCGTTGTCTAATGTTGGCATGCAAATAGTGAAGGGATAGTTTTTTTTTGCAGCAGACTCAAAGTCTATATGATCACTCTAGCCATTAGGCAGAATATATGAGCGTGTGGCCCACGCTCAAAACAGGGACTGTTTTAAGCACTAACAGCCCAAATATGTACATTTGACGTGGTTAAAAAATACAAAGCTATCAATTCTGTTGAGAAAATATCGTCCAAAAACACAGATTGAACAAGTACAATTACGTATTAGAATTATGTTTCACAAGATCAAATGAGAATTATCAGATGGAGAATAGAAATGCACTATATTGCAATAGAAATAATTATGTATGATTATTTCTGTGTCATACCCATCCACCAAGCTCGACAGCGAACTGGCCATTTGGCGCAGTGTGTGGTGAAGGTCATTTGATGAATCTGGGGGTCTGCGTTATACCTTATCATAATATAGGGCCCCAAAGGGGCCCTTACTTCAAGGTTATTTTGTGATTTTGATTCCTCAGATTTTCATCAGGCGCAGTAGGGACTGCTATGTATTTTATTCCATCAGAGAGGTTTGGGTCCCACCTAGTCTTTGATTATGAACATTCATTAAATGTTTAATCACAATCAGAATAAAGTTAATTAAAGTATGTATCCTTCTCTAGGTCCCACCGTGATGGCCAGGTGTCTGGTTCTCATTCGTTGTGGGAAGTCAATAGTAGGGCTGTCCAGAGCACTATGTGGGATCATTCTAGATGAAAAGATGTCTCCCACGCAGTTACTGCGATAACGATAAGAGGGGAACAGATTGCTGATGTGGCATTATGTGCTCCTTTCGCCATACCGATTTTTAAAAAAAATTATTATTTTTTAAAGATCTTTATTGAAATCATTGTCAAATACATTGTTCTTCTATACAATGTCGATCGAAGTGTGAGTATTTACTCTTTATCTAGTTACAACACTTAATATACATTTTGGCTAACATACAGTGGAAGTAGTCGAATTACATACATACATAAATGATGGTGTATATTATTGTTGGTGTATATTATTATTCATTGTCATCATCCCACAGTGAGTAACTTTTTAGATGATGGATCCAGTTGAAATCGGTTTTCTTCCTCAAGACATTTCAGCTGCTCCCTTCCAGGTGGCTTGGATAAAATCCAGTATGTGAATTTCCTTGTTTGATGTGCCTCGATAGTTACATAATTTTGAAGTGCGTTGGTACATCATTCTGTGATGAGCATTTCCCCTATTATCGCAGTAACTGCATAAGTGATATTTTTCATCTAAAATTATGTAAAGATTATATCAAATAATGTACTTTTCTCTTGCAATATCAATAACAAAGATTCAGAAAACATAATAATGTAGATACCATTCTGGAATCTGGGGGTTTTGTACTTGGGAGCCACTCCCCCTTGCTGAGGATAAATCTATATTTTGAACATGGGACTTCCTGTTCCTTCATATTTATATTTAAATACAAAACTTTACATGGCAAGTTATCCATACATGTACATACAGAATGTAAATAATGCCCGTGGATACGATTCCCTAACATGCATCCTTCACACACAAACCTTTCAGATACACCAATACGTATGTGTCCAGAGAGCACAAGTTTCTCCATAAATACCCCACCGAATTTTTAATATATTCCCCTCCACTGTCGACTTCACTAATATTATAAATTGATGGAATTCTGGCGTTCCTTCCAAATGAAGAATTTTATTCATTTTTTACTCACAAAAGCTTTAAAATCTTCAACATTCTCTTTATTATTCCAAATAGATTCGACCAAAAGTACGAAGTTGTGTATTGTATCCTAAGAATTCAATGACCGTTGATATCAATGTGCATTAATATCTTCATAACTTTGTTATGAAGATGAAAACCTTCATAACTGCTTATAATTGAAACAAAAAAACCCCAAAAAATCACCATGCTATCCCTTATTCCGATAACGACATCTTATTGGACACCTACAGCGGATTTTTCTCTCTTTAAAATTAGAATTAAATATTAAATAATAGCTCACATTCTCGATATATATATAATTGGTTGGCGATTCTTGAGATAGCTGCCGCTTGGTGTGTCTCCAACTTTAGATGGTGCTTACCTCGGACAACAACATGATTTGTATAATGACAGGTGTAATTAAAAGAATACCATAACAACATTTAGTCGTGCTCAATTGACGCTGTGGTCTAGACTTGCAGCCCTTCAGTGCTTAACCCCACTCGATCTTCCCCAGCCTCAGACCTTCCCAGACAGAGTTTATTGTTTTGGCACAGATCCTATCTCGACAGACATGGTGAAGCCATCACGATGACAGGCCTAAGGCTACGCTGTAATAGGGGTTAATTAATCAACCACATTAAAGGTACACGCCTACTTTACAAAGTCAGATCCCTCTTGAAGCAGAAACTCCTTTTTATTTCAGCAATGTATCTTATATTACAGCCCTCAAAGACGATACATATTCTAAACCAATCTTCTTTTAGATGGTTTTATCAAAATACCCCAGCAACAGACAGGGATTTTAATGAACGTGTGTGTGTGGGGGGAGGGGGGGGGGGATTTGCTCCAGTCATATCGGATCATGTTTTGGGGTATGGTTATTTTCATGTTGTATCGCTACCTTTTTACAATACTTCATTTTCAGTGACACATTGGTAAGAGGTTAATTAGTCTTGTATTTCAAAACAGGCAACGCCATAGTTATGACGCGATCCGCAAAGAATCCAGAGCAACAGTTTCATCCACCGGTCGCTATTCTGTGAGCCACACATGTATTACAAACGTGAGGGTTGCCAGCATTTTCAACGATCAGCAACATCAACCAATCAGAAAACATGTTCCTTTTTTGATTACCCATACACTTCAAGACGATTTGAATAAATATAAAGAATGAGTTGTAATTAGTCATTGAAATAGATATTTCTACTTTTCAGGAGGTACATGTACTTCCATTTTTCATTCATGAGATAAATGCCTTAAGGTAAAACCTCTCCTTAATTCCATATTCTTGTGGGCGGAATTGAAATTTTGGGGGCTAACCAAATGCAACCCCTGTGTATCTTTCTTGGTCCTGATGATCCCTGTGAGCATTGCACAACATGCATTCATATCCTTGACGCTCACATCGACCTTTGCGCTGCATCATCCGTTTTGACATGTAGCTCACTTTTATGTCTTTTTCATTTAGGCTGTAGTACACTTAGCTTTGAAGCTGTTTTCCTTGTGTATATCGTTTCACTTTTATGTTTCCACATTCATATTGCATATACATTTTCCATTTGACACGCATATCATACAGTTAGGTCCGGCGTCCACCTACTACGATATGGCTCCGATATGGTCTACGATGCACCTCCCGATACAAAATCAAAATCGCGTTGGAAGTTCACCTAATATCGGAGCAGTTGACCACGTTTCTGCGATTAGACACCGATAAAAACCGATGCGTGGTTAAGTGGCATGTCTAGACATACGTCTACGATTTTGCACCTTCCCGATATGTCTCCGATATTTGGTTTTTGTATCGGTGCCATATTGGTAGGTCTAAATTTCTATCGTAGTAGGTGGACGCCAGGCCTTACACTTACAAATAAAGGGGTCGGGTCAGTCGAGCGGTGGTGTGTTCGCTTTACGCTAGAGGATGCGGGTGCTGATTACTACTGTGTGGTGATTCCGTCGGGCCTGTGCACGGAAGTGCTATGGGTTTGCCCAGATTCTGTAACTTGGTTGACCTGTATATATATATATAAGGCCGGGTCCGCAGTAGGTCCACATGTTCTGTGTGTTCCTCTGTGAAGAGTTAAACCCTTGGCGCCTTTAGCCTGTGGTAGTAGGTTTTTTCGGACCCTCTTGGTGGTAGAATGAAGGAGCTTGCATACGCTTGCACACAGGGTATTCAATGAAGTTTGTATACTCAAGTTTTGGAGTCTGTTTTTGTGTGAACAGGGATCTACAAAGTCATCTGACTTATAAACCGAGTAACACCTCAACCAACCTTTCTAGGTCTTCGTAGGGTAGCAACGTAATATCGCTGCAATAGATATGATCTAATCCGTAGGTAGGAAACCTGGAAAGGCCACAACCGGCGATCGCTACACAATCATCCAGTAACTGACAACCTTACTTTTTGTTGTGAGCTTAGTCATGAGGTTGTGAGAGTAGTTACTTTTGTATGTCATTATTCTCTATTGATAAAACGGGATTAGGTAGAAGAGTCTACGCTAGTAGAGCCTTAGTCTAGATGAGATAGATCTGTTTGTTTTTGTAGTTTTTCTAAGTCTTTCAGACATACTATTGATAAATGCATAACTAGTCCTTACAGCGCCCACATCCATTGTTGGATTAGTTGTATTGAAAAATTCAACTGATATCTCTAATTCTCTTTCCATAAAGTGGTTACAATTTCACTGAGCAGGCAATCACATTCAAGTCAAGAAAGGCTGCCGCTACACCATCTGGTGGCAGGAATATGAACCAATATAACATCATACTATTGGGCCATTCAAGGTCCGTTACTCGATACGCAATATCTTGTAATGGCAAAATTGGTAAAAATGCAATTCAATTATGGTTTTGTTCATCTCTACAATGATTTTGATAAGCGGATAAATTTCCTTGCCATAAAATAGATCTGGAATTCGTTGTGATCATGGTGAATATTTATCTTTAAGTCTCACTCTAATATTTCCGATTATTTATCAATACAATTCTAATAGAATTATAATGTTCATACTAATAATCAATACTATTGGAGGACTTGTCTCCAACAGTATTGTAGTGTAAGGTATGTGATAAATCCGTTTAGTATGCTGATAATAGATACAATCTGGTTTATGAAAAATATATTCTAGAATAAAGTGAGAATAATTCATTTTGATACTCTTTGTTTATTGAAAAACAAACCTACGTACAAGATAGATTTATTCTCAAATCATTCACATTTTCCATGCCCAAGGATAATCACCTATAATCATATATTCATTACCTATTACCTATTTTTAAACATGACTTTCAATATAAAAGTTACACAAAGTACAGAGAAAACTAACCGAAGCACATATTTTGACGACACCAAATACGAAACACGCACGCTGAATACCTTCGCCATATCAGTACTCGACGATGAGGGTTCGTAGAAAACTTGACTGGAGAGGCGCCGGCACCCAGCGTTGATGGAACATGTCGGGCCATCTGACATTAACGGATAACGACCATGTGAAACTCTAGGTGGAGCCACATGGAAACTATAGACTGCAACCAGAAAATAAGGCACAGGAGCACTTTGTATCACATGTTATTTGCAATCTGTCCGTGTCTGTCCTGAATTTTCTTTTTCCCGCTTTCACATGTGCAATGTTTTTTTCTCAATGGAAGAGAAAACTGAAGCAATGCAAGCCTATTAATCCAGGGAGAGATGATCAGTGGTGAAAGTTTACATCTACTTATAATGATATTAAATTTTCAGTTTTATTCTTTATTGGTTCGAAAGGTAAGAACCACATCACCCGAAGAAAAAGCCTGAATGCCGTAGGGGATATTCTTTTAATAGTTTCCCTGGTTAAAAGGGATCATTGCTTGGCTTCCAATTAATTTCGCTTACTTTATAATGGTGGCGTCCTGCCATCCTGATCGGCTTACGTGTAGGTTTCCAGACATACTGTAAAAACTAACTTCTCCACTCATATTAACACAAAAGTTGCGGCAACCTTTCCTCGAAACTACACAAATGCAATGGAGATGAATACATTTTTTTTTGTCAATTTCCTACCTTATCTGTATCTTAGACATCATCTATACCTCATCTAATAAATCATCAGTACAAGGTGATACAACCAACCGACAAGCTTTATAGAACAAGGTATCTCATAATTGCTACGGTGACACAACCGTTTCACGCTGTATAAAGATTGTAGTAATGTCATTTTTGTATTAGTAATATCCCTATACCCAATACCAATCATTGTTGTGTGGGTATGGGCAATGAGTAGTGTATGTAAATTTCCAGCCTGGAGCACTGTGGAAATAGGCACTTCATGAGCCTCAATCTTAAAAAAAGAAAGGATTTACTGCAATATGTCCGATGATATATTCTGACAAAGACGGCAAAGAATCTAAGTAACTGACATTTGTCCACTAGAATACCATCCAATTCAGGCCCTTGTATATCGCATTTTAGTCAGAAACCATAGTCTGGAAGCCAGTCAAAAATATATCATTCTATATCAATGCATGAAGGTCTACAAAATGCTACCCGCTGCTGGGGGTGCAAATGTTCGGGTGCACTGTTTGCCATATATCTACGTCTCACGTCTACGTCTATTATGCCCTAAGCCGGAAGTATCAGTGGCAGACTGCAGGTTCACATTCTCGATTCCTCAGTGGTCACCTCCCATGAAAAAAGAAAGCCTTTCCATCAGTGATAATGATTTCTACCATAAATGCATTTGATGATGATTTCTACCATAATCCTATTCACACATATAGGAACCCTGCCAGTTTGTCTATTGGAAATATATACTTAGCTGTTGCTTAGGAAGGGATTATCTTCAGTGAGATAGAAATTGTGCTCCCAACCAATGAAGTAAACACTAAGCAGTCATCAGGTGCAAATGGTCTGTTATGGGGTCGATGATTATGCACAAGGATAAATACTCAAATGGACTACCTGCCACCTTTTGTACAGTACCCATTTTATGGGCAGGTTGAACTCATAAATGTGTTTCATCATATACTTGGAGGAGGAAGATGTGGAATACCACAATGAGGAAGATGCTGATTTTGGTAGTAATTCACCAGAGCAGACTAGACCAGACTAGATTTATGCTTATCAAAGGTTCAGCACTGCATATGATTGGTTGGTCAAAGGTTCAGCACTGCATATGATTGGTTGGTCTAAAATGATAATTACTACAGTAAAGTATGGTGAAGTATCAATAACTTTTCAGTGATCTACGAAATCAGGAGTTTTGTCTCATGTAATATCTCCCTCTAAATTAATGGTCCTTTACGGTAGCTTTGTCAAAGATGTAATAGCTGGTATGTTTTGCTATTGTATGTAAGAAAGAAAATGAGGGGGGGGGGGGGTGGATGTTTCGGAATGTGTGACATAAAATTTTTGGGGTGGTACGAAATATGTCACAAAGTGTGACAGGGGGGTGAGTGTGTTG
Organism: Alentia gelatinosa; assembly: GCA_950022655.1. Lineage (NCBI taxonomy): Eukaryota > Metazoa > Annelida > Polychaeta > Phyllodocida > Polynoidae > Alentia > Alentia gelatinosa. The sequence continues at coordinate 37,286,329 of OX465592.1, forward strand.
GTTCCTAAAAATACCCTAAGAAAGTGTGACATAATTTATGGACGGCCACTTACATACTCTCATGGACTAACCTTGATTTCCTGATTTCCAATGTATAATTTCAAAACGTGAGGTGTGCCAATGGTGGCAGATTCCCGCATACAACGATATTGGCACTGACAGTTTCACGCGAGCCAATCCTAAATTTTGACGCAGTAATTTCCAGTCAATTGGCGGGGTGTGTCAAGCTGAATACCGCTGGTAGCGATCACGCAATATCTGTAATAGGGCATGTTCGTCTGCTCCCATTCAGAGAAACCATATATCAGGTCAGTGTGCCCGTCTGAATTGAATAATCCAGCATGTGTCTGGCTCTACGAAGCGAGTCTGTCTAAGTCGCGACATTGGCGAGGATGACGTCAGATTCGTGACGCATTTACTAGTAGCGTAGCAACAGGCTTGTATCCTGGCAAAGAACTGTTGCCAACTTCCACCAGACGGCGTCACGTAGGGACGCATATTTTGAAAGCTATTATGAGGAAAGAACTATAACCCAAAAAGCATAACTCCCATGTTATAGGGAGCCAAAGTGAACCCACTGATACCACAGATACCCATTCACAAAACACCATTTCCGGATAGGCGCTCAGTACTTTGACTATATAGGTTCGAGATTATGTGTCATTCTTTAATCTTTTACATCCATATTTTTGATAAACTTAACATCTATCATCGTAGCTTCGGGACAGAGTTATTCAGAGACGATAGTAGTAAATTACACTTCAAAAATAACAAACGAGACCAAAAACAAAATTCTAACCTCAAACCCCCATAGCTTAGGCACTAAGCCTAGTTCTTACTGGCCTCCGGAAATGGTTTTTTGAACACGGGTATCTGCCGTTTTAGCGGGTTCACTTTGGCTCCCTATGGCGTCGCACTGTGTGGACGGTGGCGCTGCGCGGTGGTTGACCTATATCAACTAAAGTCAAGAGTATTCTCGACTACGTGGGAATTGTTGAAAATGAGTGATATGAAAAGTTAATTTCATGTTTTGATACCTTAAGAAAAAGAAAACAACATGATATATGGTTTACTTGTTTGCCTTTGACTCTGATAGCCTTAGATTTTCAAATTAGTATACTTGACTCGCAAAACATGGGTACAGGCACCTGGTCTGATGGCCAGTGTACCCATCACAGTAGAATAATATCCTAGACTTTTCTATTGTGCTCACTATTTCAGAAGGCCTACTTGCTACACAATCACCAATGGACACATTGGCAGACTAGGGTATGTTTCATTTTCGCTATTTTATCTGTAAATCCAATTATTGAGGTTCTAAATCAGGTAGAGGTTACATGTTTTATGGAATACTGTACTACAATGTGCCGTTCGTGAGCGGAACAAAATGTAGCAAAATGTTTTATTTCTGTCACATTTAGTAGAGAACAGGCTTTACAGGGATGCCATCCTCGGCCTATTCCGAACGGCCATCCCTACCGGTTCAGTAACTAATATTCTCTAATCATTGTCGACCTTCAAAAGTGTACCTGATAACTTTCAAAAATGTTTTACTACTGATCATACGTAAACACAATAGGGCCTACATAGATCTGTAGATACCAGTAGGCTGGTTCGCCAATGACCCTATAGCCTGAGACAGGGCACCAGCTCAGAAAAATGGTGGACCTGACCTGGGACCTGTTTCACTAGTTTCGTGACATGTCTGTGACACCATACAGACATTAGGGTTGTCTAGTTTCGTGAAAACAAAAATACCTGCCCTTTGGAAAAGACAGACCCCAAACATGAGAATTAGACAAATCTACACATCATGGGACCTGTTTCACTAGTTTCGTGAAAAAAGTGTTAGACAGACATGAAAAGCGGCACCAACAGTGTAAGCAAGAAAAGACAAAACAAAGTCTAATGTCCAGTTCTTATGAAACCGGACACACCATCTAGACATGTCACGAACCTAGTGAAACAGGTCCCTGGTCTCTTGTGTGATGGACCAAGTCAGCCATCCAGGCGTGGGATTGCTTGTGCCGAGATTTGTCAGTAAGAAAACCACCAGGAGGCTCCACCTGTGGCCGCCCACTGGTAGAGCAAAGGCCACCTGAGAACACCCGCGCAAGCACAAGTCACCTGTTGCCACAAGTCGGCAATGGATGTCATTTTTCTAAGTTCTTCCATTTGTTTTTTCTGTTTTGTGATAGAATACTATTGCTCAATGTTTATATGTTCTTGTTATATGCCACGTGATAAGACATAACTTAAACAGCATACCATCTCTATAGTCCAGATGAGACTATTGGTTCTCGTAGCCACCTATCCTTAAACAAATGAAATACATACAATACTTTTGAACCTAATAGATTATACAGGTTCAATGATATATACTATAAACCAATAAAACGAATCTACAATAAACTACTGATGGATGTACTGCGGTATCCGAGGCGTACCAGCATAAATACACACTGAGGTATGTATCATGGGAGAAATCACAATTAGATATTTCACACCTATTTACACGCAAATATGTGTATGAACCATTGCCCCTACTGCTAGAAGGCTGGCTGGGTGGAAGTACGTAGAACGCCTAATTACGGGGTTAGACACTAGAGCCAGGCTCCCACAACTACGATTTCGGCTTCTAACACACTACGATAGCCTTACAACAATCGTTCCTCCACAAAATCAAATTGTCCGTCGGAAAGAACGGGTTTATCGTAGCAGTGGTTTCCGACACACTTTGACAGCATTCCAACAGAATAACCATGTCGCAGGTGTTCCGACGAAATCGAACATGTTTGACTTATCGTAGGGACCAGACTGTGACGGGGTTAAAATTGACATCTAATAGAGGGATCCGTTCCAAGCAAAGGTTTCCGTTAATGCTGGGTGACCGCTTACGTAGTGTGTCCGTTAGGTGGGGTTCTACTACACCATATATTAGTATATATACCTCTGGTATAGGGGTCTGCTACAGTCACTAGCACTGCGACGATTCCATCACGTCAGTGTGGCATACCCTTTATCCTACCCCTAATATAAAATCCCATAGGCTTAACATTGGGTTTCCGTATGCCACGCTGACTGGCATACGGAGTTTTATATGCCACTAGTGGCGTACAGCATTGTTATCACGTAATATTCCAAAATCGAGGAGATGGGGTAGGATAAAATCAAAACCTGATTCGTTTTAATCTTGGCCACCGCATTCCACTCCTGAAGTTTTGGCTCCGGACTTCACTCGGCTTCGCCTCATGAAGTCACTTTGCCAAACTCCAGTCGTGGAATACGGTGGACAAGATTAGACCTCATCCAGTTTTATGATAGTACTTGAGACAGAGTGCAACGAATCCATTGCAGTTAGTTTTAAGAAAGAAATTGGATAGCTATATATACTCAATCTAACTATCTGTAAAGGTGTGTTGGCAACCCCGCTCCTACAGGGGTCGCCTCTCTCTGTCTCTCTCTCTCTCTGTCTGTCTATGTCTGTCTGTCTGTCTGGCTCTCTCTCTCTCTCTCTCTCTCTCTCTCTCTCTCTCTCTCTCTCTCTCTCTCTCTCTCGCATTCTCTCTCACCATACTGCTACCACCTAGTGTGGTCTCTCTTTCATTCCCCACCATTTCACAATTGGCGTCACATCATTGTGAGACTATTTCATTTCAAATAAAATGTCACTTTGGTTTCGGACACACAATGACACAGAATTTTCTAACTTTCAACACGGCTACAATGCGGGAACCTAGTATCATTCACCGACACACAACGACACAGACATTTTCAACCTTCCAACACGGCTATGATGCATGGATCATAAGTTGTAGCCATGTCAGAGTGTGTCGGAAGCAGTGATTGCCCCGTTTAACCATACTTGGGCGTAGATTAGTCAGTGTGACTTTGGTGTTTGGAGACGGCATATGCTTCATTTTTATCACCACTTTACTCTATTTCATTTTGGCCTGGAATGAGAGCCTGAGGAGTAGACAAGGTTCATCTCAAGTCAATCAACGGCGGCCCGAGGTGTAATCTCCGATGTATTAACGGAGTGGAGCACACACCTTAAAAGCGGGCTCCCACTATCACGATTTGCGCCTCAGACACACTACGATAGCCTTACGACAAGCGTTCCGATGAAAAAATAGAATTTGTGTCGGAATGAAAGCCTCTATCGTGGAAGTGGGTTTTGTGTTCCGATGAGTACTACGACACACTCCGACACACCCCGACACACTCCGATAGTGCTACGATAGAAATGCCATGTCGTAGGCCTTCCGACAAAATCGAACATGTTCGATTTGTCGGAGTGTGTCGGAGTGTGTCGGAAGCATTCTCTACTATATGTAACCTATGCATCTCCCCCCTGTTGGTTTTCGGCCCGCAAAATAGCAATTGCCCCGGGAGCGTCCCTAGACAATTGCTCAGTCACCGCATTTTGGTCAATTTCTTTTATTTTTGTATTTTCAAAAATACAGACACCCTAATAAAAATTGTAAAAAAACCCACAACATATATAACCCACTTATAAGCTGACCCCGGTTATAAGCTGCCCCCGCCTCCCCCACTTTGGGTTCCTGGCCCCCATCCCCCCCCCCCCCCCCCCAGAATTTTCAATATAGGATATGAACGTTTCAATGAACCTTTTACCAAAATATGTTGTTAATTATTTACCTGAGATTTACGTTGGCGCACCTCTTAAATCGTGTCCGGTGTCGTAACCGTGGTCTTCTTTTCATCCCGTTCATACGTACTGCGACACACTACGACACACTCCGACACACTCCGACAAAGTCGTCCCGATAGCTCTACGATTGAACAATTCCTTATCGTAGCCCAATCGCAGCAATTTTCGCAGTGTGTCGGGAGAGTGGGAGCCCGCTTTAACAGTCCCTGATCGCCGAGATCCCGTCAGGCCTCGTGGTACTCATACTATAGAATGGAAGCGGACGTTACCCCCTTGAGAGGGACAAAGAAATCAAACTTATCTCCAGTCTAAAGTGCCTTCACTTGCTTATGATGGAAGGCACAATAAGCCTGACCCTCAGGAACATTTACTGTCAATCGGTATTAGTACCAGAGCCAAAGGGAATATATTGTATTTACACCTTTGAACGCAAGTCCGCGTCAAATTTACCTATATGATGACTAGAATTAAAAACCGTCTCCGGGTATCTTTAGATTTGATATTTTCGCAGTTGGCATAGACCCTCTTCACACTGGCGCCATCTTGTAATGGCCGCCTATGTAAGTCAATCGAAAACGAGGCGAGCCCTCTCCACTCAGTCCCGAATATTGATAAATATAGTTGTGTTTTTCTGAATTGAAAAATGGAAATAACTCTCACGTCTTAACTAATCGGCCGATTTGTATAAACAATACATTGTTAGAAAGCTGAGACTTGGGCCTGCTGGTATATATATATATATATATATATATATAACTATGTTATGTTTAACATTTCCTGTCATAGATTGAACATTAGAATTGTTTTAGGTAAAAAATACCAAACATGTAAACTTCCTGTTTTCACAGAGATTTATTGAAAAATCTATCGCGATGACCTACAGAAATAACTATCCTATCTTATTAGGTATTTCATGACAATTAATATGGTACCTATATTGCCAGGCTGTGATAAATATTTCTTTAGATAATGGAGCATTATCATAGATGACAAGGAGTCAAAAAGAGCACTAGAAAAAATTAGATTTTCAGATATTATTGCATTTTAGATACTGGCTTTGATACAAAGTTGTCAAAGGTTGCTATATTTTACAAGTGCAATATATTCCCCTGTATATCTTATTTTTTAATTCTCCTACTGTAAAAGGTTTATTATTGTATCAGACTTAAATATTGTGATAAATTTCCAAAATTCCTGACAATTAACTAATGCTTTATTAGTCTATTACCTCAGGAAATATCAATCACAACCTGGTGATATTGGTATCGTTTTAATCGTCTTGAAATTCCTAAGAAGGTAGGATGTTTATTTCTATAGGTCATCGCGATGGATTTTTCACTAAATCACAGAGAAAACAGGAAAGTAACATGTTTGTGGGTTTTTTTACCTAAATTATCCGGATGTTCAATCTATGACTGGAAATCCTAGCCATGGCATAGGTATATGATATGAATATCAACAAATAGACCAGAGTCTGAGCTTTCTAAAAATGTTCTATTTATAAAAATCGGCCTGTTATTCACGAAATAACAACGATTTACACTTCTACAGTTACTCTGTGCTTATGGGGCTGAAGCCATGCTGCTGATACAGGTGAGGGCTTGCCTCGTTTTCATATGCAAGCATGTTGCTGGTTCTCTGCAAGCAGGGCCTAGATATATGCAACCAGCGCGACCCGATCGCAGCGCCACGCTTATGTGCAAGTGGTGAATTGCCTTTCGATGGATGCTGACCCTACCGTGGATATGTGATTACTACTTGAGAGGTAGTAGATCAATGAAGAATTCGTTGAGCTGGTGTTTCCGAATGAAATACATTATGTTTTCATTTAAATAGGTAATTACCTCTATTCCTTTGGATTTTATTTTTGTATTTCTGAATTAGCCTCCGATGAGCAGTGAATGTGAGATTTAAAAAGAGAGCATAGATATGTGTATTATCCTTGCTCTATAATCTAGTTCCGTATACATGTGCTCATGAATCCTCCAAAGTACAATAATTCCATTCCATAATGCATCTAAAGGGTTTTACATATCGTATGATTGTTACATGAAAAGGATATATTCAAATTTTGGGGTTTAAAAGATTAAATCAGTTCCTAAACCTCTATCGAGAGATCTGACAGTCCTTAACTGACTTTAACCATTTAAACCATACAATCATATATATATATATAAACCATTATTGTAGCTTAAGGTCTATATTTTGCCTATTCCAGACTTATACTTTAACCTTTTAAGGGTGAATGATACCTTGAGGCATTATCCAGCACAGGCCAAATGATGCCTTGAGGCATCATCCATCCCAGGGCAAATGATACCGTGAGGCATGATTTCTCAAAAATCTACAAATTAGTTTTTAATAAAAACAAATCCAGGAACATTAATGAATTTTGCACAGAATGTATGTATAATACCATTATTAGCATTTCTATACAATTATTAGTATTTCTATTCAAAAGAAAAAATATTGATACCATATCACGTGATTAAACAATTGAATTGTGGGTTTTAACGACTGTGTGACCATCTCCTAGCGGTATAAAGTGCCACCAGCACCCGTCCTCTAGGCAGGAGCTTGGCCACAGGTACCTGTCCTTAAAGGGTTAACACATTCATTGGAGATGAAAATATTGTGTCGTTAGACAATAAGGTTTATGAGATATAGACATTAACGTGTCTCTTAGATATCTTAGATGTGTACGAAAGTTATGCACAATCTTGCCCTATGTAAAGGGACTTGAAAAAAGGAAAATCTTCTTATGAAGGAGTTGTCAGGAACGACGGGCGGGAGAATCGAGGTTGACGTTCAGATATCAGTCAGCTAAAAACCTGAGCACGAGAGACGAAAAGTGATACGCAGAGAGGAAAAAGAGGAGCGGGATTCGAAGAATCCGTAGATAGAGTGGACAGATTCGAAGAAGAAAAGACCATAAATAAAACTGAATGAGAGTAATTTACTTATAAATAATGTGTTTGACATTTTCGGGGCAAACTATTCAGATGATCAAATGTAGTGTTGAACCGTGGAAAACTGTTTGATGTCTTCCATGATATTTCAAAACAAAAGCGATTGAGTTTGATTGAGATCATTAACTTTCCCGAAGGTTATCAGCGTAGAATTGTGTCAATGAGTTCCGTTTGAATTATGAAACAAAGTGCCAGCTAAATTCAGGAATTCACACTGATTGAGCATTTCTAAAAATGTTTGGTTAAAAGGAAAATCGTCAAATAAAATTATTCAAATAGGATTTTCCCAAAATAATTAAACAATAAAAGTTCCTCCCTCATTTGTCAATTTGCTCGTTGGAATGCCGAGTTAACAAGCAATTTGGAAAGCACTGGAAATCAATTAACAATGAAGGCTCAAATGAATTAGATAATCTTCCACATGGACACCTCAAAATGGTGTGTTTCCTCAGAATATTTGATATGGCTATCATTCTGACCTATCATCCAATCGTATTCTTTAAGGCCAATAGGAATGAGCCATTGGAGGGTAAACCACCAGAATATTTGATATGGCTATCATTCTGACCTATCATCCAATCGTATTCTTTAAGGCCAATAGGAATGAGCCATTGGAGGGTAAACCCACAAGAGAGTGATGGGCAAATTTACACTTCCTGAAAATGGCTGTGTCATTACTAGCTTCATTTCGGAATAACAATCCTCGGCAACGATGATATGTCTCGTTTGGCGAGCAGTCTATCAGCGAGGTAAATAAGGTCTGAGCCAGTAATTAATGACATTGATGCTGAACACTGGAGATACTGTTGGTTCACTATGAAGCTGTGTTTCTCATACTCCGCTGATCGAAGTCTTGTAAATGTTTGGATGGACCATACCCGCTCTATTTGTCCCCTCCCCACACGAAGGCTCTTCTTGTGATTTATGTGGACCTTATTATGCTATTGACTAAATATTATATGTTTTTATGTGTAAGATCCTGGACCGATAGTTATAGTGGTCTAAGCAGAGGTATTGTATTGGACTCCATGGAAGTTAAATACTCTAACTTCAACTGCACAACTTTGTTAAATATCTTCTGGTACTTCGAGGAAGATCAAGTTGTATTGATTCAGGTATTATCCCTCTATATAAGAATATTTAAAACAAACTATATTGTCTACTCGTATTTTGCCAGCCGCGTCTGGCAAACGGAATTGTCTATAATTCCCATTGATATGATTCTACCAAATGATTCGTTTATTCGATCACTCATATGTTGTGACAAAATGTAGTTGGACTGTCTCCAATATCATACCAGCCTCATAAGCTGTTTGGAGGCAGTATAAACAATGAAAATAAAAAAAAAACAAAAAAAAAACTGGTCTCCGGGGCCTCTTGGAGACATAGTAATGGTGTGCGCGCAGTACCTACAGAACATGTCAAATGGAACACTGTATCACTTGGCTTCTTTCATACATAGTGACCCCCACACGCCTGTCTACTGACAGAATGTTTTATCCAAGATAAAAACAAATTGCAGATTCTTCAGAATAACGTTCACAGAATAATCACAAGGTCAGCAGCCTGATCATGTGTGGATTTGTTATACAGATCGGTAAGACTTCCTACGTAAGAAAGTAGACGACATTGGCACATGCATCCTGATATTTTGTTCAAGAAAAAGTCAAAAGAACCCTAGATTCAACAAGTTGTAAGAAACACAATCTGTCCTGGTTCAGATAATGCAGCTTTCATTTCAGTCTGCAGTCCGCCTTTATTCCAACTCAAAATTGAACAAAAAGTTGTAATTTGCAATTGTTAGTGATACTATATAGGAATCTGAAATTGCAAATTTAAATAAGGAATCTGGAGTGGAGGTAAAACAAGGTTTTATTACTAGTAGGTCGTGCATAGCACTAGAATGAGGTCATACAAGGTTGTGAAAAGTTTTACCTAACCTAATTAATATAAGGATAATAAAACGTAATACAGTTACCGATAATGCAAACTAGATGTAAAGGATAAACATCTAGCAGGAGGTAGCTAGGATAAACAAGCATTGTCAATAAGAAAAGGTAAGGGTAAGACAGTGCATATCAGCACCGAGTCTCTGAGTCCTCCAAACACCAGGGAATTAGTAGAAACCAAACGAGAGTTAGCCTTGTCAATGTTTATGCCACGATGGGCAGGTTGTGTATTACTACACGAGGCATTAGCCGAGTGTAGTGAGTATCAGACCTGACCAGAGTGGTATAAACATTGAGAAGGATAATTCAAGTTCGATTTCGTATTTATCCTACCCCATCTCACTGATATACAGGGAAAATTGTGTAATTAGCCATGTTAATAGCGTGTTGACACCATGGCCCCATTTATCAATGCTGCCGGATCTACTTTCATTATCTCGTCCCTGATTGGTCCGTCTTTTTTATTCACCTTGGTGCATAAATAACACTTTATTCAATGCTCTGTCAAATACATTGAGTCAATGTTAAACCTATGGCGTTTTTTATTAGGGGTAGGATAAGTAGCGTAGTCAGAGAAGTTAGGAAGGGGTGTACAGTAAGGCTACAGCCATTTTGGTAGTAAGAGCCCCTAGAGTGGTGGGTGTGGCGATGGTGTAGAGCGTGGAAGCGTTGGAGGGCCAGTCCCCCAGCTCCTGGATACAGGGTTCCAGTATTCCAATTTGCCAAAAGTAGCTTGCCATCCACCCTCTCCTGAAGCTGTGGGAGCCAAGAGGGGCAGTGTCCACTCCGGCCTCCGTGAGAGCTGACATCACCGCCGCCGTGAAAGCACCTGCCGTTAGGGGGCTTGTGGCTCAGTGTCCAATATCACAAAAGCTGGGCCGTCCTGTGGGGCATTAGGGGTCAGACAAAGGGTGTTCATCCAGTCTTGCATGGGGGGCAACCTGTGAACTTTGACCCCGGGGAGGGGGAGAAGGCTAGTCCTTGAGCAGAACTGGTCCGTCTTCGACCACCTGATCATGATGAGTCCCGGCCACCTTGATGTCTAGCCTCCTCAGGTTTCTATCTGGGTCATAATCAGCTATCGTTGAAGGGGGCCATAATATCCAGCCTGGAGAGAAGGACCAGGAGCATATCGGGTGTAAACGGCTCCTTCCTACAGACTGTGTCTACTGGGGTGTGTCTTGCCCCCCTGATGACTAGCAGGAGGTGATAATTGTCTTTAATAGGGTCTTGAAGTCCCGCTTCCTTGTGCATGTGCACGATGGTTCCTAAATATTGCTGCAAGGAGGAGTATTTTAGCCTTGTCAATAGGAAAGCTACATACCTCAGCAAGGTTTCAGTGTCTTCGGGGACTTGGGTAAAGCTATAGATGTTGCAAAAGGAAATGTTTGGTGTACATTAAAATCAGCTCCCTGAGCTGAGTATGACCCCAGGATAAATAAATCTTTAAAAATGAGTGAAATCTCTACACCTTCCGTGTGTTCTTAGCAAAGGAGTTGCACCTTAACTCCTCTACTCTTCTGTCAAGCTGTCCCATGTCCATTCAGCTGATAGGCACATCTGCTCAACTCTCTGAGGAGAGGTTGTATCCTGTTCTCGCTAATTCTGCTGGCTGCGTCTGCAAGAGGGTCATTCTCATAGAACCAGTGCAACTCCAATTTTAGTCGTTTCCTGCATTCAATTTTTGGCACAGTGTCTTCAATGTTTATTTTTTCTGTTTTAAATGATAGATCTCGCCGAGTGCTCGAGGGGGAGTATAGGTTTTACTGGTCAAATATCAATATTTTGGTCTCCAGGGGGTAAAAATAGGTCAAAAATCACCAAAAATAGACAAGTTAATGCCCTGGGAAACCCTTTTTTGATATGTAGCTAATTTTTGACTATACTGGAGGGTTTTTATTCTATTTATCCCTAGAGTTTTACGTTGAAATATTATTATCAGCAAAAAATATTCCAAATTTTTAAAAAATTGAAAAAGTTCTATTAGGGAAAAGGTTGGTGAAACTGCCTATCTTGCAGCGTAACCGGGTGATTCAAACGTTCTTTATTAATTCTGGGTAATAAATGAACTTTAAAAAATACTACTTTTGAGTAGATAGTGGCTAGAAATACATTTTTATAAAAAAAATAAACTGTCTAACCAAAACCAAACTCTTCCATTTCACTTTATTTGTTATTTATACTTAATCCCAGTTTTTGGCTGTATTTTCATGTATTCAAGAGAAATCCAGTTATTTTGCAATAATTTTAAAAATTATACTATTTAACTAATCAAACTGTCATAGTTATTTACAATTGTGAGTACTTTTATTGGGAAACAACAATAACAAAATCTTTGTTAAAGCAAAATATTGAATAAAAGCTGCAAACTGATAATTTTCTGACCATTGGTATCTCTTGCTACGTGACCGCCCTTATCATGCAATGTCTTACAGAGTGGTTTTTACCATTAAAATGCAACTTTTTCCTATTATTCAATTTTCAACCAGTAAAATCTTATCATGAATTGATCCTAACATGCATACGAGCAAATACTACAAAATTCAGCACTATTTTACGTATTATTAATTTTGTGTATGGTGATAATAGTATTTAGTGGCTCCAACTGATGGCTGGCTCTTACAGAGTGGTTTTTACCAATAAAATGCCATTATGCAGTTTTATTCAAGTTTTGAATGGTACAATTTTTTTCTGAATTGCTCCTAACATGCCTACTAGCAAATAATACAAAATTCAGCACTATTGTATGCAATAATAATTTTTTATATGGCGAAAATGGTATTTAGAGGCCCCAAATGATGGCTGCCTCTTACAGAGTGGTTTTTACCATTAAAATGCCACTTTTTCCTATTATTAAATTTCCAACCGGTACAATCTTATTATGAATTGATCCTCACATATTTGCCCTCAACCATACTGCCCCTCCACATACTGCCCCTCCACCATACTGCCCCTCCCCCATACTGCCCCTTTGATATACTGTCCCTCCCCCATACTGCCCTCCACCATACTGCCCCTCCACCATACTGCCCCTCCACCTTCTGCCCCTCTACAATACTGCCCCTTCACCTACTGTCCCTCTACAATACTGCCCCTCTACCATACTGTCCTTCCACCATACTGCCTATCTACTATACTGTCCCTCTATCTTACTTCCCCTCTACAATACTGTACCTCCACCATACTGCCTATCTACTATACTGTCCCTCTACCTTACTGCCCCTCTACAATATTGCCCCTCTACCATACTGTCCCTCCACCATACTGCCTATCTACTATACTGTCCCTCTACCATATTGCCCCTCTACTATACTTCCCCTCTACAATAATGAACCTCCACCATACTGCCTCTCCACAATATACTACCACTCTACAATATTGCCCCTCTACTATACTGCCGCTCCACCATACTGGCCCTCCACCATACCGCCCCTCCACCATACTGCCCCTCCACCATACTGCCCCTCCACCATACTGCCCCTCTACAATACTGCCCCTCCACCATACTGCCCCTTTACCATACTGCCCCTCTACTATACTGTCCCTCCCTTATACTGCCCCTTAACCATACTGTCCCTGGGCAATACAATGAAGGAAAGTATGGTAGAGGGGCAGTATTGTGGAGGGGGAGTATGGTGAAGGGGTAGTATGGTTGAGGACCAGTATGGTGGAGGGGCAGTATTGTAGAGGGACAGTATTGTAAAGGGGCAGTATGGTAGAGGGGCAGTATTGTGGAGGGGCAGTATGGTGAAGGGGTAGTATGGTTGAGGACCAGTATGGTGGAGGGGCAGTATTGTAGAGGGACAGTATGGTAAAGGGGCAGTATGGTAGAGGGGCAGTATTGTGGAGGGGCAGTATGGTGAAGGGGTAGTATGGTTGAGGACCAGTATGGTGGAGGGGCAGTATTGTAGAGGGACAGTATGGTAAAGGGGCAGTATGGTAGAGGGGCAGTCTTGTGGAGGGGGAGTATGGTGAAGGGCTAGTATGGTTGAGGACCAGTATGGTGGGGGGGGGCAGTATTGTAGAGGGACAGTATGGTAAAGGGGCAGTATGGTAGAGGGGCAGTATTGTGGAGAGGCAGTCTTCGGGAATGGCAGTAAGGTGGAGGGGCAGTATGGTGGAGGGGCAGTATGGTGGAGGGCTAGTATGGTTGAGGACCAGTATGGTGGGGGGGCAGTATTGTAGAGGGACAGTATGGTAAAGGGGCAGTATGATAGAGGGGCAGTATTGTGGAGAGGCAGTATTCGGGAATGGCAGTATGGTGGAGGGGCAGTATGGTAGAGCGGCAGTATGGTGGAGGGGCAGTATGGTAGAGGGGCAGTATGGTGGAGAGGCAGTATTCAGGAATGGCAGTATGGTGGAGGGGCAGTATGGTGGAGGGGCAGTATGGTAGAGGGGCAGTATGGTGGAGGGCCAGTATGGTGGAGGGGAAGTATGGTGGAGGGACAGTATTGTAGAGGGGCACTATGGTAGAGGGGAAGTATGGTGGAGGAGCAGTATGGTGGAGAGGCAGTATGGTGACGGGGGAGTATAGGTTTTACTGGTCAAATATCAATATTTTAGTCTTAAACCAAGGGGCAGTGAGGTCTAAGGGCAGTATGGATTAAGGACAGCATGGTAGAGATGCAGTATGGATTAAGGGGAATATCATTGAGAGGCAGTATGGTAGAGGAGGAGTTTAGTGTAAGGGCAGTATGGCTGAGAGGCAGTATTGCTGAGGGGTAGTATGGAGGTTGAAGGAAAGTATGGGTGAGGGGTAGTATGGTTGAGGGGCAGTATGGGTGAGGGGCAGTATGCGTGAAGGGCAGGACGGTTGAGGAGCAGTATGGGTGAGGGGCAGTATGGGTGAGGGGCAGGACGGATGAGGAGCAGTCATTTATGGGGAGTATGTGGAGGGGCAGTATTGTGGAGGGGGAGTATGGTGAAGGGGTAGTATGGTTGAGGACCAGTATGGTGGAGGGGCAGTATTGTAGAAGGACAGTATGGTAAAGGGGCAGTATGGTAGAGGGGCAGTATTGTGGAGGGGGATTATGGTGTAGGGCTTGTATGGTTGAGGACCAGTATGTTTGGGGGGGGGGCAGTATTGTAGAGGGACAGTATTGTGGAGAGGCAGTATTCGGGAATGGCAGTATTGTAGAGGGGCAGTATGGTAGAGGGGCAGTATGGTTGAGGGGCAGTATGGTAGAGGGGCAGTATGGTGGATGGCCAGTATGGTGGAGGGGAAGTCTGGTGGAGGGACAGTATTGTAGAGGGGCACTATGCCCTCGAAAAGCCGTTTTTTATGTTTAACTAATTTCTGACCATACCAGAGGGTGTTTATTTTATTTTTACCTAAGAGTTTATCGTTGAAATATTATTATCAGCAAAAAATATTCCAAATTAAAAAAAAGAATTACATTAAAGTATAAAAGGGGTCTTGCAGCGTGACCGTATCTTGCAGAGTGACCGTTTTGCTATCTTTTTTTTAATGAAGATTTAGCGAAATATAAAGATTTTTGGAAACTGTTTGCGATAATTCATATGAAAGTGTATCTATTAAGGTATAAGATCCTGGAGTTGATTTATCTAAATAATGTTTTTCCTATTGTCCACAGTGATTGTTATATTAGAAATTGTTTTAAATCTCATTTCTAAAAGTAAAAAAATTCTTATTTTGGTAGGTACGGTATGTAAAATTGAAATTTAGCCATTGAAAAACTCATAAATTCACTAATACCACTAAATTTTCATATTATAAACGATTCAAATTATATAATAATGAAAATTTATTGGTTTGCTATTAGTTACGTTAATTTCGGTTGCCCGGTCACGCTGCAAGACCACCTTTTCATATACATATGTTATAAGGTGCACCGTGGCCACATTTATAATATTTAACTAATAGATTTTCAGGGAAAGTTGCCCCACCCAGTAGAGATTAGCACCACATAATAATTTTTAACCTCCTCCCAAATTTTTTTTTCCCCAAAAAAATCCTACTTGCACTGGTTCTATGAGAATGACCCAAGAGCGTTGAGCTTCCCAGGGTAATACACTGCTCTCACCCTAAATTTGTATATTGCAGACAGCCAGAAAACCTGCTTGAGGCTGAACATTACACTGTGGTTCTTAGCTGTCCCTTTGTTAATCAGGGCAACAGCAGCTCAGTTATCCAAGTCCACTGTTACCTTTTTATTTTGCCAGTTATTGCAGTAAAGTCTGGCCACTGGTTCTAGGGTTAGAGTCTTTAGGTTATTGATGGGGAGGTCCTTCACCTCAGGAAAATCGTTCCAGTTAATGTTAAACCATTTCTCGCCTTAGACTCCTCCAGCACCGGAGAGGCAAGCATCTATCGATACCAGGGGTATATGCGCACGTTCCCAGCAGCAGGACTAGGCCATTGAAGACCGTTAAGAAATCTAACCACCATTGCAAATCCATCCGGTGGCCATTTTGTCATCCCTTTGATAATTTGAAGTTGCAATACTGAGTGATAGATACAATACTACAATGTTCTGGATGCTTTTAGTTAACTCTACGCAATATTCTCTCATTCACTCGGATATTACTGAGCGTCAACTACACGGAAAATACGACCACGCAGATCAGAATCATGGTAAAATATTGTATTGTGTTGGAAGAACCCACATTGTGAGAGATACTTTGCTCTAAATAAAGAATAAAAAACAAGGCCAAGTTCTATGGTAGAATATCATCACCACTTGTGTGCAAACTAGGGATTCAGTAATGGTTGGCCATCTATGAAGTTTTGTTAAATAGATTTTTTTCTCATAATTTTAAGCTCACACAAGGGAATGGAAATGTACTCATGCAACCAGCCAGTTCTGAACCAGACAGTACTTTAATCTGTGATGATGGTTATTGTCAACTGAACACTCCTCAAAGACGCTCTTTTCCTCTGCACCCGTATCAATCCTATATATACAGGACTGGCCCAAAGATATTGAAGGGTTAGTCTATGCAGCGAGCTGAAAGTCTATATAACCTCTCTACAAATCCAGATCTGAGGCTTCCTAACACTCAATAAAAACGGAGGTTTCTCAACGCACAATAAAATAGTGCGTATGGAAAAATAGTGCATAACTAAAAGGAACTGATATCGACATATCACTTGTGCAGAAAAGGTGGATAATAAAATCAATATAGACTGGTTTCAGATAAAAGCGTTTGTATCTGAAACCAGTCAATATTGTGTATGTATGCACTCACACAGGGCCCCCAGTAGGTGGGGGTGCAGAGAGGGTGCTCCCTTATTTAAAATACCTTTACCATGTTAAGGCCCCGACAAATTCCGAACACACATTGCGATGTTTTCGTTATCTTAGTATAAGTTGTTAAATTATTTCCAAATTATTCACAGGCTGGTGCTCCCTTTGTTGTTTACTTCATGGAAAGGAAATATTTGGCATCTCAAATCTAAAAGTTGCAAGAGACTTCCAAAAACTTCAAAAACTTTTGATCCGCCGTATGTATGGCGCCCAATTGTTATTTATATCTAGGAAATCAAATTGGCACATACACTGACACCTATTTGGGGAGGGGTAGAGGGCACCTACTTAGGACAATTTGGGTAACATAGTACGGAGTGTGCCCCCCCCCCTCCTTGCATGCTCTATACACTATTGTTTAAGCGTCATTTTAAAAAAAACAACGATTATGTCAACTTGAAGACTTTAAATGCCAAGCTCTTTGAGGTGCTTTGCCTCCTGGACCTCGACCCCTTCTAATCTTACCAGGTCATCTCAGGTATGTAACCCCCCCCCCCTTCCCTGAAATGTTCTTTAGAACAGCTTGTATAATGTATAAAATCCATGTGCTTCCGGTCTTACAAGCGAGAGCTACAGTGTCGAGCTCCGTAACTCAGCTAAAAATGCACGTAGGGACGTTAAATAAAAACTGAAATGTAGGGAAAACACGAGGAATAATTTGGAATTATTGAATTATTCATTAGATATAGATTTATTGAATATCTCGTTCGTAATGCTGGCATAGCAAATGGAAGGGGTACCTCAACAGCAAGACCACTTTTGAAACACGCTTTCTGATCTCCGCTGTTGGTGCCACTATTACGTCCACTGTTGAGGCCTTCCTCTCGCTATTACTACCACTAATATTAAAACGATCGAGGGACTTTCCCCTTAGATCCCAAGGAGGGACAATACTTTGAGACCCCTGGCAATCTTCCCAGGTAGTCTCAGGTATGTATCTCCCCTCCCTGAAACAAAAACCTGGGAAAAGCTTGTATAATCTATGAAATCCAAATGTCTCTGGAGGCTTCACCACCTGGACGCGAGAAGGGGCTTTTCTGCTAAACCCCTGCCATACTCCCAGATAACCTGAAGTGTGCAACCCCCCTATCTGAAACAAAATCCTGGATACAGCTTTATAACTCAAAGTGATCTTTGCATAATATCAATGTTCTTCTGAGGGTTTTGCCCCCTGGATCCCCAAGAGGGGCTTTGCTGCTAGACCCCTAGCAATGTTCCCAGATAGCCTAAAATGTGTAACTCCCCATCCCTGAAACCAAAATCCCGGATACAGACCATATCACTTATATTATTCAAGTTTTTCAAGGGCATTCGCCCACTGGATCCCCAGAAGGGGCTTTACTGCTAGACCCCTGCCAATAGTCACAGATAACATAAGATGTGTATACCCCCTCCGAGTCAAAAGACCAGCTCAGGAACATTACTGCCTCTTTCATCAAATTCAACATTAATGTAACATACTAAAATTGCAATTGTGATAAATTCTGTTTGTCCACACTTGTTAGGGCATGTGCAAGGAAGAACGCCTCTGTATCGAAGTGATTGTACAACGTCCTCAAAATCTTCATTGAAATAAAAAAAAATTACTAGGGACAGCTTGTATAATCTATAAGATCCAAATGATTTGGGGGGCTTTGCCCCCTGGACTCTCAGAGGGGATTTTCTGCCAGACACCGTTACTACCACTTCTGTCCCAGCCTGCGACCTGCTCGCATGAGCAATTAACTGTGATTGAAAAAGACTTACTTGAGGCTAGCTCATCTTGATGTACCTATACTATTGTGGCAGGTTTATGGGTTTTTATTCCCCTTGTTATTTTTACTATAATAAAGTCGGTTTTGTATATTTACCACCGCCAAATCTGGTGTTGCACTGACTGTATCACGAATAATTAACCTGTGCCTACTGTACTTGGATGACCTCGCTGTAAAGTATATCATCTTGAGCTTCCAGTGGAAGAACTGCCCATCGTGGCA
The DNA here is from genome assembly GCA_950022655.1 of Alentia gelatinosa. NCBI lineage: Eukaryota > Metazoa > Annelida > Polychaeta > Phyllodocida > Polynoidae > Alentia > Alentia gelatinosa. Next base: position 37,305,166 of record OX465592.1, read on the forward strand.
GAACTGGCGGAATAAACAAAAAAAACAAAACAAAAAAAACTCCTTGTTTCTCTCCTTCTTTATAATGAAATCAATATTTTATAAATATATATATATATATATATATATATATATATATACATAAACCGTTTTTATCCTATACTCATACTAGTTTAGTGTTGTTCTACACAAGGAATTGTCCTCCATCACAGGCTTCAACAATAAGGACATTTTTAGATAACACAACTGAAAGGACATCTTTGCCAGCATAGTCCACATGAATTTTAATAATGAATTCAGTATCGCTTGTTCTTCTAAAAACACCTCCCTGCAAGAGGATAAACACTCAATATTTTGTGATAAGCACCGCTCCGTATACAGTGGTGATAAAAAAGTGAACATAATTCGGATTGAGATCAATTGCCTATTGTAGTGAATTGTCCCCCTAGTCAGGTGACCTAGAGTGTTGGATTTCCAGTTCATTGGAATTTGTTTATATCCAATATCTTAAGTATCTCTACATGTAGTTACAATGAAGAACTTTTTTGCCTTCAACTAAATTTTGCCTTCAACTAGATTCCAGTTTCTATAAATAACGACTGGACCAATACGCGTATTATTCTCGGAATTCACTACAGCATTGTTGCTATGGGAAGGACGATCCAGGGCCGAGAATCTATAACGCATCTCTCAATACAAAAATGAATTCTTGTGTACAGATATTGTGGCGTTTAACTCGTGGTGATAGGATACTAAGATAATGTTGGAGATACACCAAGCGAGATACGCAGCGTCATATATAATCGCCAACACGAAATGGCGTTTATTATATGTGAACTATTATTTTACATTTCACATGATTATTGCTTCTGAGATGCTAAATTATAGCTGGGAGATATTACTATAAAGTAAATTCTCAGTAGCAATAAGCAATTTTAATATGAAATAATAGCTCACATAAACGCCGTAGTAATCTCGTCGGACAAGCTGAAGTAATCTCCTCGGACAAGACTCTATGTAATCATCTCGCTATCGCTCGGAGATTACTACGCGTCTTGTCCTCGGAGATTACTGCCGCTTGTATCTGAAACCAGTTAATATTGTGTATGTAATACCCCTCCCCTCAAGGGTACTTGAGTTGAAGGATAGGTGCTCACTGTGACTATGTCTGAGATTATGTACCCGGTGTGTCATCCCATGTAAATCGCCATTTTTCCTTGATACTGATAAAAGCACATTGCCATGAGAATTTTGTTCCAACCGTGAATTGCCTGAGACCAGGGGAAAGGTGTGAAGTGCACCACTTAAGGATACCTCACCTGAGACAAAGAAACGTTCATTTGTTGCCGACAGAGGTACATCGATGTTCCGAAATCGGTAGATGTGCATTGGACTTTAAGAAAGAACCACATCAACAGTAAAGGACCTTAATAAAACTAACAAAGAAAGCTATGATGGAGTATATTCCGCATATATATAGCTTTATGCACAAACATGGGGAACGAAAGAACACCGATATTCATAACAAAGGGTCATATATTATCATAGTTATCATACAATTAATCAAAATGTAATTTGTGCACCTATCTTATATAATACTATCAGTATCTGTAAGTGTAAGGGAGCTGACAGAAATAAGTGAAATGGCACTGCAAACTGACTCGCTTTATTGGTACACTGTTATGTTACAATGGAAATATGATGTAACGATAACGAAAAACTGAAATCAATGCCCCAAAAAAAACCCTCCAAAAGAACAGCAACAACAAACAAACCCAAAACCATAAAAGAACAAACAAACCCAGAGTAGGATATGAATTACGTCTTAAAAGAGGTCGGCGAGAAAGTTGAGAGTGCAGGGTGTTTTTCGAAAGTGTGTTTCCACATTTGAGAAAATGTTGGGAATGAATAGATTTCAGGTAGTTGTTCAATATGGAATAGATATCAACGCGAGAGTGGCTGAAAAAAATGAGAGAATTTATTCAATCCAACTTGGAAGGTGCACAAGTGTAAAGGGAGGTGAACAGTTCGTGTAGCTGAGAGAAAAGATGACAACCCTTCTGTTTCTTTTGTTATTCCTTGTAGGGCGGGTCTCAAGTTTTAACAAAGCATGCAGATTTGTATTTGGCCTTGGTCAAGAGGAATACGATTATATAGCGGATTTGTTTTGAGTTCATTGTTTTGAGCTTTAAGATGAAATGTGAAATTCTGATCCGCTACAGATGCTACCAAATCTGCCTCCATATATTGATACACGATATATGCATATTACCTGGTATAATATGCGTCAGCTCTACTAAAAGGACAATATAATTTTCAATATTCTCTTAGGCCTGTCACTTCGTTTTTCCTCTCATGAGGTATAAAACGTCGAAACATCAATGGAGGTCTAGAGCATTATTGTTGACTACAAACAGGCCCTATCATGAAGCCAGACGACAAGGACAAATCCCTGGTACTTGAGTAGGGTCTTCCTTTAAGAGTCCTCAGGGAAAGAGTGAGAGACCTAGGGTAAAGGTCAGGAGTGAAATATTGCTGTTGTCACTGAAACCACCATCTTTTAGTTTATACCTGTTTTTTTAATATAAGGCTTCTAAGGTTTATGGAACGGGCGCGTGTTAAAGTGGATAATCCTGCCGAAGGGTCTACCACGCTGAGCACCAAGACTCCATGTGGATATTCTCCTCAGATGTGACAATTCCTGGTGATTTGTTAGTATAAAATCTTTTAGGAAAACCTCTGCCGTATATCAGCCTGTCTCTGTCAGGAAGTTGATTAAAATCTATGGAGGAATAGAATGAAGATGATAAGAGTGTCATGTTCTTTAGCACTAAAGCCGGATGCCCATCTACCGATTTAGGGTTGAACGATTAGTTCCCAAATCGTATGGGAATCGGTCACTTTGTTGCAGGCAAATTACGTAACCCCTCGCTCGACCCACACACTGATAAAATCGGTGTATGGTCCACTAATCGCTGGGGGAGGGCAAAAACCAAAGAAACCGAGTGGTCACTAATCGCTGGATAGCCTTGCCTAGCTGTCCTACATCTACCAACTCCGTTAGGATGGCTTGGCTGAGAAAAATTACCCTCCGTTTGTCGCCGACAAATGTACATAAATGTTCCGAAATCGGTAGATGGGCATTGGGCTTATCGCAAGTCGTATATGGTCATTGAGTGCCTTAAACATTGGCAAGATCGGAATCTTTTATGCATCTCATGTCTATAGGGATGCCTGCGAGGGCGAAAACGTTCGCAGTACCTCGAGTCCACGTCCAGCAGTCACTTCAAGTGCTGTGTCGCCTCTAAATGAATCCTTGTTGTGGACATCGACTGATTCTGGCTAAAATGCTGGGGCTACATACAAACCCCTAAAGCCGGATGCCCATCTACCGATTTAGGTTTGAACGATTAGTTCCCAAATCTTATAGTAGTCGGTCAACTTGTCGCAGGCAAATTACGTAACCCCTCGCTTGACCCACACCCTGATAAAATCGGTGTATGGTCCACTAATCGCTGGGGGAGGGCAAAAACCAAAGAAACCGAGTGTTCACTAATCGCTGGGAAGCCTTGCCTAGCTGTCCTACATCTACCGACTCCGTTAGGATTTTTTTGTTTTTTTTGGTTTTCTTTATTTATCCTGCAAGGACATCAGCATTGCTGCCGGTATGACTTGTCCTTACAGCTCTAGGGTAAGGAGTTACAAAATCTTTTGAACCAGTCAGTCTTCTGTTTACAATTTGACATCAAACATACCAAATTATACAATTCAGGTTTTTGAGTGACTAGTATAAATAGAATTACTATAACCCTTAATATAAATACTTTTTACAAATAAAGTATAAAATATGGCTTGAGGAAAACACCTCATTTTTCATGTATCAAAAATCTCATTGTCTCTGAGTTATTGTAAAGTTCAGTTCTCCAATGTTTCCGTCAGGTCTGGTTGTTGTGTGGTCTTTCAATGGGCATACCAGCCTTTAGATTCAAATACAATATAATCAAAATTTGATTTAGTATCAACTAACATAAATACACAGTCAGTACATGCAGTCACCATGGGAGGGATCCCTCTCCGAAAGACTTTAGTATCCAGTACCAATTACACAATTATTTCTAGACTTCTTTTTTTAGTTGCTAATTTAAACTTATCATACGTATCCACTTTTCTCAGGTTGGGATCCAGTGCGTTCCAGAGAACAGCACCTCTATATAAGGCACTAGTCTTATATCTCTCTACTCGGCTGGGACAAATTACCCTCCGTTTGTCGCCGACAAACGTACATAAATGTTCCGAAATCGGTAGATGGGCATTGGGCTTAAACCGTATACATGGAAGAGTGACGTGAGATGTATCGGCACGGTTAGGCAAGGAAAGCCAAAACTGCTTTCATGTGTAGAAACTACTAAATATCCAATACTACTTGCTCTTGTTTTTTATATACCTTAGTAACTTCAAGCTATATATCAGGATATTCATAATTTTTTTTTATACAATTGTGTGAAAAGGGGAGACTTTCTAGAATAATCTGAGAACTCTCGTGTCTTCACTGTTGGTGTTCTCTGGTGTCCGATCAGTGACCTTGACCCTAGCATGTTTACCCAGTTATTATTTGAAGGTAGGTTTGTTTCGGGAAGAATAAAGAGCACGATTAATTGGAAAAAAGAATGAAATTCTAACTGTATTAGGCGTAATTACAGTCTACAAGGCCCAAACTGTGCAAACTCAGGCCCGGTTTTAATTGTAGGAGTCGGGGAATTTCGATATCTTTTTAATGTCCAGGCAAAATCAAAATTGTGTCAGCATCGACACTGATGACATAAGATGGTAATTTTACTTCTCTTCAGGCATTTTTTCATTAGAAATTATTCGGAAGATTGTTGCCGACCCGCCACAGCCAGACCGAACCAGCCCGAAAAAGTGCCGTTTGGCTAATGGGACACACAGCATAATTTACAATAATCGTTTCTCTCGGTGTAATGATATGTCGGCAAGCTTGTCGGTAATGCTTGTCTTTCCTGGACGCAGAATCCACATCCTACAAAGGATAGTAGTACGTCTTTTAATATTTAGATTGAACGCCAAGTTCTCCGCCGTCACCCATTCCGGGCGGATAGTGCCTTGAGGCATTCCCCAGAATAAATCGGATAATGGCTTTAGCGGAATTTATGTCTCATTATTTACGATATATATGAATATTTACGAAATATAGTTTTCCTACATTCTGTCATGCTACCATTTTCTCTATAATCAAGGGATGCGAACCACTTGATTAAGTAGAAAAGGACAGATTTAGAAGCAAATATAAGAGGAAATAAACCCAAGAATCATTGTATACTAGCCTTGAGGTTTCCATGGAATGATACTTCTGTATGGTCAGGACGGCAGGTGGAAGTAAGAGATGCATTCTTACAAAATTAATCATCTCTTTGATCTCTATGATTACTTCTGAGTGAACAAGCTTGAATATCATGAAACAGTAACCCTTGTACGAGGTCTCCTTGTACCCTATATTTCCGTAGGCATAAGTTATTCAATAGGCTCCAGAACTTAACACAATGATTGAAATTTCCGGAGATACGTAGGTATAATGTTTGCTATATCAAAACAAGGTTACGGTGGTATCATGACATCTGCCGAGAAAGTGCAAACAGACGAAAATTCAATGAATGGCGACAATCTTTCGGCTTCCAATCTCTCTCAAAGTACTCTGGGGTTTTCAATTTATGAAATGGACGCCGATGAAGCCAAGCTATCGGCTATTGCATTCGTATCATTGGGAAGCAAAAGATTGAGTGTTTCTTGGAATTCCGATATTTAGATCGCCCATGCGGTTGGCTGGGACACTCAGGAGATTGGTTATTTTTAAATGTGACAATCTAAACAATGGATCAGACCAAGTTACATTACAACTAAAGTTATTTAAAAAATTCTGCTGTGGCAACTCCTACATTACTAAAGAGTTGTATCTGAAGAAATATATTCATCATCGAAGTTCATGCATTTGCATGTATCAATTAAGCAATTATTTTATTCTATTTTCAAAATATTGATTAAAACAGCCTGACTCTCACACAGTCTGCAAACGTTCCTGTGTGACAAACAGTTGTCATTTAGCAATGATTCTCTTATAATCGGGACAAAGTCGATAATGACATGCTAGTTGCATCCCTCTGATCATTAGGATTCACAACCAAATACCCCTGACGAGCGATTCGAAACCCTTTATTACCAGGTGTCAACGTTCATAATGGGGCCCCATACAAATTCAACCAGCGATGTTTGCCCCTATGGCCTGTAGCTCTTAGCTTACCTTGCCTCCTACTTTGTTTGACTCGCTCCCAGATTCTAAAGTGCCCTTCTGTTGGCTCATTCACCCTTTCTCCTCCCCTCTTATCGCTACCTGCGCCTCTCGGCGATCCCTAGATCTCCCCTTAACCCCGGCCTTGCAGACCCGTTCGTCTGACCTTCGGGGGCCAGCTCTCTACCGGTCCCCAGTCGATTCACGCCTTATCACGTGGGCCCAGCTTGTTGCCATGGTTGCGTAGATCACTGAAGGGAGGCCATATTGGAAAAAATGGCCGCGCCACGAAGAGAACAGACATATGGCCTTTGATTCACAGAGGGTCAGGGTCGATACTTTGTTCGGTGAAATAGCCAAAGCTTTCCTCCTTATTTGCTCGTTATATCTAACAGTTTCTAACCTATTACATGCACTGAAGCTGGGACGGGTGTTTGGGGACCTGATGATGTATAAATATATGCCTCCATATACATATGTATATGAAATGATTGCATATTTATAGGCGATGACAAGTTTATATAGATAAAGTATACATTTCTTACGATACAATGGTAAAATTAGATAAAACTATTTTTAAAATGTATTTTGTACGATAAGAAGGATACTGCATGGTACTGTGCTGTGCATTTGTAGTGGAATTTGTGGCGAGGCAGGTTGGCATATGGGCAGGTTAGTGGAAGGGCAGTTTGGTAGGTAGGCAGATTGGTATATGGGATGGTTTGTAGGCAATGGGTGGGTGGACAGTTCGGTCGCTAGTCAGATGGATGTGGTAAATACGTGGTCGATGGGCAGCTACAGGTTGGTTGGTGAGAATATCCGTCGATGGGTAGGTTAAGCTGCGACCGAGTCGAGTTTTTTTTAGATTTCCTTGAATATCCTTCTGTGTGTGTATTTGGCGTGACTGTGGAAATCATAAAAGATTTTTTCAATTCTGAAAATTACAAGATTGAATGTCAGGTTATGTGTCGTCGTGGGGAAACATACAAAAATACAATCAATTTTGGAACTCACAAAGTTTCTTTGCAATAAAAAACCCTTTTTGATTCACAAGTTTCTGTCTATGATGTGGAAGTATTTATTGTCATGCTGTTTATTCAACGTGCACGCGACCTACTTGACATATTTTGACAAACAATCTGTGAGGTGAGATTGAAGTGTTGATCCGACCAGGATGGTGGTTTTTGCCTGGCAGGGTCGTATCTGGCGAGCTGTGTCTTGCAGCATGTGGCTGGATCTTACTGGATTATACTAAATCTTGTAAGAGCATTGCACCTGTGTGTGGAACTCCTATCATCACTCGCAGAGGGGTGTTTCACTGCTGCGATCCAGCAAGGTAGGATCACACGATTCATTCCGACCTAGTCCGAGAGGCTCTGACTGTGAAGCGGTGCAGACAGTCAGAGAGCAGTCCCATAGAGTTCTATGTTAACAAGTCGACCAAAAATGTACATCTCAGCTCAGCAGCCGTTTTCCTTATAAATATAGGTAGATAGTTTCCTGAGGCAAAATGCAGTAAAATGACAGTAATTTCCTACCTTTGCATTAGTAATAGAACAGCCAGTGTTTGTAAAATCCATGTCAATGCATTCTGCAGGCGCCAAAAATAACAAAAAAACTAGTTTCAAAACTGCAGGTAATTCTTCACAGGGTATTGCCAGGAACCAGCTTATAAAATATGGCCGACATGAGTTGGAACTGTTGAAATGTGGTTAAATGATTTGTACAAAGAGTCTCCCGAAAGTAACACAAAGGAACAAAACAGGACTTTTATCATCAAAAAAGAATTATTATACATTTCTGAAGGTAAGGGAGCATAAACATTCACTCACATTGACAGTATTACAGAGAAGCAAGGACCTGATATTTTGTACTATGGGAATAAACGGTTGTGCTCTCTGACTGTCCGCTAGGCAGTCGAAGTCTCTCGGACTAATTCCGACCTAGCGCGTCAACAGTTCAGCTTAGATAAGCTGTGCTCCATTGCATCGATCCACAGGAGATTGATGGTCGCCGATCATTCTTAACCCTATCTCCTCCCGTTCTCCGATAGTTCTTGCCCTCGGTTCTTCCCTTGATCTTACCTCGGTCGGCGCTGCTGCTCCACTTCGGCGACTCACTTGAGACCGAGTTTTACCCAGTCCCCAGTGCCAGTCCCCAGTGGATCGGCTGTCAATCTCCGGTATAGAGCACCGATAGGAGTTTGAGCAACGACCGTCGGGGGGTGGGGGGGGGGGGGGGGGTCGGGACTCTAGCTTCACTACAGCTCCACTATCGGCGACTGGGAGCCGATTGGTCAATCTCTAGTGGATCAGCGCAATGAAGCACGGCCTTTAGATCGTGTGTTTTGGGGGAATCAGTACTTATTGCAACATTCTTTGCACATTAAGCGAATCACGTCACTTGATACCATGTTGTTAAAACGAGTTATTTATTCTGAAATGCAAACCACCTTAATGTACTTACCCGTCCATAACGTGAGTACATCATTATTGTACAACATTTTTGACTGGTGCAACTGTACTAAAACTATAGTTTAGGAATTTTCTTTCTCAAATACAACACTCTAAGACAACGGGCATGTAGCTAGGTTAATCAAGAGTAGTTAAAGAGCTACCATTACGAATAAAAAAAATGCCCCTCCTCAAGATTGAGCATTAGAGTATGTTCCATCATGTAATCGTCAAATTAGTGAAGACGAATGAAGAAAATTGCAAATCGTATGTTCGCATAGTTCATATAAGTCATTAAAATGTTCAGTAGATAATCTAACACGAATGAACTCAAGGCTAAAGACTAGATCGGACATATCCTAGACCTATTTATCGTCTTATCGGGAATATTCTAAAAAGATATCATTTCAATTTCCATCAAGGACACTTCATAGTTCGCTTTGATCCTGTTCGTTCGCTTCCTCTGAAAGTCCTTAATTCTGTTCGGTGTTGAATGTCATTTATTAAAAGTTGAATACATTTACGTCAGAAGTAAAAGAGAATATGTTGGAAGGAGGAGAACCAAAGGGGAGGGGGGGGGTCTCATGTGATGTTAATCAAATACAGTTTAACGCGGCTAAGAAGACAAGGTGAAGTCATACTTATAATCATTCAAAAGAAACCCAGACAGACGTTAATGTCTTACTTCTTAGACTTGCGGCCTTTGAAGCATACAAAAATATAGATTGTGATTACTATTGTTCATACAAAATCTAAGAAATTCAGTTTAAATTTAATCGTGTTAGATAAACACATATACCCTGGCACATTTGTGATGGAGAGAGGAGAGTTCAACTTTGTCAAAGCTGCTAGTATGGACGGACTGGTATCATATATAGAGACATAGTAGGTGTGACTGAATAGTATCTATTCAGAGATATTTTGGTCAGAAATACTTACCTAATTTATTCACATTTTCAATGAGGACGTCATATACGATGGGTAATGAATCATAGTCGTAATTTCGGAGCACCACTGTCGTTGAGTCTTTTACAGAGCCAGCAACATCCTAAATAAATTCCTTGTGACAGCACACACACAATCACACACTCACACACACAGGGGCGGCTTTTGGCATGTTTGAAGGTGATCTCCTTGCCAGTCACTTGAGCCTTGCCGCTCACATATATCTGACACTTAAGAGCCCCGTCCCTCTAGTCTCAGGTGCCGGTGATGCTCATGCACCAGTGGGAGCAGCTCAAACGAAGGCCGGTGTCACAGTCAATTGAGGGTAATGGACAGGAAGAGATCCTATATTGGTGGGTGGCAGACATGGTGAGTTCGTTAAATGAGCCATCAAGGGAACTGAGAGTTTTTTTTTTCATCCACGAGAGAGAGGGATTTTGACTAAATCTGAACCCTCACTCGTGAGAGTCAATACGAATGAGGATTTAACATCGAAACAGACTTGCCTCAGCATCAGAACAGTATGTCCGAGAAAGGAGAATGCCACTAAGCACAAACTCAAAAAATAGTGCTTACCCGGTAACAAGGCTCAGCCAGTGGTTACTCTCAAATTTATCTCGTTGTTTATATCAACTGTAAAACTCAATGAATTTTTGCCATATTAAGGCTTCTTCTGTGTTTGTCATTAGGAATAACTGGAAAGTTGGCGGTAATGTGTGAATAAAGAGACTGGTTGCTACGGACAACTCATGTGATTCCGGTCACATGAACCCGGCCACGTAACCAAACTATCCCCCACACCGGCTTCGTCCACTTGCTCCTGACACACAAAAGATTTCGGATCCACCCACCCACCCTACAAAAACTTATAAATGATTCTCAAATTCTCAAGTTCTCTGGACTACTCCGTAGAGACTTTCAATAGCTCGTGACATTTCCCTTATATTGTAATTACTCCTAAATATATCTAATTGTTTATATCAAGAATAAAACTCAATCAATGTTGGCCATATTAAGGCTTTTTCCCTGTTAGTCATCCCTATATACCTCAAAGACATTACGATATTTACCTTACTTAAGCGGTCAGAGCCATTGTAAACCTAATTTGGGCACACAATGGTCATAGCCTCATTTGAATTTTGCTGACAAGTTTCCAACTTCAGCACAAAGCCTTTCTTGCTGCCATTTTTTTTATTCCTTATCTCCATGTTGAAAGCAAGGCTGGTCACCAACGACACCGCCCACGCTTTGTTTAGACAGGGAAGCAGGGTCCGTCTACTAATCTAGGCTCGCACATTTAGACCCTTTTCTCTATGTCATGGAGACCCAGGAATGATATTGGTCAACTTTATTCAACACTTATGGAGGACGACCTTATGGACGGCTAGGACTGTCTTAGTGAACAGACTTAGATATGATTGAATGACAACACTTGTATGAGGTACAGAAAAGGGCGTGATCCTAGATTATTACGCGCGTCCCAGTATCCTTGAACTCCGCCAATATCGTGGATCACGTGTCGGACAAACCTTTATCCTACCCCTAATAAAAAATGCCATATGCTTAACATGGGGTTTGTTTATGTCACGGGTGTGACATAAAGTGTTGTTTATGCCACTACTTTCTGATACTGAAAAAATATGGAAATGGGGTAGAATAAAATCTAGACGCCACTCGTTTGAGTTTGAGCTTATTTATGCCACTCATTTTGTTGGCTCCGGAATGTCACTCGTCTTCGACTCGTGAAATTATGGAGCCAACAAAATGCGTGGCATAAATTAACTCAGACTCAAACTCGTGACGTCTCTTCATAATACCATACTTGTGCACATCACTTCGCTATCACTGCCGTACATTTCCCATGTCAAGCCCTAGATGATCAATGATGCACCATTCTCTGGGAAGGAATCGCACTGCATCTACTTTGCATGGGGTTCTACAGCAATACGGACAGGATCTACTACCCAAGCAGCACGGGTATCATGATATGTTATCAGCTGCATAAAATATATGTATGGCAGGTTCAGTAGGTGCCCCAGCAGTGGAATAGGGACTGCAAGGCTCCAGATGATTTATAGGTTTTCATTTTTGGGGCTTAGCCACGATATATTCTCAGTATCGTCTTGCAGCGTGACGGACCCTTAGAATCTATTCTGTTTAGTTTAACAGAACACAGTATACAGATACTTAGGTGTAACTATAGATAGTAATCTTGACTTTGGACCACACGTAAAACAGATACTTAAGTCGGTATACAACAGAATCTATAGGCTAAACAAAATAAGAAGATCTATATCTAGAGATGTGGCGAAACACATTTACTGTGCATGTATCAGACCGTTGTTCGAATAAGGAAGGTTTGCCATAGGGGGTGCTAGGGTAAATGACTTAAAATCGCTGCAGCGAGCTCAAAACAGAGGGCTAAGGGTTGTGCAAGGGTACTACAAGAAAAAGCAAACTATACTGGACCTACATAAAAGCCTCGAATTAGAAATGCTAGAACAGCGTAGAATCAGTAGACTAGCTATGATAATGTATGAATTATCAAAAAACTCAGACGTACTAGATCAGCGATTGAACAGTACTCGTGCCGCTGCTAAGATAAGATTTAAAACTAAGTACCACAAAAGTCCAAGATACACAAAATCACCTATGTACAGAGGTATCAGGGTTTGGAACGACCTGGATGCCGAAGTACAGAACCTTGAGACCCTAGCCGCATTTAAGCGAGCCCTTAAAAACGAAAACAGGGTGTAAGATTTTTTTTGGTATTTTTTTTTGTACATACCTTAATTTATTCAGTAAGTTTAGTTGATTATTACTCTTTGTCAAAAGGACACCATAAAGGTATTATTATACAGAGAGCTATCTACCTGCCCAAGTCAAATGGAAGAACTGGTGTACTCCAGAATTTGATGAGTAAACCCAAATAAAAAAAACCAAAAAAAACCCCAACAAAACAACATAAACATAAATAATAACTGACTGACCAGTCAAATTGAGTCAACTTAACTTTAATTCGTTCATCATCAATGATGAACGTGTCATTCGCTGCGCTCTTTTTCACGAATCATTTTTCCCTAGAACATGTGTTCTTCCCAGTAAATTTTACATATACGTACTTAGGCTAAAATATTTTTCTAAAACATGTGATCTATCCATCGCTGAACAATGTGATTTTCTTTACCTGTAAGGCATGTGTACCATCCATCGTTAAACAATTTGAATCATATTCTAAGCCTATGAATTCAAAATCCCTGTACTGGTTGAGGCTTACTTAAATAAACTGCTTGATGAAGCCTGATGTTATTATCCGGTTGATTTGAATGTAATACTTTTTCCCAGTTGTATTATCTATGTATACAAAGTACTCATTGGAAATGTATGGGGACTAGATAAACCACTACCCATTATATAAAAACTTCCCCTATTGGTATACCAATTAATATGGAAATTCCTGGAATATATCAATTAAGAAGATAGACAATGAATACAACAAACGATGGTTTCATGGACAGACGGCTCTGTAAACGAGCCGAGGTTGAGGCAAATATTACTAGGAGTCAACCTCTCGTGGTTTACGGCCGCGTGTCCAAATGAACATCGTTTGTTTTTTATGTCTAAACCTGAGACGAAGAGTCATGTGTCTTCCTCCTAAGTGTAACAAATTGAACATATACTGCTGTGGTAGCCTGTAATAATACAGGAGATTTTCGATACAATAATGGCGCATTTGCACACGTTCTTCTAATCTTTCGTCTTTTTTGCCAAGATGGCGCTCTACAGGATTTGCCAAATGGTGGTTCAGCGTGTTTTATATCTCAAATCGCCACTGAATGACCCTGAACTGATTAATTGGCCAAATTAATTGCCAAATCCCAAAAACTAACTGTGAATGACCATTCATTGAACACGGGAGAAACTGTCCAATTCAGGAAGAAACACCCCCAAAACACACACACACCAAAAGAATATCAGAAAGATAAAACGAAAAAAAAAAACCCCAACAAAAACAAAATAACAGAACTTGTAGAAAACCCGCAGATCCATATTTTGTTCGCTATTTCAGGGGCTGTGACACTAGGTCTATCAAATAGGGACACTTGTGGCCCCTGTAAATGGGAAATGCGTCTATGTATTAAGATACAGCAACCTAACCATTCACGATTGCATGGAAAATAATCTCGTCCACATGAAAAGGGCATGTTTCTTCTCAGTTAACAAAAGGATGGAGTTTCTAGACTGGCATTCTCTTCTTTCTCTTCACATTGTGACCTGATATTTTCCTTGACTCGATTCCTGAGAAGCCAAAGGATCTCAGATATATCATCTTCTTGTATATAAAACGGGTAGTCATTCCCTGGGAATACTAAAGTAATGAGATATGTCCGAAAACAAGCACAAACTTTGCATACACAAACTTTGCATGCACAAAGTGAGACTGCTTACCTTTAAGACGTCATAGAGATATCGATATCAATGCACCCCTGACATATTTTGATTAATTTACAGCTATTTGTAATGATAGGACTTATTCGTACTGTCCATGTGACAAGCATGTATCTGGGGCACGCATAACCGCATTCTGGGCCTTCCTTTATCAGCTCTCTAAACTCAACGCCTTGTTGGAGGTAAAACTTTATTACCAATAAAGTAAATGACTGCACGCTGCGCTTATCATATGGTAATCATATATAAAGATAACATTGTGAATAAAAAAATCCTGAGGGGTAAGTCCATAACAGTTTTTACATATAGCCAAACATCCTTTTTTTAAATGAAAGGGTCAGTCCAGTCCATTTAGGCATGTCTTACGCACCATTCTCCCGATAAAGGGCAAGACAGGTAAGAGAGGAAGGGGGTCGGTAGCTGTCTGTACTGTTATAGACATGTGATGTTTATCTGATGTATGTATAACTACTCTACACTAGGAGCTACGAATAATGAGGTACAAGTCAAGAAGAGGAAACTTAGACTGGCGCCCGTCCCTGCATCCCATGTCTACTCTCCTTGCTGGGTCCTTGCATCCCATGTCTACTCTCCTCGCTGGGTCCCTGCATCCCATGTCTACTCTCCTCGCTTGGTCCCTGCATGCCATGTCTACTCTCCTCGCTGGGTCCCTGCATCCCATGTCTACTCTCCTTGCTGGGTCCCTGCATCCCATGTCTACTCTCCTCGCTGGGTCCCTGCATCCTATGTCTACTCTCCTCGCTGGGTCCCTGCATCCTATGTCTACTCTCCTCGCTGGGTCCCTGCATCCCATGTCTACTCTCCTCGCTGGGTCCCTGCATCCTATGTCTACTCTCCTCGCTGGGATACAGGGACTGGTACAATTGATAATGGTGTTAGACAGCGCCAGTATTTTCAACACTCTCCATACAGATATCATGGCTACTAGTCAGATATCTGATGGGAGATTGATACCCTATCACTTTGATCTCAATCAGGTCACAGTCAGGAGTAGGTTAAATTTATTGCTATGACAACACAGGCGGCCAGGGAAGGAGGAGTGGAGCGGGTAGGGCGAGTAGGAAGTATGGGGTTACAATGAGTGGCTTGGGGCCATAAACAGGAGATTCTGTTTCTACTGGACAAGTCTTTGATTCATGGGCCAGTCAGAGAAGGATACATACTTTAATGGACTTTATTATGATTGTGATTAATCAGTTATTGAATGTTCATAATCAAAGACTTGAGCAAGTCTAGAGGAAACTGTGTACAATGCGATACATAAACACCAGAAGACACAGAGTCAAAAGACCTGGTGTATTAACAACTTATAAGTGCATATAATAATAAACTCTCTGAATGCACTCGGAAACTGTCTTGTCGAATGTCTCCCCACATTTTTTGCGATATTTTGCTGTTTTGGTGTCTTGTTGAATTGGTTCATGGAAGAACGTCCGGTACGGATGAATGTACTTATTCCTATTAACTGGATAAAAAAAGAAAAAAAGTCTGTGTTGCGCTGTCTGCTACCTGGAGATGAGTACATACTGGTCATAAGGGCGAGTGACCCTGCTTGTGCCATGCTGCTGGGGTGGCCCTCCTCCTCGTGTTTTCCTAGAGAACAGGAAAACGTATACATGGTACTATAAGTATATAAATAGATCAAAGTGGTCCCAAGCTGTGGGATCCAGGACAGATGTTTCTTGTTTACCGTGAGTTTAAAAATGGCTGCATTGCATGGACGATGTACTTACACGCCATTTCCTATTGTCGATTCCGGAAATCCCTACGTTTCTCGCTTGGTGTGTCCCCTGTATCAGTTCCAGTCTGAAAACAGGATGGCCAGGCTGGGGTGTTGGTTGGGATGTAGCTACCTTGTGAATGTCGCCGATTGAAACCAGTGATTGCAATCAACTGCATCAATGAATTGCTGATTGGTTGAATTGAAGCCAAATAAATCCAGTGACTACACTCATTGACGGTTTACCCTCAACTTAATGAATGGTATCTGAAAAAAGACTATATACTAGACAAGAAGTGGAATGTTCCATTTAAACAGTTTTTCCATCAGGGACCTGTTTCACTAGTTTCGTGACATTTCTGTGACAAGTCTATGAAACCGGACACACCATCTAGACGCCATCTAGACATTTCACGAAACTAGTGAAACAGGTCCCTGGTCACCTGCATATCCTGCCTCATTGTAATATGCTGGGGCATACAATGAAGCGATCATTAGATGCGAATAAAGAGCGTAGATGTTTACTCCCCCTTTGAGTAGAGAGCTGAAGGTAAGGCCAAAAAGAATAGGTGTGTTTCTGGTTACCCCACCTCCCCCTGCTACCTTACCCTATATCTTGACTCTTTTTGCCTCAACCAAGTTTGCGACGTGCAATTTCAGTAGAGACAGATAAGGGGAAATGAAAACACCAAAACATGCAGGAGGATATCCACTTCAAATACCAAAATTCATCAAAGTTATCTAATCTATATTTTGGGAGATGAATCATAATTTAAATTTACTGTTTCAGTCATATTCTAAAAGGCATAAGTGGGTTCTTGTTCACATCCTTAGATCATGATTTGGAGAGGGAGGTCAGGAGGTCTGGAGGGAGGTCTGGAGGGAGGTCAAGAGGTAGGTCGGAACGTCGGGAGGTCTGGAGGTCTGGAGGTTTGTCGGTAGGGAGGTCGGGAGGAAGGTCGGGAGGGGGTGTCGGGATGAGAGTCGGGAGATCGGAGGGATAGTCGGTAAGATGGTCGGGAGGGAGTTTGGGAAGGAGGGAGGGGCTAACTGTTATGTAAGTCTTAAAGGGCGCTAGTGTAAATCTAATGTGAGACCTTTGTGAGACTTTAGTGTATTTCTTCGTTACTGCGCTGTTCCGTCAACGACGGATAATTTATGCAATTAGCAGTCTGGCTCCATTGAAGCTTTGACATTCTTTGGAGATGATGAACTTTGGCCACTGGAGTGTGTGTGTGTGTGTGTGTGTGTGTGTGTGTGTGTGTGTGTGTGTGTGTGTTGTGTGTGTGTGGGGGGGAGGGGGGGGGGGTAGGCTTTTATCAAGAAAGTATGTTAATCTTCTTAGCCGCGTTTCCCGTGTGGAGTTGGCGGTACCAAGAAAGTATACATATTTTAACCTTCAGGGCAGAAGCAGTATTTCATATATCTTTCCAACGAGAAATTCGTTTCACACAAGATACGAATAATTTGAACGATAAATCTTACATAGGACAGTGTCCAGATACAGTGAAGGACTGACAGGAGTAGGCAGGTCACACATGTACTAACGTTGAGTGGCCTTAGTGAAAGCATGTTCTTTGAGGGACTAATTACAACAAGGTCCTCAGGGTGGGTGTAGAGGGTGAAGGACACGATCTTAATTCAATTCAGTTTTTTCTTAACACACACATATTTGTCCCTCAATCAAATACATGTATTTGTTTTTTTTTAGCAGGAGCAAATTATTTCCATATTCAATAGATCTTTACATGTGTCCATGCTTTTGTTTCTTTTAGTTTAAGCAGCTTTATTTTCAAGAATAAAATTCATTCAGTTTGCAGAGGACTACATCTAGGTTCCTCTCAATTTACAAGAAAATCGCTTAAATTCCTTAATAACGACATCTCAAGGCCCCGTTTCACGACCTGTATTTTCGATTTGGTCAGATTCCCTTCGCCTCCCCCACCCCTTTTAAAGGGATTTTGAATATGCTGAGGTAGACCGAAGTATTGTTAGCAGTGTTTTATTCCACATTGTAGAGATACATGGGAACCTTTTCAGGTGTAGTTCTTCTCATCCTGAGCCGCTATGTATTATTCACTTTGAACGAAATTTTATTTGGAGTACTTTTGCCGAGAACTGTCAATGCCATAATGAAGTGAAGTAGAAGAAATTTGATTCGAAAACCAACAAATTGAAAACAATAAATAGAAAATATTTCAAGTGATGTTACAAAAATGGTGCGCCAGTCGCCAGTGCTGAATAAACGCAGTAGTGAGGCTCTCATTAGTGTGAGCCTGAATCAGGTGGTGGCATTTATATATCTCATTTAGCTATAGATGTTTAAAGCTGATTCCAGAGTGAAATTAATGTGTAAAATATTTGAATTGTGTTATTTCATGTAGTTGACCACGCTTCTGCGTTAACATAGTGATTCACAAATGTCAATGGTGTAAGATGACAGAATTTCATCTAGTTAATACGATTTGTTTCTTAGTTTCAGTACCGGCTGAGGAGATGGTAGTTTGAAAGGGTCTAAACATCACCTTATCATATCATGTTGCCATGCTATTGATGCTTTCTTTCAGATAATGGTTGGAACTTGTGAAACTGAATGGCAGAAAATATTTAGTACATGAATAATTGTGTAGTGGCTGGGTGTCGGGTATAGTCGAAGCTCCTCCCGAGCACCACTACGGTTTTTGGTCCAAGATGCCATCTCGGTGCTGGTCCCACCTGCTAACCCCGGCTGTGTTTTACCACAACCACCCAGCACCGTAGCTCTGCCTTCGAGGATCACAGGGCTGGTAAGAGCCACCTCCTGGAGGGAGTACACACCACCTCCCTCTGGCCAGTGGATGCCACCACCCAGCTCTCCTCTCGGGACCCCAGAACTCTATCCAGAGAAGGGACCCATCGGTTGAGCCTCTCTTCCTAGAGAACCGGGATACTCTGACTCCACCATCTAGGGAACCCAAATCGGTCAACAGCTAGTCCGGAGAGCTAGCTCCCATCGGTGGAGCACAGAGACAGAGCCCTGCAGAGAGACTGCACATAGTCTCTCCACACCCCAGTGTGTCTCAGTAAGCCACAGCAGGCTGCTTATATACAGCCCATGTCCTCACTGAGCATGTGAAAGAACTTTGCTGGTTCTCCACAGGGTATTCTGAGTCAGCCTGGTCACTAGCAACCCAGTGGTTCCCGCTAGTTCCCTGCCCAACTCCCCAGGATCAATCTTCACTGCTGGTTCTCAACCTGACAGCTAAGAAACCAGTCTGGACTGGTCCCAACACAGTGTCTGTAATAGCCAGCGGCGGATAGCCACTTCAAAACCGCGGGAAAACAAGTCTAATTGACCTGCCCAACGACTCGCTCAGCGGTCCCGGCCGTGGCTATACTTAGAAAGGCGTAGTAGACGTGCCAAAGTCATAGTAGACTTGCACGGGTCCCCTACAATTGTAAGAAAACAGCACTTTTGTGTTTTGACAAAAAATTTCTTTCCCTGTTGGTTGTTGTCCTACTATGAACAGAAAAATGCAGAGAATTACTTCAAACTTTCTTTTTATTCATGTACGAGATTTCGTCTAGAATAAAATAACATATGACAGTAAGAACCAATAAATTTCAAATATCTATATAATGACGTAGGTTTATGTGTTTGATGTCCTGTAAAAATCCTACTGTGATTGATTGTGAGATTTACGACGCTTTTGTTTGTACTGTTTACTTTACTCCATGTTATTTGTTACTACAACATGCCTTGATAACCCTATTGCAACATAGAACTGGCCATGCATTAGAAACAGCATATGCTAATTTTGAGCACTGACCAGTATAAAAGAATGACTTAAGAAAAATAAAATGCATGTCATGCCATAGATGACATGATATCACCACTTTTATATACAGTATTGCAACTATATTTGATACATTCAAATAACTTAACTTTTACTTTGGCCAGGGGTTGGGTGTATAACACCTACATGAGATGACTCCTGGTAAGAATCTTTTATCTTCTTTCATATGGTAGCTGTTGACGGAGAGCATTACACAAAATCTTTTGATTTTGATACTGGCCATTAATATACTCTGCAGTTCTTTAGGGATAAGAATACTTTGAAGTTTAGTTATTGCTTTGCCTCAAAAGGAAAAGTAGCTAGATTTATGAAATCAGTTAGTTTGTGTTTCTAATTGAACCCATGGTGAGACACACTGGTACTACAAACTATGGACCTACAGCTGGTCCCCTAGATCAGTCACTTACGCACTCCTGTGGCCTCTTTAATAATCTAGGATTTTACATAAAGAGCCTTTTCCATAAGTTCTGAATAAAGTTGACCCACATCGTCCTTGAGTCTCTGTAGTCATTTAAACTCTTATATATCCATATTCATCCATATACAGACATGATCAATACCACGCTTAAGTGTTTCTCTCCAAGCAAATCCTGCCGAAAACGTACTTTTTTCATATATGATATACAAAATGATTGAACCCTGGCATTTAAAAACTAAAAACAATTGTACACCGCTGGATTCTCATCAGAAAAACTGATCAATGTGAATTTATAAAATATGGCTGTAAGAAATTAGTATAAATTATATATTCATTAACGAGTATGTTCGAAATTAATCATCTCCATGGGATAAGAATATGCATACCTTCCTTCCTTTGACTCTTCAAATGATGATCATCCTTCATTAAACCCTCCTCAATATTTATCAAATATTTATCATATGCATTGTCATTTACCACCTAAAATTAAAAGTCTCTAAAGTTTGTACATAA
Organism: Alentia gelatinosa; assembly: GCA_950022655.1. Lineage (NCBI taxonomy): Eukaryota > Metazoa > Annelida > Polychaeta > Phyllodocida > Polynoidae > Alentia > Alentia gelatinosa. The sequence goes on from OX465592.1 coordinate 37,325,801, forward strand.
GACGGATTGGTTAAAATGCTTGGATTTCGTCCCTAGAGTCTCCACAGTCAGGCTATCCACAGGAGGACATATCGGCCCTCAGGGACTGGGCCTAGTTGCCGGACACGCTGCTGTGAGGCGCTGCGGACGCCTCCTCCAGGCGGGGCGTCGTGGGGACGGGGCGCGCAGTGCGCGGTCGACGGCGCTTGGGCACACAGGTGCCGGTAGGGAGAGGCGACAACACGGGCCCACCTTCACGCCACATCCGTCTCCGAAGCAGGGCGCAATGCGTACCTCACACCCCAGCATTATCTACATCGGGCAAAAATGTGTGAGGCAGTCGTGATTGGATACTAGCGTGATATCTCGGAAATTCTCATTGTGTCGCGGCTGAACAACATCAAACGAGGTTAATAATTTTGGTCTCGGTTTTCAACAATTCGGCGGATTTCCTTTTCTTCAGGAGTCGCATTTCCAAGAATTATCAAGGAGCGCTTTCTCTATTGGAAAGCTCTCATTTCAAATTGGATAGGAACTGATCCCCCCTCTCTCATAACAAGCACATAAACACACAATACGGATATGAACCGTGGTCTCTCCTAAATCAACTGGATCCTTATATTTATCCCGGATTGCAGACACACCGTTGTGGAACCTTCTCATCAGTACGAGTCCTAATTCGGAACGGATAGGGTTCAAAGGACTGACAAATTGATTTTTAAAAATAGTTTCTCGTTTTTTTTTATCACCATGTACGTGCGTCTCTGACGCGGACACCCACAAAACTAAAACCTGATACATGCTCAAATTCTGGCGCATTTCTGAGCTGGGTGTTCACTTTAAGATGGACTGGAGCATCTGCACGTGCCTGTCGGCCGTCGTAGGACGTACGAGGATGGGGTAAGAAGCGTGAGGGTGTCATTGAGGTGTCGGTGTCCACTGTGTGTACGCAGTCGCACCCTGCAACCACCCAGTCTCGACGGGCGTGTCTCACGCCAGTTCCTGATTGGAGGAAATTGGTGCTGATTAGTGGAACTGTGACCTCAGCAGGTATCAATAGAACAGTATTGGATGGAATCTCTCGGGATTAGTGGCAATAGAGTATCTTACACGTGTTCGCACCAGGAGGAATTTGCTGACCATGCCAACAATACCCATGCAATTAATATCCCATATGCGGCAGTTGGATGAATGACAATAGGACTTAATTAAAGAAACGAAAGGCTATCCTATATCCAGGACAAATGGGAGATGGACTTCAAAAACTCATGAGAACTGGAAAGACAGAATTTGAAGAGGCTTATTTTCCCGTGGCTTCTGTGTATCATTGAGGTGCTCCTGGCCTGTGGGCGGAGCAGTGAGCGGCTGTGGAGAGTTGTAGTAAGGGGCACGGAGGTCGTACGTGGAGGACCATACACAGGAACGTGTCTCACAAAGGCCTTGTGCACTCCCGGAGTTCTGTAAAAGACATTCTGGAGTCTGATCAGGGTAAGTTTTTTTACGTCCAACTCAAAGGATTCTGCCCGTTTCTATCATCCTCAACTCAAACTCAAATACAAAATCGAAGTATGATATGATATTGGTAAGCGGCCCAACTTAAATCATCGATGGCTATGATTCAAAATCTAATCTGGGGATTTATATAGAGTCGTCTCATTATAAATCACCTATTTGCATATCTTCTAATTTCTTTGGACCTTTCTCAGCAATTTTGGTGTAATGCTCATTGAGGTTATCAGCAACAATTACTCATTATAGGAAGGAGGATTCATGGGATGTAAGGCCTGACGACCTTGCAATTATCATGCGAAGAGCCTACTTATCACACGGGCAAGAGAGTCTTTAACAATGTGACACACCTAGAGGTAAAAGGTATAGAGATAACCACCATAAGGCCCGGCGTCCACCTACTACGATATGGCACCGATATGGTCTACGATGCACCTCCCGATAAAAAATCAAAATCGCGTCGGAAGGTTACCTGATATCGGGGCAGTTGACCACGTTTCTGCGATTAGACACCGATAAAGACCTCATACAACGCGTGGTGAATTGGCATGTCTAGACATATGTCTACGATTTTGCACCTTCCCAATATGGCACCGATTTTGACATTTTGTATCGGTGCCATATCGGGAGGTCTACGATTCTATCGTAGTAGGTGGACGCCGGGCCTTACATTGATTTCAAGTTTAAGTATTTGAATAATTTTATGTTAGAAGCTTATACCCTCCTGACAACGATAACAATGTCATATGCGATAGAAATGACCATATTCTATTACTGACATACGACATCTATTACCTTAGTCAGATTGCTTCTAATCATTACAGCTAACCATGGAACATTATTTATATGACAGTAAACAATTTATCAATAAACACACAAAAATAATAATAGAAGAAAAATACACGGTGACCATAACCTGGAAGCCTGGCCTATGTGTTCACTCACATATAAGGCCAGGTAACGCCCGCCATTTTTTGGTGCATTATGGCTAACACTTCCCTTTTTCCGGTGCATTGTGGGATTGCGCCGCCATGGCACTATCCTAGCAGAGATCCAGCGCTCTACTTTCACGAAAGATCTGCTGGGAGAGTGCCTCCCTGGCTGACCTAGACTGTAGCCAATCAAGAAACTAAGAGAACTGGCATGACTGACAGTTCAAGGTCGTTCACTATCTAGGCGTTACCTGTCCCTTATTAAATTTGGACAGGGGACCAGTCCAGGTTAACCACAGGGGAAATTCACCCTGATAAAACTGTAATTAAGATACACTATAGTATTCCTATCCTGTACTTAATTTTTGTCTGCTGTCTTCAACACATCTGAAATATTCTTATTATGAAAGAATATTTATATTTTGACGTTAATCTGGGACATACAAACAATAACATAACATATATGTGGAGTTATATGAACGAATAGCTGAAACAGATCTGCAAAGATACCTTGAATTTATCGTTTTTCTAAAATCCGTAGCTACTGTGCAAAATAAGTACTGATCCCTCCATCCCTTCCCGCATCACAGAGAACCATACTGGGGCACAAACTAAAATGGAGACAGTAAGGACGAAAGGCTCGGTTGGAGCATAAAGTAATTTGGGCACTGCACGCGTATTCCATTTAAGATATGCTTTAAGGCAAGTAAAAGTAATTTGGGGGAGGAAACAAAGTGAAATAAAATTGCCATCTGTAATACCCTAATCAAATATTTGGAGTCTATCCCATTTAATGTCGTGTAAGAACAAAATATGCTGTGGGGGAACGATGGCACTGCAGTCCAGGGGCAGTAGCAACGGAAACCATGTGAGTGACGTGAAGCAAATAACTTCTCTTGCCTTCGTTCACCTTTACCCCCCCCTTTTTTTTGCTGTTGAATTAAGCAAACAGCAAAGGAGATTTCTGCATAAGCATCAGGTATTATTCACAGCCTCTGTTGCTGGGTTACATCACTTCATATTACATCAAATGTGACTGTCAAATATACAGTGTATATAAAAGGTTTTTATGGGTTTTTTTCTCTCCAAATTTCAATTCAGTATATCTCCATAAGATGAGTCTTTTCAGAGACAAGTTGAGGATGATACATTGAGAGGGGATACCGATGGTAGATCGCTAATTCTAGCTATATCCTTTGCTTTAGTCCCTTAGGTATATGTTTCTTTGATTCATTTTTCAAATTAACAAAACCTACACCCACCAAAATTATTCCAGACATGCATTTCCCCGTAAAGGGAGCTTTTCCTATAGAAACTTGTCTTCGGTCTCCGCATATTTACCTGTTTCTTAAATTCACTCATGTACGTGGATTTCGTAGAGCGTCTATATTTTTTGTAGTATCTGCACATATACACAAGCAGTAAGTACTGTCTATGCTTATCCAGTAATTGCACATCTCATTCCTTGTGCAATTCCAAAGCACTTTTTTCCCATATGGAAGTGCACGTGCATATATCGAGGCCTCTATTCTGTAGCCTTTGTAGCTTACTTGCTATAGACACATATTATATTCCCCAGCACAATTAACTTTTGCATACTGGAAGATGTTTCCCTCCTGCGTGTAGTGAGAATGTTATACATATGTAAGCCACTGAACAAGACCGAATCCCCTTGCGGAATTTTGTCTCTGATTCCTTCTGTGATTTTGTTTCAGATATAGCATAATTATTCAAAAAGTTAGAAACATACAAACCCAATTTTCTATTTCTAATTCATTCATTATCATAGAGATGACATGAGTAAACGCAAAGTATGTTTCATCAACGAACCGATGTTTTTCAGCGTAAGCAAAATGACGAGGATTCAGAGATAAAGCCATTTTCCACTGGCCGACGAAATCGGTGAGGCTGCAGGGTATCCCTTGTTTTTGCTGCATTTGACAGGTTCATACCGACCTAAGTCGTCCGATGGTGGCCTCA